>CM060664.1:25114329-25714329 GCA_030686955.1 Odontamblyopus rebecca
TACCAAGCAGCACTTTGCATTTATTTAATTTTCCTGTTTGTAATGTTAAAACAAATTGTTGGTTTAATAAACACACAAATAAATGGTAAATGGTTTTGCATATTATTTCTATACTGTACTGAAAATAAACTGAACTGTGACCTCAAAACTGAGGTACCGAACCGTGATTTTTGGGTGTACCGTTACACCCCTAACGTCCACACATCATTATCTGATGACTGCGCGATTGTACTTATTCTGTAGTTTGATGCTAGTGACAGTGGAGTACTTCCATAAGTACGACATAAAAGTAACATAAATGACTACTGGGTTATCCACTTAGAGAAATCAATACATTTAAGTACAGGTAAAGCAAAAGTACAACGAATAGACAGACTCTGAGGGGGCGTTCAAACTGGTGCAATGCCAACCTCAAAACTGTGTCTAAACGGGGACTAGATCCTAAACTAAATTAAACTAAACTTTCACCATAAAGATTCCTTAGATGTTGTTTGTGTTTCATGACTGTATATAAATGGACATAGCTAACCCACTAAAGAGGAAAGTGAACATGGGGCGCTTCTGGCTCCATCGACTCTTATTCCATTTGGCTTGACATTGAAAAACTGTCACTCCCTCTCTGTAACTACTGTAGTGAGTCTCATCATTTTGGTCTTAAAATGTTCTCTGCTCTATATAAACCTGTTTTTTTATTTTGCTCTTTTTGCTATTTCTAATATGGAACTCTGGTCCAAATTTACTCTTAAAATTGCAGCCAATGGTCTATGGTTTCATGTTGACTATGAATCAAAAGCACAGGTAGCAGAACGACATAATGTACGTTTAATATGTGATGATCCAAAGCACAGATGCACTTCCTACATTAACAACAAACAAAACAAGCCCAGATCACCCCGGAGACCGATTACCCCGGCTCTCTGCAGAGGAAGGCCATTATCTTTTGCTGTGTTCAAAGACATTTAGAAAAACTGCATTTTCTCAAATAAGAACAGAACATAAACCTGTACCTGCAAAGGTGTCCCAGCAAACTAGGGCTACATGATTTGAAAAATATACAAAATTGTTGTTTTTTTTCTGCAATTTATATTTTAATAATTCACATTTTAAACGTATCCAGAATGATTGACATAAAGTCTGAACACAAGAATTTCAGAACATGAGTGTTTATACAGATCTAAACTACAGGTTAGTATATAAAATGGAATATTTCGCTGTTTGTGAAGGAAATTATAGTACGCCATAAATCTCCATCTTTGAGATTTGCCAATTGCGTCCGTTCAAGTTGCAATTTTGATTTGATTGCGATTCATCTTGGAGCCCTTTTCAATTGCCAGTAAGACAGACATAACCCTGAGCTCCAGTTTCACATTGTTGTAGAACGGGGGAAAAGATGCATGCTATGGCAGAATCCCAAAGGAGAATCATCTTTACGAGAGCCCCAGGTAGAGAGAAGCAGACAATGACTCATATGTTGGAGACCGTTATGGAGGCCGACATAAAGCAGAGAGAAGCTGCTATTTTGGGCACATTGTTCAGGGGAATCGTTCTTCTTCCATAGCCTTTCTGAAATACACCAGACCCCACAGAGTTGATGAAAAGATACAGAAATCGTCATCCCAGGAGGCCGTGTTCGATGATGATTCCAGTTAATCCACTTGGCAGATATAATTTATGGGTTAATCAAGAACTGTATGACAAGTGATCAAGTGTCCATCTGGCTCAGGCCGCCCACCCACATGCGTTAACAGGAGCAGCCTCAGAGCGCATAAACAAGCAGTCATCATCGCACGACCACAGCACACATATTAGGAGAATATTAGGAGAAAGAGTTATGGCATGTTTAATGAAGTTCAGAGAAAACACCATCATTCGCCATACTGGTTCTGGTTGCTAATGTAAACAAATGTAAACATGCATAACTGTCCAGGATGTTAGATTAAGGCTGTTATAAGTCAATGTGTCCTGTGATTTTGTGCTCTTGTGTATGTTTATTTAAAGTTTTCTGACAAATAAATACAGAAAATGTTTCCGCTCTCTCCCTCCCTACTCCTTCCTAAAAAGTAAAGACCATAAACTTAAAAAACAAAACAAATTTTTCTGACAAGCATTGCAGTTAGATTTGTGATTTATGTTGTAATCATAGGATTCTGTTTTGCGTTTTAAATGTATCTACAACAAAAAGACAGAAATATGAGCTGATAAACTAATACAAGAATCAAATTTCAGAACATGTTACTACTATGTACTATTAAAACCCCAGCACCTCCAGCTGAGTCAAAAGGTTCTGAGCTTTCACATGGCCTGTCCGTATACTAAGAATAAGAAGAACTTTAATGTACTGTCTATATACAGCTCAAAGGGGAACTCCGGCACAATTGAAGCTAAAGTCCATTGCTAGAGGTGGTTGAATACTGTCAGAAGCCAAAAAACGGCACAGATCAGTGTTGCCTCGGCGGAGATCTCGCTGTGGTAGTGAGTCTGTCAGGACAACAAGCTAGTGTAGTGAATTGGGCAAGTTCTTAGCTTCCACATAAAACGCCAATTTACACACTGAAGAAGCTTAACACCACTTTCTAACTCATTTTACAACAGCCACGAGTCTAACAAACAAACGCTATGCCTGGCTCACTCATTAGTGTCTGGAAACGTTATAAAACAACTTTATAAGCAGCCTTAGCCTTACCTTTGTTGATTTCCCACTGCGCATTGCGAAAGCCCAAAAGACTCGACTGCCGACTCCAGCGGCGGCGAGTGGCCCGAGCCGCCAGAGGCAACAAGTGAAGAACGACTACTGACGGTGAAGAACAATAGAGGCTAAAAGTTGCTGAAAGTTCGGGAATGTATTTTTTCAGCATTTTTCAAAAAATATTTGCTCGTAAATAAATGGGATGAGAAATGACATTGGCACACGAGTTTTTCAGGCTTTTGCATGTCATTGTACACTGGTGTATGAGCATGTCTGAGTGTGTGTGTGTGTGTGTGTGAGTGTGTGAGTGAGTGGATGAGTGGTTCCTTGATGTAAACTGCTTTGAGTGCCTTGAAGGTGGAATAGGTCTGTATAAAAATGTGACTACTACTCTTTTTTTAAAACAGCATTAATGCAGGCTACACCTATACCGTACATTTAAGGACCACTGTTGTTTATGTCAATCCATCAAGCTTTTCACTGCGTTATTCATGTGACTACACAATCTGTCTTAAGTAATTAACCACAACACCATCCCCTTATGGCACTTTTACACTGGGTTTGTCTTTGATGAACCTCATGACCATGGGGAGGTGAGATCAAAACGCCTTCATAACTCATTATACAGCTCTGAAATACAAGATGTGTGTTGCCTTTGGGGTTTGGGGCTCTGGTTAGGTGCTAGTTAACGCTTGGTACAGCAGCTGGGAAGAGAACTTACTACCTCCCTCGCCTCTGTTCATAATAGATCACAAAAGAGCATCAGATCTTGGGATCAAATGGCTGGTGTGAAATGTATGGAACTGGTTTAATGATGACATCCTCAGAGATTGTCAAAAAGGACTGAAGACCCCCGGGCAAAGTCTCTTCTTTCTCCTGCGTCTCAATAGATGCTCTAATTGAATTATAGTGTATCTGATACTTATGTGTGTGTGTGTGTGTGTGTGACCCCCTCTCCTCTCTCTCACTCCCATTTTCACAATCTCTTCAAAAGAACTTGGATTTGTTGAGTTTTGTTTCCCTGAATGCACATAAAAAGACGCTGTGTATAGTGAAAAAAAGAAACGCGATAACAGTTAATCAAGCAGTTTGGTGCATTTGAATAAACGGCAGATCATAATTAGGCTACAAAGAAGGGACGCCATCCAGAAATTACTCTTGATCTTGTACGCATAATAAGTAGTGAAAAAATATAGACATGAGGAGAGTGTGGGAGGAGGGAGGAGAGCTGTTCTGACTGACACACTTACAAAGAGATTCACACTGGAGTATTCAGAGAGCACATTCTTAACAAATCAGGCAACAGTACTTTAATAATGACGAATATGTTATCTTATAGTGTAATTCTGAGTAGGTCTTGTGAGATAAAATTACCACAAGATTGCGCACTCATGAGAAAAATTATCTTGTAAGAGTTTTTTCTGTGTTTACATTTGGATTGGCCAAAAAAGACGGTTAACTTTGACGTGTTACATCTCAGTAGGTCCAAAAGGGATGGCTACTATAACAGCTAAAACATAAAATAAAAAAATAACTGTAGAAAGCAGGGCCAAAATAGTAAACTGAATCACACAGTTTTTTTATATTATGTCCAAATCGCATCTTGACCCAATCTCGTGTCCCATCTCGTCTTGTAAAAAATCTTCTTATCCCACCCATAGTTTACATTTCACATTGAGAGGTAAGTTAGGGCAGGGGATTAGGGTTTGAGATCCTTTTTTATATATATATATATATATATACAGAGTCAACGATCAGTCTACAGCCATAAAAGCATGTGTTTTGGAGAAATGTGACTATTTTTGTGTTACATGGTGCTGATTGAAAGTGCATCTTGTTAAAAGTCATTTTATTTTTTATGTGAAAAGGGGGGAAAAAATCAAGATTAATCAATATAAGGATAATATTTTTTACCACATGGCTGAAGGTAAGTGTATATTGAACTGCATCAGAGACAGGCTTGTTATGGAACAGCCAGACACAAAAATGGATAACAACCGTTTGCACTTATCGTAAGTTCTTTTATTTGTCACTTGTACTTGAATTTCTATGAAAATGACTCACATGTTTAGATTACTCAGATTTTTTCATATAATGTGATGACTAGTGTGAAATAATCAAACCAGTGCCTCTTTTCAACATTTGGCTTTCGCTGTCACTGCTACATTCATCTGTTTTTGTCATCGTGTGAATAGTTGGCATAGGTTTTGTTTATCAGTTCAGTGAGTACTCTTGTGCTGCCTCCACTTGATGTCAGAAGGCCTGTGTTTTCTGATGGTTTAAAAGATTCATCCCACTGTATTCAAACTGCAAAACAAAAACACAGCCAAAGTTAAAGGCACAGTTTCAAGTGCATTCCTTTGCTCAAGAGAAATGCTGAACCCACACAATTCACAGTTCCCTCGGTCACGAATTGAACGATAAGTCGATATAGTAATTGTCGTGACAGGCTTAGGTGCATTGCTTCTCACAGCATGTATTTTTATTAAAGGTTATGTAATTTTTTCTGGTGGTGGGACTGCAACCTGCTTGTCTCCATAAAAATGGTAATGTTTTTGAATATTCCTCAGTATGGCATTAAACTTATCTAGCTCTGTGGAGTCATGCAGAGGATGCCACCAAGTTACAGGTTAGATCTGTGAAGAGCCCACTCACATACAATGAGTGAAAAACAAATCACATAAAAGTATTTTTGCAATTACAATTACCGTATTTTTTGGACTATGGTTTGGGTGTTCCTGCGACTTATAATTAGGTGTGACTTATATATTAAAATATAGATATATATTTCACATGTTTGTTATTTTCACACTGACAGCCACGAGAGGGCGCTCTAGGCTTGTGTGCCAGTATCTGCTACTCCCATTACTTCCATTAAGTTTCAACATCAACTGAGAAAGGCTGAACACCAATTCTCCCCAAAAGAAAATCATATTCTGCACATTACAAGCTGCAAGTGGTGAAATATGCAGCGGAAAACAGTAATCAAGCAGAAAGAAGGAGTGAGAAACTTGTGAGGGACTCGCGAAAAGTGGAGGGTTCTCAAACTGCAATGAAATAAACAAAAAAACTGTTACCGCTTCATGCAACACACCCGCCTCTATCAGAGAACGATGGCGATGTCCCAAAAACTGCCATTAAATCTCTAGGGTCGACAGTTAGAAGTGTTGAAATGTCTGTTCTTGGTCTTTGATTTTATAAAATCAATTTCCCCCTCCAAAAAATGTGACTCATCTAGTGCGAGTTATACATGTTTTTTTTTTTCTTATTCATTGTGCAGGTACGACTTATAGTTTGGAAAATATGGTAATTAAATAGCTGAAGCTCATGATGCTAGAGTTATTAGAGCAACCTTGGAGCTAGGTCCATATTAGGGATAGGAATTTATTTCCAGACAAAATATTAAAATAAAAACACCAGGATCATGGAGAGCAGGTTAATACAGCGGGTTAATCCAAACATTTTAACACTGACCAAAATGACGAGTCACTGCAGCAGTTACAGAGAGAGGATTAGTCTATGTACTGGCACATTGTTATCACTCTTAACTCTTAATTCATTATAACACGCCTCAATGAAGTACTTCCTGGACTGATCACATGACCACTGACCTGCTGGTGTCACGAACAAGAGGGAGTTACAGCCAAAGCATGTGGACCCTCTACCCTAGTAACCTCTCCCCCTCCCACACATTCAGCAGCTTGCTCTTACATTTATGCATGATCCGAGCTGGGGCCGGTCCCGAGTGCATGTTTCATAATTGATGCATACGGTACTGAACGCAACTGGAAATCCTACTATATCTCTGCTTCATTTCACCACTATGTTACATCCACACAAGAGCAACCTCACTGACCTCAAAATGTACAGAAATAGTTGCTAAAAGACATGGTCAAAATAGGAAGATTGCATGTCTGGGAGGATCTGAAGGGGCTGGGAGTCTTGGTTGAAGTCTATTCTCATTGGGTTTAAGTAGGTCTCTGCAGAGCTGGTAAATAAAGGGCGTTACAGCCTTCTGATCACAGTTGCATCACATCAAATGAGGAAAAAGTGAAAGTTTACCCTTTTAACAAGCCCAAAGCCAAATCTATAGAGACTTAGTGAGGCATGATGAAAGTGGACAACAGTGTACCAACGTTAGAGATGCACTATGTAACTCGTGTCCATGGAGATGTGCCTAGAATGTTCCACAGCATCACCATAATCTTATGAATCTGCATGGAGATTTGCAAGACAATACAGGTTAGATGTGTGGAAAGGCGATCCCACACACAGCATGAACTGATGTTTTTTTTGTTGTTTTTAATATATTTCTGAGGACGTAAACACCTGTAATTGAATAAACGCAGACAGATTCAAATAATATCACACTGGACAATTTAAACCAAAGCATTAACATCTCCATGGAGACAAACAGCTTGCGGATCCCCTCCAGAAAGGTTACAAAGTGCACCTTTAAAGACGCGGTGTTACATTTCTGTGGGGTATTAATTGCTATCACATAACATATTAAGATCAATATGTTGCCGTTTGTTGGTTTGAAAACACTATTTGCCAAAATCATCACATTCAAAACTTTAATTATTAACTTAAATTTTGTTTTTATCTCGTACACAGCGGGGAAAAAATCAGGGTAAAATATTTCAGTTGTTTTTAACATAAAAAGTGTTATTTTAACAATTTGAAAATTAAATGGGGGTTTGAGTTGGGGTTATTTGAGTTGATATGGTTGAAGTTAAATCAGATTCCCCTAGTGTTAATTCGGCACCTCCCACCCACCACTTCAGACTCCTGCGAGAGAAGAGCAGTTTGAACCAGTTTTGTACCTTATTTCGTCTTAAATTAATCTTATTCATCTTAAACTAAAATAAAGCGTTTATTTTGTTTAGCTAAATCAGGATAACCCTACAAAGTGTTATCCGTTTACTCTCAAAACCTTAATATAACTCTTGATTTCAGGATTAAACAGGAAGTTTGGTCCAGCGTTACTTAATTAACATTTCCAAAAATGTTAAATTAACTCTAGAACAGATTGGACTCATATAGACTCTAAGAAAATGAGAAAACTGATTCTGTGAGAGTCAATTTTAACACTCCACTTTTTGCTGTGTACGTCTAATTGAAAGGAGGGTTTGAATAGTGTCTGAGAGAGATCACCAGAAAACTCAAACATGCATGGATCAAATATAAAACCACTTAAGGCATGTTTTTTGTTTAGGGAACAATTAGAAAACAGAAAGCTCAAAAAAACTGATTTATTCCAGGTTTTCCCCTCTTTAAATATGAGCATTTTATCTTCATACAACAGTTTGCTAATTAACAGCAGTTTTGGAAACGGCAAAAATCCAGCTAAGCAAATATGAATGAATACAAATGAGATGTTTTCCTGAAGTTGCATAATCAGAGTCTTTGTAGTGTGGAAAGAAAAGATGATTCAATGTTATTATTGCAAAAATATAAACACTGTCCTGCTTAACTGGAAAACCTCCAGGTTTTCCAGTTAAGCAGAATCAGCAGTTAAGCAGCACTGGGCCAAAAAAGGGTTATTTTTAAAAACAAGGCAGACAATTATAGCAGCTGAGCTTGAAATACAATTGCATGGCAGTGTCTCATGTCATCTGCAACCTCTAATCAGATTATTAGATTAGAACAGATTATAGGAATTATCATATTATAATATCAACGCATCCTAAAGAGAGTTAAGATGAGAAGGCAGAGTGAGTAAAGCTAAATAAGCCAACCCTTTTATTGCTGTTACTTCAGAAAATGAACAACTAAAATTTTTCCTCAGTATCGACCTTAAAGACGACATATAGGTAGGTTCAACGGGGCTAAATCTTTACGGGATTTTGTTGTTGAAACATGGCAAGAACAGCGGGTGGAGATAGGGGGTGGGTGAAAACAGAAATGTTCTTAGCACTCAAGCTTAAAATACAAGACAATGCAAGATTGCACAACATGCATGCATCAATCGAAAAAGATCTTTGGGTAAGATATTGATAAAGGAAAACTATGGTCTTTTAATATCATGTTTGTGTCACTTAAATTCCACAAGAGTTTGTTAAATATTTGCAACAGCAGCAGTGAGAAAAGTGTCTGCACACATGAGACTTTCCTCTGACAAGTTGTGATGTTTGCCTCAGGACTGAACCAAATAAATGTGTTACGAAGACATCCCAGGAGATGGAGCTGTGTTTTGAAATTGGGTGTAGGCAATAACCAGGAAAAAAGTCAAGCATTTAAAAAAAAAACTTGTACACAGAGTTGCAAAACTAAGGAAAAACAAACACAAATCGATAGTAAAACCTGGAAGCTAGATACTCATTTCAGCAGGTAAATACATAAAAAACATCAAGACATCATTATCATTGTGGTATTGAAATACTGAGTATCGAGTATCAAGCCTATTTTTTATTTTTCAAATCCGAGTTTGAAATTTTAGCACTGTAACAAGGTGCACTGTGTAACTTTTCTGGTGTAGGGTCTGGCAAATGCTTTTCTCTATGGAGATGTTATTGCATTGTCTAGAATGTTTCACAGTATGGAATTAAACCTTTCTAGCAATGAACCAGGCCAAGTTACAGGTTAGATCTGTGGAGAGGCAACCTCGAATCCCAGTCAGAATGCCTTTTGGTGGGGGTTTTTGAGCTATAAAACCCCCTGTAATTGAATATATGTAAGGCAGAGCTGTTTACTTATTGTTGAACATTTACTGTAAAGTAGAGCAATGACATATCCATAGAAACACAAGCATGTCACGGATCACTAACCAAAAAATTACATAGTGCGCCTTTAATGCAGCTGATGCAATCTTACAAAAACTCCACTTTCCCAGTACTTTTAAAGGGCGCTTTGGGGGATTTACGACATTGTGTTGGTACCTGTAACCCCTGTGCTGTGACTACTGATAGAGCCGGTGCAGCTGAACTCACCCGGAGAGAGCCATCACTTATGTTAAAAAATGGAGAACGGGCTCCCTGTTAAATCAATACATAAACTACCTCCAGGATCCACAGAGCAGCAGTGGAAGTGACAGGAGGCTTAACAAATGCCCCTCACAAAACGCTGAACCAGCATCTCCAAACGCAAGAGTACACAACCTTTTCCACCAGACAGGCTACAACTTCAAACGGAGTTACCTAAATATATGGGGAAGTAGGCTTAAAGGTGCACTATGTAAGTTTTTGGTTGGGGGTTATGTCATTGCTCTGCCTGGAATGTTCCACAGTATGACATTAAACAGATCTACCTCACATTTATTAAATTATAGGTGGTTTTATAGCTCAGACATTCTGACTGAGCAGGGTTGCCTCTCCACAGATCTGACCTGTCATATGGGCTGGTTTGGGCTCCATGAATCATGTCCACGGCGATAAGTAGGTAACAGACTCTCCACCTGAAAAGCTACACAATGCCCCTTTAATTAAGTAAAAGTGTCTGTTTTTAAGGTATTTGATGTTTTGTACAAATGAATAAAATGTATGAATTGCAGAGTAAGTTTTAGGATACTATAAGCAAAGTATAGTATAGTCAGAATATAGTATAATTTGTTTTACTTATGTTTTGTTCTTTTTTTTTTTTTAGACCACAAGGGCAAAAATTTTACTTTGGGGGCCACATTTTTTATTTATGGGAAACACTGTGAGGCGGCACGGTGGCTGAGTGGCAACACTCACAGCAAGAAGGTTAGGGGTTTGATCCCCGGGTCGCCCGGGTCTTTCTGTGTTCTGTGTGGAGTTTGCATGTTGCAGGTGCTATGAGGATCGGGCAACAAACTGCCCCCGCAACCCAGCCGGATTAAGCGGGAGAGGATGGATGGGTGGATAGGAAACACTGTAATGGGCAGTGGTCCTGGCATGATCTGAAAAATGATCAGTTTAGTTTCTGTATCATTTAGCAAGGATTAATAAAAATATTTTGTATTTTATTTATTTTCTTTTAAGTGTCTGTGCTCTTGCCAACATTGTACATCTGTTAAACTGTTTTTGCCAAGAGACTGAACAAGAAATCACTGATTTGCATGATTTTTATCCAAGGTAAATAAAATAAAAAGCCACTTTCAGTGTTTGCGAAAATGAAGACTTGCATGAAGTCTTAATAAAAGGAGAGTGCAGGGATGTCACAATAAATACTATAACAAAAATTATTTTTGTGGGTCAGTATTTTTCATACTTTTTCCTCAAATTAGTGTGAAAATGTTGGTAATTGTTCTGTATGAAATTTGAGCTGTAAAAGGTTGAATTATGAACTTGACTATAACTCATCCTAGATATAAACTAACTACTGTGCCAGGTTCTATTATCTATTTGTTTATATATTTATGTTATTTATTATGTCATTTATTCATTGCAGCTCATATTATAACAGTATTAACAGTATTGTACATTTAGAATATGTTTTTGGGGATAATTCTGCTTTATAGTTTGAGTTCATTATTTTTGTTTATCGTCTTTTCTGGTGGAGGGTCTGTTACCTCTTCGTCTCCATGGGGATGTTGTTGCTTTACCCAGAATGCACCACAGTATTGCAATAACCATATCTATCTCCATGGAGACAAAAAAAAAAGTGACACTACCAAGCCAAGTTACTCATCAGATCTGTGGAGGGGATCTGTGGGTCTTGCTCATGTTTTTTAAAGCGATGAAAACACCTATAATTGAATAAATGCAAGATAGATAAGTTTAAAGTCATAGTGTGGAACATTTCGGGCAAAGCACTCAAATGTCCATGAAAAAAATCAGAGACAGAGAGAGTGAAGTGTGTTGTCCAAGTACACAACAGCAGTGTACGATGTTAGTGAATGGAATTGAACTGCCAACCTTCTAGTTAGTGAGTGAACGTGTTTATGACAAAGCTGCTGATCTAAAAATATTGTAGTGATTTGCATACTGTATTATGCTATGTCTACCAGTGTGCATTAGGTATAACTCACCGTGAGATATCCAGGCACCCAGCCAACAGGTGAATAAACATTTTCTGCTATTGGAGTTTATCACATTCGGTGCCATCAGACGCTACCGAACCACACATCATCACAAGGAAGTGTCTTGCCTTGCCAAATGCTCGGAGAATATCAAATATGGTCCAAAAAAACTGAAGAAGTGGCACCATCCGTCAGACCTGATGAGATCATAAATTGTGCTCCGTGGCGGGGCATCTGACTGATTTCCTCTCACTTCACCTATAGATGGGCAGAAAATGCAGATCTCTCCTCTCTCCTCATCTCGCTATCCATCATCAGGACAGCTGCTCCTCGCCACATTCAATCCGGGCCCGTATGCAGCGCCGACCTTTGACCCCGCTCTACCGCACTACCGCACAGTGACAAACACACAAGATTATATCCTGGAAAAAGGGATATATTCATACTGAAATGTGTATGGAGTTTGGCTTTCTAATCTACAGTCTAATCATCCAAGCAAGCAACAACTTCACAAATGTTCACAAAAGGTTTAATATAATACACATGAATCAACAGAACAATGGGCTCTTTGCATAGTCGAAGTTCAAATAATGGTTGACTTTTGGCTCTACTAGTGTTGTCACAATGTTAAAATTTCAAACTCGATTTTGATCCTAAGGAGTAGACTCAGTGCTCACATACTGAACGCAATACCACGATGATAATTGTCTTAATCTGGACAATGCAATGTCATTTTCAACATTAAATCGTAGTACCTTCTTTTATATTGCCATGTGACCTTATCTTTTTAATTCCTCAGTGGTCCAGGTACGTTCCATAGTGGTCCAAGGGCGTATACTAGTCTATGGGCTCTTATACCTGCTCCGGTACAGCTCAAGATCATTATAAAACTATTCAGGAAAAGATCATTTCTGTCCTGTGAATGTCTTCTTAGTATCAGTACTGACAACCCTAGGAACTACTATAGAATTAAAACAATTTTAACAAAAAAATTTCTGTTATGGGAATGAAAATTACAACTGCTCGTGCATTTTATTCATACAATGTAATAATATTGGAAATATTAGCATAATATAAGCAAAGCCTACAGTGTAGTTGTTATCAACATTTCTATGTGGATATTAAAATCTAAATGTAACTCCACATTATTTGTAAGCCAAAATAAAAATGTACCCACAAGGGCCGTCATTGTCAGAATAGCTGCATTGTTCCTATTACATTATTTTCATATTGAGTCCTCCTGTTTCTCTGAGAAAATAGATAACTGTCAGAAGACTGAATGCTATGTGAGACTGTAGCTCAAGATACACACACTTGTGATAATAGTTCAGAAATATTACACCAGCCAGCTCCCTTAAACTGAAGCAACAAGTTACAACAACAGAATATAATAGAATACATAAAAGCACCTAGTACAAAGATTGCACAGCTTATGGTAACTGCTTTATCTATTGTCAAATTCATGTGCAAATGTATTCAAATGCATGTATCCTTCCCTAATAGATAACAAAAACAAGTCTCTCGCTCTGCTCCTGCATTAACCCTCTAACAAATAAATACTTCCTGAACAACCATAGGCTAAAACAATAAACCAAGCGTTATTTGACCTTTGTAAAATGAGTGTGTGGGATGCCACCCAAATGGGCCATTGGAGCTCAGATATATCACCCTTAAACACTGCTGCACAGACATTAATTCAGCCTCGAGTCAGCGCGGGCCTTGGAGTAAACATGCGCAGTATGATAATCAGTTAGTGCGCCACATTTCACGCTAGAATTGTTGTCAGAGGAGGAAAACATTTATCTTACACTTCTGCACTTCTCCAATGCTTTTTATTTTTCACAACAAGTCTATTTATGTGGATGCTATAAGTCAAGGTTAACAGACACCTGAGTACAAAGGGTTGCTAATTTATGAAGCTGTGAGCCTCAAGATGCGTAGGTTTGTCTCATAAAGTAATGTCTTGTCTCGTCTACATCACTGATTGTGTAGTGTAGTCAGTGACAGCACTTGAAGCCACCTAAAAGAGTGTTATGTTTAAAATGGACTCATCAAAAACATACCTGGAGTTGTGTTTTGAGTGTGTTTTGTCAGAGTTTAATACTAAATACCCCCAAAACATCACTTCTTTAATAGGAAATTGAGATGTGGTATTGGCTAAATAGGAGTTGGAAATGCATAGGTGCTTTTATGCTGTGGATATTGAGGGCAGTCTCTGGTTTAAAGCGGAAACATTACACAGTATCTATACGGCCAATGTGCTCTTAACCCTTAATTACTCCCAGCATCTTTTCATTGCCTGGACAGGTTTTGTACTGCGTTTCATCACATACATAAAAATGTCTGGTCTCATCAAATCAGTTACAAAGAAAAACAGAGCAGAATGGGGTCAGATCTAAAAAGCTGTTTTTGTCTCAGAGCAGCCAGATGAGACCTGAGTACATTGCGTGTATTTTTGGTTTGGTGGGATACTGCCTGCGGTAAAGATCTATTAAAGATGCACTGTGTAACTTTTCTGTTGGAGGGTCCGTCAATTGCTTTGAGATGGAGATGTTATCGCTTTGTCTGGAATGTTTCACAGTATGACATTAAAACCTTGTATCTTCATGGAGACCAAACCAAGTTACAGGTTAGATCTGTGGAGAGGCGACCCCACTCAGTCAGAATGCCTGTTTTTCTAGGTATGTTTGAGCTATAAAACCATGTGTAATCGAATAAATGTAAGGTAGAGCTGTTCAGTGTCATACTGTGGAAATTCCAGGCATAGCAGTGTCATATCCATAGAAACAAGCAGATGACCAAAAAGTTACATAGTGCACCTTTAAATTCAAAATACTTTAAAACAGAGTATCTATGTCATCAGCGCCTAACACATAGCCCTAATCCAAAATGCAAGTACAATTTATACACATAAGGATCATAACTCTTCATTTTTTCCCTAAATGATCGTGTAATTTAGACAAGTGTTGGCCCTGTTACCTCTAAATATGTCACATCTGCCGTCTGAGTTCAAAATAATAAGCTTCACTCAAATTAAAATGCGTTGGCTAAGTTGTCATACACACTTTAAACTGCCTCACATCATTCATGTCAGACACACTTGAAGTGCCCCTCTCTGCACAGTATTATTTTGTATTAAAGAAGACAAATTGGTGGATCATTATGTTATAATTTGCATCACAATATTCATATAAAAAGACTTAACAAAGGAAACAAGTCAGTTCATTACTGTGTTAGAAAACTGCGGGCCCCAATGGGAGTTGTCGTCATTGTAAACGTCATCACAACAAAGACCTGTGAAGTTGTCTGCACCTCAGCCGCACATCACACTAGGGAGTAGTATCAAAATAAGTAAATAACGCTGATGAATCCTACCTGTATCAACGTCCTACGTGTATTAACGTGCGATTATGATAAATAAAATTGTAGAAAGAAGTAAATAAAATTGTAGAAAGAAGTACAGAGCAGTGCCAGCAGGGGTGAAATCGGGTTGATTGGCAATATTGCGTCTTGAAAATAAGCAATTAAAGACTGCTCAAACATGCACAAATCACTCCAAATATAACTCCAAGAGGGTAAATGAGAAGAGGAAAAAACAATAACAGGGCAAAAACTCTGAAAAGTCGATTTTGCGTAATAGGTCTGGTTTAAAACTGCATAAAGACAGAGCTTTTCAAGTTCAATGTGTCTTTTGTGTTTAGTGTATGTTCCACACCAGTCCATGTTGTGTTTGTCAGGGAAGTGTCAGGGGGATACAGGGGTCTCTGGAGAGGCCTGTGGGTGTGGCTGTACCAGACTGGAGGAGAGGCTATAGACTCTTCACTCCTCACTGTGTTTCATATAGATAAGACTGGAGAGGTTATTAGACTGTGGCCACAATGGAGCCACAGCTGCTGTATATAAACAGAATGCCACAACAGTTAAACTAATAGATTTGTGTTCTGCTGCCACTGCCCAAGGACACGGCACATGTGAGCAAAAATCCATTGTGTTGGTTAACATTGTTTAGTTGCATATAGAAAAAAATAATGCGTTATAAGAAGAGCATCTGGTGTAGGGCTTTTGGATAAGTTAAATGAAATAATAATTGAAATAATTATCAGCCAATTTAGTAAGCAAAGAATTGTTTAATCAATTTTACACAGATTCCAAACATGCCATATGAATCAGGCAGAGCAGAAATGACACAATGTAAAGATTTATATAGTAGGAAATACTCTTGGGAATGACAGACTGGATTTCTATGGATACAGTAGTTTCGCTCGTTTTGACGATAGGTGATTGACGTCACATAATTTGATTGACACGGCGGGGGGAACTGTTTGGAGGGGTGGCCGGCTAACATTTTGCAATCTAAACAAGTATTAATCTGCGGTTTATTCAGATTAGTCAGTTGCAGGCCTAATTAGAAAAAGTAATATTGATTGCACTAAACCAGAACTTCATAAATCACTCAATAATATGAAAATATGGAAACACACTACCACAATATAGAGTAAATGTAATATTGGTACCATTTACCTAGTTTGAGTTAACCTCCCATTTTTGTCCACTAATCAATCAGGACTGAAGTGAGTTACAATGGCTAAATGTAAAATTAAATACTTTTTTCTACTGTCTGAATACCAAAGTACACCCCATGTACATCACTGTTACCCACACACCCCCAGCAAAGTGCTCAACAAAACACCTAATTAAGTTTAGAAGTCACTATAATGGCAGAAGCAGATTTCTTGGACAAAAACATGTCTATGTTAATTAGTACTGTGCCTCCTTCCCCAGATAGTGGCATTCATAAAACAGAGCAGACAAGTCGAGGATCAAACGGACAAAGAAACATAATTGAATGCCTTTAAATGAGTTATCTCTTTACTTAAAACTAGTTCTAGCCCAGTGAGTGGTGAAATGACATTTACAACATCAAACCAGCGTTATGCATGGCTAAGTGTTCTTCATAGGTAACTGGCAATTAAGGCTAGTAAAGCAGCCATGCTAACGCCCATAATTCATCTTCCTGGCATGTGTGCGCGCCGGAGACTGTACGGCCCAATTGTTTTGTTTCTAGAAATTCCATGAAATCCAGTCTCATCCCCTTTGTGCAGACTGGGATCAGCGCCTTGTCCTGACGGCTTCAGCTCAAGACAAAAGGAGCGGAGACCTTTACAAGCAGGGAATATGGAAACAAGATGACCTTAAAATGAAAATAACTTTACCATGAGGTGTTGCAACAAAATTCAATGCTCAGTTCTAATGTTCAAAACCCACATACAAATATATCGCAATAGATTGAAATTAAAAATATTTAATTATGTTTTGAAGAAGAAAAATGTGTATGTTGTTTATTTTTAGTTAAATAAATACATCTTAAATTGCTTAATTTGAGGAACCCTTTATTATTAATCTGTCTACATCTCCAAAAGTCAAAATGCTCTGTACCACCTTATGATTTTCAAGTTTTCAAGTTTTCAAGTTAACAGCTCCTTTTACCTTTAGTTCAGTAGAAATGCCAGAACTGAAATTATCCAAATGATTCAAGTGAAGGTGTATCTATATGGACCCACTGGAGGGTGAAATAAAGCTTGATTGATAAGGAATTTAAAAAAAAAAACAGTGGAGCACTTTCTGTATTACCACATGACATCACAAGGTGGAACCGAGAGAAGAACTCAGAAATATGCAGTATCTGTGAGTTAAAATGTGTGAATGAAACAAAACACAACTCCAGGTATGTTTGTGATGAGGAAACATTATTACATAGGCCACAAAATATTGAAATATAAAATAAGTATCAGACAAAAGGTAAATGACTATCTACAAAATTACAGAAATATCACTTTCTCTATCACTATTTGGAAGATTCTAAGATTGTATTTTTGTTGCATTTTTATGTTTAATCATATTTTTGCAACATTCTTATTACAAATACAAATTTTCTATATTCAAACTCCAAAACATCATTCATGATATAAACCTCTACACTCCAGTAGTTCAATTAGTAGTTCAATCATGACTTGTGTATGTGTAATGTATTTATCTAAAGACATCTTAAAATGGGAAATAATGATATTAAATCTGCCTTTTTGCATGTAAATACCAAAAAATTCCAAATCTTCAGCTTTATTCAACTCTCTCACTAACTGCTCCTTTCTGTCATTGCCCCATATAAATTTTGATAATCTAAATAAAATAATTAGTCCATTAATACAAATTTCCATGGACCAGACGCCTAAATTTGACACATGGTTTGTACACTTCAAATGCTGATAACTATTATACTGCTGAGACTCAAAAAAGTCTATCACACCAAAATATAAAGCTTAGACATGGAACTTTTCAAAAAACACTGACAGCAATAGCCACCAGAGTGTGTGAGAGATTTTGTGGACTACTTGCGCTACAAAACGATCCAAGCATCCCTACACCCCATCTCCTTACTTGAACAGTTGTAGCGTGTTCTCATTTGGCTAGTGAAGTACAGTGAAACCAAAGCTGATCCTGCTCTAGTGTTTAGTGCCATGAAACAGCTGGAGGCACATAAGCTGTTAACATGTTAAGGTGAAAATGGGTTCTGGCAGGTGCGCTCCGAATTCTCCTTCACACTTTACCTAGCAGTGGTGGGCTCCTCCACTGAGGCGTCCAACCTGGCAACCCGTCCCACCACACGCTTGCTTTCACTCTACAATAAGCTCCACACCTGCTCTGCTAGAAAATAAAGTGGCATGGTTGGGAGGGCAGAAAGTAGCACAACAACTAATTTTGCACTATAAGCGAAGGAGAAAGGGCCATTGTGATGTAGCTATACTTTAAAGGGCTTATATTACACAAAACTTACCATATTTTTCGGACTATAACTCTATACGTTTTTTAGGGTTTAGGTGGCGACTTATACTCATATATTACATTTTTCACACTGACACACCATAGACCATATATATGATTCGTGTATATGAATAAAAAAATTGAAAAACTAATCGTTATTCATTTTTTCATTTTGGTTTAAGAGACAAATAATAAAGAAAAGAGTTGTTTTTTCATTTTATTTTTGGTTCTACATTGAAAAATAAATGAACGAATGATACACAGATTGTTCTCTAATGGATTGTTTTTATTACTATAACTTCTATATCTTGCCTTTCAAGATGAAATGTTAGTTCTTGGTCTCTGATTTTATAAAATAAATTTCCCCAAAAAACTTAAATACATGTTTTTTTCTTCTTCATTATGTATTTTTTGGCTGGTGCGACTTATATTCCGAGCTTTAAGCCATGTTGTAATGTTGTTACCTTGTTAAAAACATACCTGAAGTTGTGTTTTGTTTCATTCACAAATGTTTGAGTAATCCTTTATTATTAATCTGTTTACATCTCCAAAAATGCTCTGCTCCACCTTGTGATGTCATGAAGCTGTAGTTTTCAAGTTAACAGCTACATTTTCAGTTCAGAAGACATTAGCAATTCCAAGACTGAAATTATCCAAATAATTCTAGTGAAGGTGTATGGAGTTTAAAAACACAGTAGAGCTCTTCCTGTATTATCACGTAAAATCACAAAGTGGAACAGAGTGTTTTCTGTCTGAGAGAACTAAATATGCAGGGCTAAATATGTGTGAATGAAACAAAACACAACTCCAGGTATGTTTTTGATGAGAAAATAGTGTAATATGGGCCCTTTAAGATAATTGAGGTATTCGGGTACTGATAAAGAGGAAATTTTAAAATAGGCAGATCAGGACTGTGGGTAGAAACATACGTGCAAGTTTTGATGTTGACAACAAGAGTGGATATTAACTAAATATAAATGGTTTAACTGTACATTTTTTGTGGAAATGTTGTACTTAATTTTTTTTAAAACATGCTTACAATTAGGGCTCATGCTGTATCACAGTATATTGAAATTGTTGATATTTTTGCACAACCCTACTTATAACTGAGCATAATACTAGCCTTCACATTGTAATTAGCTATAATAAGAATTAGTGATTACAGCACAAGTCCCAATCATCAGTCCACAATTGTTTCACCGCTGTCTCTGCCTCTTTCTACAAACAAGCACAAAACAGCACTGCACCTGCTCCTATTGGACAGTGCTCAGAGATGGATGGCAGCTTAACAACAAAATTCAGTTTTGCATGAAAGACTGATCAAAAATACTGCTAAAATTGTATAAGAACTAACTAAATAGCACTTTGAGTAGTACTGAATACAAATTTCCACCGGTCTTTTCACCAATGGTAAACAGAGAAGATTTCTTTGCTTAGGTCTCACACAGAGAGAAGGCTACAGCTTGTTACCTTGTCGGGTTTGATTGAAAACAACCTTGAAGCCAGTAACATCGAACAAAATGCAGTCAATAAACATAGGCACTAGTCCTATCTCTTCTGACTGTCTATGCTAAGCTAACACAGCTTTCGTATAAATGTATGCATATTTACTCTAGGTCTGAACACTTGCTGGTGCTTGTTAGTGTGTTTGGCTAAGAGTCTGGATGTGGCCCACAGTACTGGGCTCTGCAGCGTGCCATGCCAACAGCAGCTCTGGAAAGCACTACACACTGAGCCTCAGCTTAGACGACAACAGCAAAAAACACTTCACACAAACTCACACACAAGTAGGGCAGCCTCACAGGGAGACAGGGCTCCTCTCCGCCGCTGCTCCTGTCCTCCACTGTCTCATAACACCAAACTGAAGAAGACTGCAGCTTTCTATGTCTGGAGACACTTGCCTGCACCAAGGATCATAGTTCATCATCTCATCCATGAGTTTTAAAGTGATGAGGAACAGGGCTGGGCAATATTGGCATACGTACATTTCTCAAACTTAATATTTTAATGGTGATATTTAGATGACATTATGGTAATTCATGACAAATGTACTCAAATGTGCTTGATGCTTAATGTTTTAATGTCTTAGAGTTTATATATTGCAGAAAATATCTCATTATACTCTATTATAGATAATATAATTCCTTACAACCAGTGGCGGGCCGTGCATTTCACACCTAGGCCTTCAGTAGTGCTACGTCTGAATTGATCCACTTATCAATAACTATTTTATGGCTATAAAAACAATCTTACTATGCAGAAATGCAGTATAAAGGGCCGTTGCATCGCAGATAGATAATGTGTGTAGCCACAATAAATGTCTTTACTGAAGAAACAAACCCGGGGTGCAGGGACGTGCACAGGAATTTTGAGGAGCAGTTGCTCTGACATAAAGAAAGGGCGCACCGCACCAAACTTGAAAGAACCTTAATAAAACTTATCAAGTTTAATTTTCCCTGCAATTCTAGTGTTTACCAATAGATGGCACAAACTAGATAGATACATTGATACATAAAACCAATTTACCCATATGGGCCTCAGCACATGGCTCAGGGGTAGAACTATATGTTGAACACGTCTTCCTCACTCATGGTCCGAAAACCTTCTCATAAAGCACTGCGGCCAAGTATATGGAGTGTGCCGCGCACCCCGCACCTCCTCCCGTACCGTGCGCGCCGCATCTCTTGTACGGTGTGGACACCGCGCGTGGATCGTGTCTTGTCGCATACGCTGCGTAGACCGCGCTTCCTCCTGTGCGCCTCTAAACCAGCCAACCGCTGCGTTCAGCGGCCTTGCAGAGTTCCTCGTATCGGCTTCTCTCTCGCTCAATGGTATCGGAGGCAAATAATGCGCTCCCAGCAATACAGTCTGCTGTGTTCCTCAGAGCCTGTGAGCCAGGGGCACCGCTTGTAGTTAGCGGACTGAAAGTGACCGACAAATCCTTTTCCCAGTTGTGACAGGCTTGCCCGACCTTTCTTAACTATGTCCAGCTTTTCTTGAAAAGTCCGTCTTGAAAATGGCTTTGACAATAAATCTGGAACCAAATCAATTTCTTCTCCTCCTTCAGCCATTGTGAGTCAAAAAACAGCTATTAAATCAACACAACTATATTTCTGTCCGTGCAGCTCGCTACAGGTGCAGTTTGCTAGCTCCGGCTAGTTCACTCTCTGACTAGCCAATCAAAGGGTGTGAATACGCTGACGTTACCGTAGGCCTGCTAAAGGCCTTGGTGTCGCCAACTCAAAATCTGATTGGTCCAAGCAATAGTTTCATCGACAGTTATTTTTTACTAGAGGGCCCGCAGAACTGATTGTGAAGGCCTCCAGGCAGATTTCTTTGACGTTGTCCCTGCCTGGCAACAAATGGTGGCTGAAATGTGATTGGTTAAACGCTTTAATATGAAAATATCTGTTATTCAGATATTTTTTTAGGCCAGCAGAGAAGGCCTTGCAGGCCCTGACAGCCCACCACTGCTTACAACTATTGCGATATAATACATTTTTCAATACATATTCCATCCGTTTTAAAATAAGTGTTTTTCTAATGAGCCCTAGAGTTGTACAGACAGACTCACAGCTTGAGGCAGGAGAAGTTTATAAGTCAGTCCGGGACCTGGTGAGCTTGAATACTCAACACTGCACATTAGTATTGGCAGTTCAAGCCTCATATGCTTCCACACGAGGAGGTTTAAATAGGAACAAAGAAGGAAAGCGTGGAGACAACCAAGCCGAGATAAAATGAGAAAAGCATAGCACCCCACTTCTGTGAGACAAGGTGACCAAGGAAACTGATAATGTTAAAGAACAAATTCTGCACTAGTTGGATGATGCCAGAGCCCGTCCCTATAACACATTTTAAAGTACAATATATTGCTGAAGAAAATATAGACAATAAACAATAATATTAGGTTAGGATTAATAACTCCTGTAAATGTAAAATATGGTTAAAACATAAACTGCAATAAATAAATAGCTGAATAAAACACTACTGTAGCAGTTTGTATCTATAATGAGTCATAGAACTTATTCATTCATCCCTCTACAGCTCAAATCTAATCATAGAACAGGAAAACATCAAAAAGTTCCCCTCTAGTACAAACAAAAGATATTGACCCTCAAACATTATTATTCCATCTATCATGTATTGAATGATAACTCAATATTATAAATATCATGACAGGCCTAGTTGAAGCCCATGAATAAATTCTGTTTTAGTTTTACAAGTTAGATAATCCATTTGCAGTCACAGTATTTGGCTGTTTAAACCAAAGGGTAGCCTAGCAGCTGTAACAATGAAATGAGCTCTTGGCCAGAAACAGAAATACACAAACAATGATTACCGGTAAATATAAAGTTATAATTATTTATCAAAATAAATAAAGCCACATTCATGTGAAAATACTACTACACAGAAAGATTTATTACTTTAAAAACATATTAAAAACACAGACACATTTCAAATACGGACTCCCGTGCTTGTATGCTACGTTGCTTATGCTTATGCCTAAGTATAGATGGTATGAAATGTTGCCTGTGTAAGCATTTAGGTTTGTGCAGATCAGTGGAGAGGGGTGGGGTAATAAAGTGACTGAGATGAAAACTTAATGGCCCTTTCACCTTTATTAATGGAGAGAGAATGTGTGTGTGTGTGTGTGTGTGTGTGTGTGTGTGTGTGTGTGTGTGTGTGTGTGTGTGTGTGTGTGTGTGTGTGTGTGTGTGTGTGTGTGTGTGTGTGTGTGTGTGTGTGTGTGTGTGTGTGTGTGTGTGTGTGTGTGCGCGCGTGTGTGTGTGTGTGTGCGTGTGTGTGCCAAACAGCCGCTGTGATCCACATTGGCACTCAGAACTGTAAGAACTGAAAGGAAGGGGCTAATTCACTTACTGATGACTGACTGAGCAGCAAAACAACTCGAGATTTTAGTCAAATTAGCCTTAAACACAGCAAAACACATCCCCGGCCCTGGTCTACAGAAAGCTTGGTGGTTCATTCACGGAGCAAATTTACTCAAAAAAATTAAAAACACAACATAATTAATATATCTTTGTATTTATATAGCGGCTACAGTCATACTCATATCAGTAACAGGAGCCAATGCTGCTCCACTGTGGTGCCCATTATTCCCAGATGTCTCCCATCCAAGTGCTAACCAGGCCAGGTCTTGCTTAGCTTCCGAGATCAGATGAAACCGGGAACTGACAAGATTTAAAGTATGTTTGACAAGATCAGGGCATGTTCTCAATGATATTATGACAGATGGTTTCCTTTGTATCTCCTTCCAAATCTGAACAAGAGCATCCCTGAGCTCCTGAGGGTCATGGCGTCCGTCCTGCAGCATCAGAAAGGCCCAAACATAATGTCCCATAGGTGTTCTACAAGATTTAGAGTGACAAGATATTCACTAGGAACCAGAAGACTAAGGGACTGGGGCAGACGTCACTTAAAGGGGCGCTATAGTCTCTTTTCTGGCACGGTTCACTTGTGTTGGGGGGGTTATGGTCCTTCAATGACTGCGTGAAAGTGGATCTAGTCCAGCTTCCTATGAGCACATCCCGGGTCTAGACCTCTTTGGAACTACCTCCACTTCAGATGCCTCGAAGGGGACAGTACAGATCACTTTATACAATTTTGACCCTGTACTTCCCCTATGAAAACTTGGCTTTTGTAACTTTTCTGGTGTAGGATTCACTACTTCTCCATGAAGATGCTATTGCTTTTTGCCTTGAATACACCACAAACATATCTATTTTTAATGGAGATAAGTAACACCATCAAACCAAGGCACACTTCAGATCTGCAGAGAGGCAACCCAGCTCACAGTACAAAGAGTGCATGTTTTTAGGTGTTTCTTTGCAATATACACCTGTAATTGAATAAATACTGAAAGATTAGTTTAATGCCATACTGTGGACTATTCCAGGCAAAGTAGTAACATCTTTACGTAACAAGTAGATGTAAAATCCCTCAACCAGAAATGTAGTGCACCTTTAAGTGTTCATGGCTGTTTTAGCTTCCCATTGCAAAGATAGATCTATTTTGTTAGCTGCTATGGCAACTGTGCTTATTTTTAATCAGTCTGAAACCTATGGATAAGTGTTTGGAGAAGCAGCATTGACAGAGCATTTACAAACAACTGCAAAGCATTGTGGCCCTATCAGACCTGCGCATGTGTGTGAAAAAATGACTCATATCTACAGCGTCTACATTCACACAAGCCACCATTTATTAATATCACCCTTTGAAATGCTAATTCAGCTTCATGCATAAATCATAACTTCGGTTGTTGCTGCAATAGTGTAGCAGACTTTATAGATTTGTAATGGACTAAGTTGGAGGATTCAAGATTAAGTTCTTTTCACAAGGCGCTAACAAGCTTATACAATCACTTAAGTGTGTCGAATAAGAAGTACTTTTATTTTTGACAGCGACTGGACCATATAGGAGCACTGACAACAGCTTTACATTAGGCATGGACTGAAATGCTAGACACATATCAAGTAAGAAGTACAATTAAAAAACAAAACAAACAACTCGATACAATTAAAAAAGTAAAAGTACTGCTGCCAAGAAACTCCTATGATTTAAATCCTATGATTACATCTGCATGGCTAGAATTACACTCTAAAGTAAAATAGTAGTAGTACATATAAAATGTATTGAAATAAGTATTAGTGTACTCAATAACAGTGGCATTAATATTTTTAATTATTAGTTGCATACTTGCCTGCACATCTAAAATTATTTACTTGTTACAGTAAATTACAGTTGTTAAAAGTATCAAAAATCAGATACTAATTGTTTTGAACAATAGTATATAAATATTGACACGGAAAAAAAATTACAACTAGATCAAATGTGACCTATGCTTAACAGTTTTATCAAAACTAGTGTAAGACCACATCATTTTAATAATAATACTATTATTTTGTGTTGAAAATTACAATATTGTGTAAAAAAGCTTTTGAAATTATCATTTGAGTATCTAAATCCGAATCAAATATCAAGTTAGTAAAATTAGGGCAGGAAATCATGGGGTCCCTCAATATCCCTTGTCTCACAATACAATACTATCATGGCAATACATACAATAATCAATACAGTTTTTTTTACTCTGAACAAACTCAAAATTGTAGCACTGTCACAAAATAATTAATATACCAAAATATACTAATGGCGATATATTGATACAGCAGCTCCAAATTATATGTCACGATATGTCAAAATTGTGATATTGTAGCACATATTCATTGTGTCTTTGACCTACAACAATAAGGTTACAATCAACAGGCCAGACATGACTGTGTCCATACCCTTTAGTGCCTAGTTGCTGTTTACTTGTATGTGCAATGGTCAGACACAAGCTCAAACAGAGTTCAATTAATGCACGACATGGCAAATTAAAACTGGCGCTGTTGGGGAGACTCGATCACTAAAAAGCTGCCAACTCTGTGCCACTTTAACGGCTTTGATGTGTGTCTAGCGTGCTGTGCTGCAGATGCCGCTCTGTATGCTACACCCTCACATCAATGAATCAGCTCCTGACTGAAATCAACATCACAAAACCAACCAAAAAATCCAAAAAGGGAAAGCGTCAGAATCAGGGGAAATCATGTAGCATTTTAGCATGTCATGTATGGGGTGTGCAGCGCGAGTGAGGCTATAAAGATTTATCATACTGTGACAAAGCACTGAGCTATAGCCATTTGTCAAAACAAGCTCCAATATCAGCTCAGACTCTCGTCATTTACACATGTTTACTAATGACTCGTGAAGGTGAACACTAGTGGATTCTATAAGGCTCTCACACTATTTACACCATGCAAACATACTGGGTTTAAAGACGCTTTGTCTATCTTTTCTGGTGGAAGGTCCATCAAATGCTTTTCTCCATGGAGACATTGTTGCTTTATCTGAAATGCTTCAGAGTATGGTATTAAATCTTTCTATCTTCATGGAGACCAAACCAGACCAGGTTACAGATCAGATTTGTAACAGATTCTAGGTATTTTTGAGCCATAAAACCACCTATTAAGCTGTTTAATGTCAGACTGTGGAACATTTCAGCCAGAGCAATGATATATCCATAGAAACAAGCAGGTAACGCACACCCAACCCAAAAGTTATATGCACAAGCTCTTTAAAGTTGGACTATGCAACTTTTCAACTACCTGCTTGTCACTATGGAAATGTTATTGCTTTGCCTGGAAGGTTCCACAGTATGCAATTAACCTTAACTATCTCCAAGGAGACAATCAAGTGACACCACCGATCAGCCAATCAGTAGAGAGGTGACCCTGCTCACTGTATGATTGAATGTTTTTCAAGCTATTTTTGAACCATAAAAGCAATTGAAAGTTTGATGCAATACTGTGGAACATAACAAGCAAAGCAATAACATCCCCATAGCGACTAGCAGGTAGCAGACCAGCCACCAAAAAAGTTACATAGTGCAGCTTTAAAGACAAACAAAAACAGACAGAAAGTGAATGAAAAATAATGGTTCTAGTAGGTCTACACCAATAAAATACAGAATAAATCATTCACAGAAGAGTGAAAAAGTGAGCGTGAACTGGAGTAACTGGGCAACTATACTTTCTTTGGAGTATTTCCATAGATCAAAGAGGCCAGGGTACCCAAAACAAACCTACAAGGCCAGGGATTTAAAACAGGGACCTTCTTGCTGTGAGGTGTCACAGTACTTAGCTTTATCAGCAAGAGCTACAGTGCCTAAAGAAGACTTCAAACAACCAAAAACAAAACTGCCACAACCAGAAGGCCATAAGACTAATGAATACTAGCTTTAAGGAGCCTTTTTCCTAATAAATGCTGTATTTTACTGTACTGTATTGTGCTTTTAACGTATTCAGTTGTGAGCATGTATGCCAACAACATTTTTATTCCTTATGGTCGCTTTCACTTTACACACATTGAAAAATAAACTGAATTGTGTGGGTCCAGTACCTGCCAGGAGCTGGAGGGAATTTCTGCGAATTTTCCCAATCCTCCAAAGGTGTAGCATCTGTACATGTGATCCAGGGACTCCGAGCAGTGCCACAGCAGCCCAAAGCTCACTGAGTCCTTGTTAGTGTGTCCGTGGTGTTGAGGGTGGTGGTTGTTCCTTAGCTGCTCTTTCACTATCCACGCGGGTGAGATGAAGCTAAAACTACACACCGCGACAAGAGCCGAGGACAGGAGCACCCAAAAACATCCCACGCAGCTAAACATGGTCGCGGCGTGGGGCAAAAAACCGACCCCAAAACCCACTTCTTCGTCTTCTTCTTCTTCTTTCTTCTCCCGGCTGAGGAGTGGATGCATTTGGAGTTCACACCTTCAACACTGGAACTTCAGCCCGTGGCCAGGAGCGAGTGCGCATTCCTGCGTGGGTCCACATCAGAGTCCAAAACATGTGCAGAGGGAAAACAGTTCAATCGTCCCGAGCCGTGCTGAGAAATGACAGCTTTAAGTCATCCGCGCTTCACTCGAGCTGTGATGAGGCCAAATCTGACACATACGCCAAGGAAATTTGTCACACCCAAAAGTGGATGCGCAGTTGTCATAGCAATGCGTGTGTCCGGGCGCTTGGAGAGTAGCGCCGCTCCTCCAGCAGTGGCGTGTGTCCCGGTGCCCCTCAGCCCCGGTGTGCACTGTGAGCACTGACTGCACTTTGCCTCCACAATTAGAGCGGCTCAGCCTGGGCCCCGCAAGTTACACACAATCACATATCATTCCGCCGTGGACTTTCATAATAAAAGTGCAGTGAGGGACAGAATAATTGCGCAGGGGTCTGTAAAATAATTAAATATCTCGTCACATGGACGCGCACCTCTGTGAATCTCCACCAAGTAAAGTGCGTGGTTATTTATGTCAAAACAAAGTAACTCATTCCTCAAAAGCCAAAAACGTGTTTCCGGTGTTCCGTAAACTCCACAACTTTGACATTGAGCATCCACTCCGAATAGCGTCTTACATTTTTAATGAGCACTACATCTTGTGCCAGTTGTATTTGGTCTGTCAGACACGCACATAATTAGAGGAGTGTACTGAGCATGACTTTGAGCATTGTGCTTTCTCCGTGTAGCCTGCTGCAGAGAAAAGATGCAAAAGCAATCACGGTTAGTAGTAAAATAAAGATTACTCTCAAACGTGTAAAATAATTCGGAATATTTCCACATAACCGCACATATAAGTTCCTTTTGTAGCAGCTCGTCCATTGTTTTGGCCAGTATTTGTCTTATGCGAATCCAGCACGTAGACAATACTGCCTCCCTTTGGCCAAACGAAGAACTGCGGGTCTAAGCAGCGACAATTTGTCAATAAAAACAAAGCACACATTTTACAATATATGTATTTAAATCATACACATCTTAAATATATTATAGATTAAGTACACATACATGTCAGAAAACATTAGTGGTACATAGTACCAAAGGTTTTTGTTCTGGTTTCACGTCATAATAAGGCTTTGATGAAAGTTGTCTTCAGTTACTGTAGTTTCCAGGTCATCATTCAGATTTGTTTCAGTGGGGTTTAAATAAAGACGGTCACTGTATCACCAAAGGAGACCAACAGAGATATTTGGAGTAAACCAGAATTCTACACACATCTTTAGAACATTTAGGACACAAACAAAACTTGTTTTCAATTTTCAATTATAATTACATTTGGAGCACTTAGTTCTTTAGGGAGTATTTCTTCAATGCTCTGTGAACAGTGGCCATCGCAGCCAGCAGCTGATTATCTTCATCCATTGTCTTTATCTAGATATCCCACAATGCAGCAGGGCCACAGTGCAGCTCATGGCTGAACAGCGACATAACTAGTTCAGGGGGAGGCTGAGGGGAGGCAGGTGCATATTCAAAAACTGTACAGCAACTTTAACTGCTCCGGGAGCGGCGTGGCTGCCTCATCTAAAAACGGAATGGTTATAAAAAGCTGCAGACGTGACGCTACAGCATCATCCTCCATAAGTCCGACTTCTGTTAGTTTACATGGCTACAGTACAGCGAGGGTTCTAGCTCTACTGACTCTATGTTTAGTCCATCATGAAGGTGACTGTAATCACACTCACATGTACCTTTATCGCGTTCAGGAGTTTGCTCATGACTCAAAGCTGCACACAGTACTATAGACTGAGGGAGGTTAAACAGATAAAATGTTTTTTGATTTGGGAGTGATGCAGCTGTGAACAGATGTGGAGTTTCTGTCTGGTTTTTGGAGTGACTTTGGCTCTTAGATGGAGGTCATAGCTGAAAACAGACACAAGAAAATATGTACTTGTCAACCAAAAATGTATATCACTGCATTAACATGACATTGTTGCTACAGCTTGTCTTCCAGTCCTACATCTGTACTGTAGTACCTTGAATCAACTAAAATTGAAATCTTTGCACTAAATAGACCTCATCTGAAATCATTAGACAGCTGCAAATTGGTCCAACAATATATATTTAAGTGAAATAAATTTTCCAATATGTGTGATTATAATTTATATTAACTTGCAGTGTCTTTTGTTACACAATAATATATATTTTCACAGTAGTGTCCTGAAAACCCAGACTGTCTGTACCTTTGTAGACTTGACAGGGCTATCGTGGTTACTCTGATGGACAACATCGTTGACAATCATCTTGGCAATTTTCCAAGCCATCTCCTCCTGAGCCTTAAAAGCAGCAATCACAAAGAGAAAACCTTCATTCTTGTACCAACCAACTGGTGTCAGTTTTTTCAGTGCCAGTGAAGTTAACCAACATCTCACCTCATCGGAGTTGCCTTGAACCCACTTCTTCATGGCTTGAGAAAACATTGACCCTGAGCATAAACCACAAAAATAAACATCTGAATCACAACATAAATTCCTGAATAAGAATTTATCTGCAAAGTTACATTGTTTAATAAATACAATTACACACTGGTAAAAAAGTGTCTGTTTTGTGAGATTTTTAGACCATTTTCCCAAAGCAGCCCTCTCCTGCAGGTTTCTGGTTGTGCATGATCTGTAATTCTCCTTGGTGTGATTTTAGTGGTTCATTGGTTAATTTGATTTTGGTCCCATACTGATATATAGATTTGATGTACTGAACTCTTTAGAACGATATCATTACGGCACAAAAGAAATATCTCCTCAAGTGTGAAGAGGTAGTGTGATGGATGTTAATTTGGCACCATTTCTTTCATATGGCCCTATTGACCCAAGCTGGGAAGTTGCACAATAAGAGGCTTTTCCCTTTGTTGCCGTCATTACTCCTATTCTACCTCTAAACAGCCTGCAGCACCCTCATAGACAGCGTTTTCCTATCACAGTCCCTCAGATTTAATATCAGTGGAGAAAAAGTTCTTAAATATTTTAGTAGGCTCTGAGCGTTTATTGGAGTGAAGGCAGCCACTACATGAGATTTATATTCCACAGAGTTAGAGCTTTTTCACTGCATGTGCAATGAGACGATATTGCAGTTTGAGGGTTCAGCCTGGCAGAATAATGAGTCTAGTATGGATCATTTGCAGCTGCATCAACATTCCCTGGGGATGCGAAGCTAACTGTAGGCACAGCACTGTCTGAAGCTCTGTTACTCAAGTTCGACTTTAATCTGAGGTTTGTTTTAACACAATCTGATCACAAAGAACTGATTTAGCAGGAACTTCAACAGGTGAGCTCATTTGGGTCTCACATGACATTATAATCACAAGCTAACTAGCATTTGTCACAGTCAGTTTTTCAGTTGGTCACTCTCACCTTTTATGCTGAAAATCACCATCACCATGAGTCCTCATTTTGATCACAGGCACTTGAAAATGTGCTGTTTCAAGCCATTTAGTAATTTTTTTCTTGATTTTTAAGACCATCTAAAAATCTGCCTGTTAGCTAACACATTGTGCCACCATGGTAACAGCTGAACATTCCACCATAGATATACATGCAGTATGCACCCCAGTGTGATGTTAGTGCAAGGTAACAGTATGACAAAAGTGTGCTCATAGTACCTTTCGATTTCTTCACATCTGGTTCGGGTTCGGCCTCTCTGATGAACTGACCCAGCTCATTCACCTTCCCAAACGTCATCTTTCTAAAGCAGTAAGAAAAGAGAAGAGGAATGGACTTGTGCCTCAGGCCTGAGCCTCATATGTACACACACGGTTTGTATGTTAGTGGGCATATACTATAACAGCTACTTAAAACTATGTCAGAACACCACTTTGTCACTCACTATGTTCCTCGTTTGTCTATTCACTTGCTGGTTATCAGGTTACAGCTCACTGGTCACTTTGATAATACAAGTACACACTAGTAAAAAGTGGCAGTTATTGTTATATCTACTTGACAATCTTTACATTTGATGGCAGGTCTCACTGCAGTTAATTTATCTATTCAGCTTTTGGTTATCAGGTTATGAGTCATTACTCGCTGTTGGTAACCTTCTACTATAGTCATAGCTGCCACTGATGTTTAGATTTTTTAGTCTGAATGAAGGACAATCCACATAAACAATAACCAACCTTGCAGCTGAAGGAAACGTGTGTGAGAGTTAATAAGAACACGACTTCCGTGGTCTCTGGAGAGGTCGATGATGTTAAATAACAGTCTCAAATCACAACTAATATACAACCCCACTCTTTCAGGACATGAATTAATAATTATTTTCTTTTATTCTGCTACTACACTTAAACTCTGACTAATGCAGCCCCTTATTAAAGGTCCTATATTACACAAAACCGACTCTTGTGAGATTAAAGCCATATTATAATGCTGTTGCACCCTCAAAAACATACCCAGAGTTGTGTTTTGTTTCATTCACACACATTTGAGTAACTCTTTATTATTAGTCTGTCTACATCTCCCAAGTTCATGTTCAAAACACAAATCTCGGAACAGACCGTTTTCTGATTGAGTTCTCTCAAACAAAAAACGCTCTGTTCTAGGATTTGTGTGTTGAACATGTGTAAGTAATAACACAACTATAGGTATGTTTGTGATGTGGAAACAACATTAGAGCATAGATGATAAAAAGGCAAAACATGGGCCCTTTGACCTGGATACATACCCAGCGTATGGCCTCTGATACAGTGTCTCAGGGTCCAGACTGGCAGCGTCCACTGTTATAGCCTCGTCAAAGTTTTTCAAGATCTTTATTGCTGCCTTCTTAGCGCCTTGCTGAAAAGATACAGAAACACCACATTTTAAGGCTAATAGCAAAATTGCCAAAGTGCAAATGACAAAAATACAGGAAGTAGCAGTGAGTTCTAAATACTCACCTCTACTTGGCAACACAGTTATCAGGCAAATAATAAAAATAAATGACAACATCTTTATTACATATCAGCCTAATCACCAATCATCAAATATTATGCAATTTGGACTTTTTTGACCCTTGTTCACATTATGGCTGGAGTGTTTTAAGTCTCATCTTAAGACCCACTTTTACTCTCTGGCTTTTAACACCACATGAGTTGTATAGTCCTCTGTGTTTATTTTTTATTTATTTTAATGCTTTTATTTTACCTTTTTATTATTTTATGTATATTCCTTGTCTTATTTGATTTGACTAGTTTTATTACTTTTATGAGGACTAGTGGAGGCAAATAGAGCTTTATTTTTTATTTCATTGACTATGTTTTATTTATACTGTGCAGCACTTTGGAAACTCCTTTGTTTATGAAATGTGCTTTAGAAATAAAGTGAAATGGATTGGATTGCTGGGTTAACAGCTATGAAATTACCTCTACGTATATCCTATTTTGTTCCTGTGTCCAATCTTTACCAAAACAATAATAACAAAAAATAGGCACTAGTGAAATGTATAGCCTAACCTGTCATATGCGCTTAAAGGCATTATGTAACTATTTGGTTGGGGGTCCATCACCTGCTCGCTTCCTTGGAAATGTCATTGTTCTGCCTGGAATGTTCCACAGTATGACATAAAACAGCTCTACCTTACATTTATTCAGTTACAGGTGGTTTTATAACTCAAATATACATAGAAAAACAGGAGTTCTGACTGTGAGCGGGGTCGCCTCTTCAGAAATTTGACCTGTGACTTGGTCTAGTTTGGTCTCCATAAATAATCTGAAATATTCCAGAAAAAGCAATAATAAATCTCCATGGAGAAAAGCATTTGACAGACCCTCCAAAAGAAAAGTTACACAATGCACCTTTAAAACTTCACTTCTTTACATGTAATGAGATGTAACAGTTTTAAATGTCAGGGGAGTGCTGGTGCTCCCTCTAGGCTATAAGCGTGGGGTCTGAGTTTGGGTCACCTGAGTCTGGGAGCTCTCGTTGGCATTTGAACTGGAGCGTTCACTGTCGGCCACTCCAGTTTGACCCGAAGAGGCCATATTAACAAATTCATCTGCCCGCACAGAGTTGATGAGGTCGCTCAGGTATTTGTAATAAAGGTTACTGGAGAGGAAGCCTGGCATGTAGACCTGGACATAGACACAACACAAAATAATGAGTGTTCTTACTGTTATATCTAAGCAAGTTTCAAAGATTTGCTGCTGACCTTTTAATGCACAAAATATTGTTCCCTTTCAATTACATAACGTTATTCAGAGTGTAATAGGCCAATTTATCAAGGATTTGACTTGTAAACCTTTAAGTAGATCAAAGTTTAAGAGGTGCAGCCAAGCAGGTAATAACACAAAATACCAATTACCAAAGTTACCCTTTTAAAACACTTTCCTTATGAAGTCTATGACATTTTTTTTATTCTACATTAAACTGGAATAAGCCATAACATTAGGACTACCGCAGATAATAGCAATCTTCTTCATCAAATTGGATAGATGTTCACCACTGCAACTTACCACTATAAGCTCTATAATGGAAATGAAAACGTGTTTATCAGACACTTATCAAACTTCCTCAAACAATTACTACTTCCTGCTTTGAGGGAATCACTGCCATGGTGACAGACATCCAGTAGGGTGGTCCAAAAAGATTTTTTTTTAGATTCTCTAGATTAGAATCCTGTATTTGGTTTTATATCTGTCCAAAGTATTTGAGACCAAATTTTATGCAAATTAAGTAATATTTAGCAGTTGCTCAAGACACTTGAAAAACAGGCCTATACTATAACATAGTAAACCAAATAAATCAGGCGTATTTGAATAATTTGTCATTTTATTCTGCAAACACAAACTGAAACTTGCATAAAAATTACATAGAAAGTCCAGCAACCACTGTGGCTTTGTTGGCATCATAAAAGATGTGCCTGTGCTTTCTGACAATTTGCAGTAGACACTGTTTATGATCTTCATTCTTTGTTAGGCTACAGTTAAAATCTTGAATATGCTTTCAATAAACAATAATAAGGGGAAAAAAGTAACACAATAGTTACTTTCGCTGGTAACTAGTCACTTTTATGATGGAGTAACTCAGTTACTAACTCTACTTTTGGAAGAAATAACTAGTGATGTGCCCAACACTACTGAAAATGAAAAGACAAAATTAGTCCATTTCCAGGAAACTTCATGCAGCTTGAGCAACCTCTAAAACAACCTACCAAAAATGAGTATATAGCATATCACTTCTGAGACAAGTTGACAAAAGAAAATGATAATGTGAAAGAAGGTCATAGTTGAATGACGCCAGAGCTCACCACAGAGACATGTCAACAAATAAAAATTCTACAACACTTCAAAACTACCCTTATATAATCAATTGCCCTGCTTTACAATCTCAACATAGCCTTCGCTATGTCCACAGCAGCTATTCCACAAGCTTTATTTATACCTTATTTCCTCTGACTAATAAGCCACACCCACTCACTGATGCACTGATTAATCTCTGTTTTGTTATTCAATGCATTTATGTGAGATTAGAGCATAATCTGACCTTTTCCATGGTAGTCCAGGCTTGCCTGAGTGGAGTGGTGAAGCAGTCAGGTAGTGGCCCTCCCTCTCTGCATATGTTAGACTCAATCTCCATTCGCACAGAGTCATCAAAGCCGAGAGGGTTTGTGGCCTGGAGTGAGAAATACCTAAAGGACAAAAGCGTGTAATTATCTGTAATATTATTTGATTTATTATTAATATTATTCAGTGGTTTATTGAGAGCATTTTGTTGAACTCATACTTGTCATAGAGTATCATGGCGTCATTTTGAGCTTCTTGACCATCGTACTGGCCCTTCTTTGCTGCCAGTTGGTTTTGAAAGTTATCTGCAGCCAACCAGAACTGCAGCACATTCATGGCCTCCTCCTTTTCCATATACTGCAATTGAAAAAAAAAAAAAAAGACAACAAAAATGAAAAGAAAACCCCAGTTACACAGCAATTGAAATGCAAAGGTTCCACCTAACATTTACCACAAGAAATGCTGTTTTTCTACATTTCTGTTATATGTAATTAAATAAAGTATCTCCGCAAACAGGTTGGCAAATAAAATTACTCAGCAATTTCCACTTGACGTACCGAGGAAATGTCTATAGAAAGTATGATGTCAACAGATTTAGGAAATGTATTGAGGGTCATATACCATTTAGTTAAGATTCAACTGTCTCTTTTGCACTCACAGAAGTTCAGAGTAACAAAATACATTTTAGCATCTAACCATAACAACAAAGCAACTGCTAGATAAGAAACACACATCAATCTAAACTATAAAACAGTGTAATGCCAAAAGTTAAAACTCATTAATAATAATGGTACCAGAGATATAAAAGGAACATATAAATGCAGTAAAGATCCCAGGGCTCACTCACCTCTGAGAAGTAGAAAAGCGCCGACTCACAGAATAAGATGTCAGCCAGAAACACAGAACCACTCGTCAACACTTCAATCTGGTATTTACAGAAATGGTGGCTCCGCAGGAACTCACTAAAGTGCCTACAATGAAAGGACAAGAGGAAATCAGTGTGAGGTAAAATTACAAAAGTCCTTTGGTACAACTTTAGTCTGAATGCCAGTAGATTCAAGACTAACTTTGATTACGTAACTTTTCTTTTCTGGTGAAGGATATTTTTTAGCAGTAAAATCATGTCTTATTGAATGACAAAATATATACAGTTAATGCCATATTGTGGAACATTCCAGGCAAAGCAATAACATCTATATGAGGAGGAGTTACTCACTGTTGCTCCATAATGTTGAATATGACAGACTGTGCAATAACAAAGCTGTTGGGATCCACCAGGCCATCTTCACCACATATCTTAGCTATAAATGAGAGAAAAAAATGCTCTAAAAAGTATCATTAAAAACAACATACTATTTCAATGATATGTCCCAATTACTGACCAACAATGTCGTTCCTAACTTGTTCAGTGATGGGGATGGGCCGTGCAGCATCAGGGGAAACGTATTTGGTAAAGATTGTAACAGCATCTTTTTCTATACCTGAAAATAAACAAAAAAGCAGTTTAGGAATCATCTGACTGAAAGGTTTTATTAAGCTTAACCACCATGAACTCCTGTAATAATAATTGTAAAAGCTAATAATTCCTCAAGATATAATAATAATTCCTCTCATGCATCAAAGCCTACTTTTCATGAGTTTGTCGGAAAGATCCCGTAGCGTGCTGGAGGGCTGACCCTTAAAAGGAGTGCCTGTTTTGGAGGAGATGTTCTTGCTGGGAGTTTGAGCTCGAGGAGTGCCTGGTCTTAATTCTGTCTCTGAGCTGGAGGAGCCTCTTCGCTGCCACTGGTCTGTGAGGCTGTCGCTGCTGTTCTGGTGTGTTAGCGTGTTAGCATGTGCTAGTTCAGAGGGGTCCGAAGAGTCTGGGGAGGTGGGGACAGGCTCAGCCAAAGAGCTGTGTTTGACAGAATTTAGACTGTGAGCGCGGACGCGCGACCAGCTGGTGGAACGGAAACTCTCCGCCTCCTGCCAGAAGCGGACCAGGTGATCTGCTCCTCTGAGCTCCATGAAGCGAGTGTAGTGCGGCATTGCCACAGTGTCCCGAAGAACCTGGTCCACGGTCTTTGACAGACGAGAGCGTGTCTCCTGGGGCTGGTAGTTCACACTGGAGTGACCTTTAAAAACACAAATTACACCAAATTAAAAATTATATTTCAACCCTAACCTGATGGTACAAACATGTGGTACACAAATAAAGCATTTTACTATAGCATGTTATCTGGGCTCACACCATGGCTGCTTTTTTATATAAAATGATGCCTGAAAGGCAATTCAGACTTTAGGAGGTTCACCTTAGGAATATATTTTCAGCTTCCATGTTTAGAGCCTTCTTTGAAATGATGACTCTGAAATATGCAATTTCACAGATGGTTTCACTCAAACAGGCTTTGTGAATGATTCTTAAACTGCAGCTGTGGATCCTTTGAGGTTTAGATGAGGTCTTGAGGTGAACATGACTCTTATTTTTTCCTGGACATTTTCTTTTCCACTCACCCTCCAGCCCAGCGTCCACTTTCTGTTGGCACAGTCGTGACAAATGAGAGCTTTCATATTAACAATTCTATACGATCTAAAAAGGAAAAATTAAAAGATTGCTTCAGGTGCTATGAGTATTGGGCAGCAAGCCGCCCCCGCGACCCAGCTGGATTAAGCGGGAGAAGATGGATGGATGGATGGATGGATAAAAGATTGATCTTCTCAAGGGTAATAAATTTAGGTTAAAGGGACAGTTCAGAATTTTGGACATAGGGCCTCATTTCCTATTGAGCCAGAGTGTTGGACACATGTCGAGACACTTTTTAAATATTCCATCCAGTCCTTGTATTTGGAGAAGTTGCTGGTGGTAGGCTAGTGCATGTCAATGGCCATAGTCGTCCTGCCACTAAAAACAATCTTAAGATAAGATAAGATAAGATATCCTTTATTTGTCCCACAATGGGGAAATTTCAGTGTTGCAACGCACAGTAAAGAGAACAGCAAGAAACAATAGCAGCAATAGAAGTACAGTTAAGTTAAAAATAGACAAACACTATAAGGATCTATAAAGATAAGGATTATAAAACTATGTATCATATAAATTGTTATCTTAAGACAATATATACAATAAATTGCAATCTAAAAACTATATATACAATAAATTACTATCTTACATTATTGCACAGGGTCCCAGTATTGCACAGGCAGCAGAGTTAGCAGTGTTCATTGTAAACTCTGACAGCAGCAGGAAGGAAAGACCTGCGGAACATCTCCTTCACACAGCGAGGATGGATCAGTCTGTCACTGAAGCTGCTCTCCAGAGCAGACAGGGCGCCCTGAAGAGGGTGAGACTCCAGGTCCAGCATAGAAGTGAATCTGGCCAGGACCCTTCTGTCCCCCACCTCCTGCACCAAATCCAAGGCACAGCCCAGGACAGAGCAGGACTTACCCACTCCACAGTGCACCCGAGGCAAAACAGTTATAACTCCAGACTGTCAACGTGAATGTCTGTGTCGATAGAATAATTTTAGAAGTAAAACCAACCTTGCAATTGAAGGATTTATGTCTGAGCAGCAGCAGCGAGTTGTACTTTGTGATAGAAAGCTTGGCAGCAGCAGACTGTCACATGAGAAAATAGTCCCTCAACATGTGAAGATTCAGGTGTTGCAAGGTTAGTTTTATTTCAAACATTATTCTATCAACACAGACATTCATATGGACAGTCTGGCGTAATAACTGATTTGTTTCGGGTGCACTGTGGAGGGGGCAAGTCTAAGACTATGGCCATTGGCATGCACTAGCCTAGCACCAGTAACCTCGGGAAATACAAGGACTGGATAGAATATTTTCCACACATCTCCTACACTCTGGCTCACTAGGAAATGAGGCCTTATGTCCAAAATTCTGAATTGTCCCTTTAATAATAATCATTTGCCAATTGTATAACCCTAAAACTTTCTCCCCTTTTCAGGACAAAAAAACATTTTAAAATTAGGTTCATATTAAACTATTTTTTCTACAGCTTAAGTTTAATCAGATATTTAAAAACTGACTGGTGTGGTTCATCTCTCCCTATCAGATATTTCATTTTCAAGATCAGATGCCCAGTGTCATTTGGTTTAGGTTTGTTGGGTAGGCTGCAGCACAGGTTCCTCCACCTTTGACTCACCCGCTATTCTCTGGACAACTTGCCGGAGCAGTTTCAACAACTTCAGTGAATGACACATATCTACTGCATGCATTGTATGTGTTTTAGATCTAATTATAGTGCAGTGCGGATGGTCATAGGAGGCTTTTCCATTGACTTTGTGTAACAGTGTGAACATTCTTCAGCTGAATGTTTGATGAGTTGCAAGCGAGCAGTCCAACCACCTCAGGATTAATTAAGACTGTTTGCCACTTGCACAAGACATGTGGTAGACAGCTGTGATGCAAGACCTCTGGGAACGACTCTCCACAAAACCACAATCATTAACAGCAAAACCAACACGTTTTTGTCATTTACAGATGCATTGTGTAACTTTTCTGGTGGGTCCATCAAATGCTTTTCTCCATGGAGATGTTATTGCTTTGTCTGGGATGTTCCACAGTATGGTATCTTCATGGAGACCAAGTTAGACCAAGTTACATGTCAGATCTGTGGAGAGGTGACCCTGACAGAATACCTGTTTATTCTAGGTATTTTTGAGCTATAAATCCACCCGTAATTGAATCAATGTGAGATAGAGCTGTTTAATGTCATATTGTGGAACATTCCAGACAGAGCAATAACAACCGGGTCACAGAGCCTCCACCAGAAAAGTTACATAATGCACCTTTAAGATTTCATTGGAATAGAGCATGACATGTTATCCATTGGTTTCAGTTGAAAAGTTGCCATGGCCATTAGCAATTTAAAAAAAACTAGTTTATCTTTTGAATGGCCAACCATCTTCAAAAGGGGATATAACACGAAACTGAAATCCATGAATAGACCCTTTATATTGCCCAGATATGTTGGTGGATTTTCTGATCCCTTTCACTTTTTTCCTACTGTCACAGATGACTGGAGTCTGTAGCTGTAGGTCTTACAAGGGGTAAATCCTGGATATTGACCAGTTTGATGTCATATTGATGTATTGGATGGGAGACCACAAGGAATTCCAGGTGCCACAGTGGGGCGCCAGTTGCAAAAAAAACTGTCGTTGTGTCCTTAGGCAAGGCACATCACCCACATTGCCTAGTATGAAAGTGGTGCGTGCGTGAGTGATGGTGGTGGTCGGAGGGGCCGGACTAATTCTTTGGTAGTTCATACTCATAATGCATCTTCTGTCCAATAGCAAAAGTTCTGAATCTCATAATGGAATCATAATGGAATCAGGAACTGAGCTTTTCCTCATATATATTTAAAAATTACAAAATCGTGAAGTGTGCAAGAAGTATTCACAGTATTCATATGAATAACTAAATTTCAACAAAACATCAGATAGAACCTAATTCTAATGCAGCACTTTAATCTTAAAACTGTAGCCATGTACCTAGATCTCCAAAGTGCGCTGCCTCCATGTGGCTGGGCTGTTTCTTGAGGATAGCAGTACGTCCCCGGGCAAACGAGTCCATGTTTGCGGAGATGGCGTTGATGGCCACAGGGCTGGGCCCCGCCACGTCGTGGAGGGCATTGTGGTTCTTCAGAGAAGGAGATTGTGGGCTGGTGGGTGCTACAGACAGGCAAATGGAGATAAATAAAGAAATTAGGGTTATAGGACATGAAAACATTGGGATTTTAGCTGTTTCTTTTATCTTTGATGACAGTAATATTTAGTGGCATAACGTTATTGAAATCTAAGCTACATTTTACTAAAGCAATGGTTCCCAACATTTTTTGTCTCAAGCTTTATCCAACATTTTGAATATTTAGACAAATAAATGTCAGTGATTTCTAATATATTATAATGATATTGATGGCAACACTTTTCCTATTAAAACATTCTTAAATATATACAATATATGGAATTCATTCCAAGTGTCCATGTACCCCTACTTGAATGTATTTTTTTAGCTAAAATTCCAAAATTACTATTGCTAGAATAATTCAGTTTTAATTTAAAATACTGATTTGAAAGAGACTTATAGTAGAGAAAACCAACCATATAATGTGGTTATATTGTTTCCACTAATTATTAATTATTTAAGACCGCAAAGAGACTGGAATCATGCCATGGTCTTGTTGCCCAGAGAGTGACTGATATGAAAAGCTCTTTTGAGTGCAGATTTTGAAAAAAGCTCCCAATGAGTAGAGGCCTCTGGGTGAGAGAGAGGCAGTCTTCTACGTTTATTTGACTATGCTCTGTTCATGTTTTTTTAGTAGCTTGCAGTCATAATTTGAGATCATGTGACAAAATACAGTGATTCATCAACGCACTAAAAGTAATGAACCAAATTATTGTCTATATGAAGTTAGAAACATACAAATAGTAAAAAATATAAATGGTAATAATAAATTTTAAATAAATAGTAAAAAAAATATAGCAAGAGAATAGGAAAACGCTCACCTCTATTCACTTTAGCATCTATCACTTTCTCTGGTTCTTTGGTTTTGGCTGAAAAGAAAGATGAGAGCACTATTGTTTAAAAAAGAAGAATGGTATTATGAATCACAACATACAATAAAGGGTGGGACGGATGGAGAGGATGGAGAGGATGAGGAGAGTAGCTGCTTAAAAAGGCAACGAGGGGGTCAGGAATAGAATCCCTATACAGTTACATAATGACATCATCAGGACATAGATACTATTGTACTTGGGAATGCCAACATAATTTACAGTTCATCTGTTACAGTACATTATCTGAACTATGTAGACCTTTTATAACAAAGACTGAACCATTATTAAATAAAAAAGCCAAGTTAAGATACATTTTTATCTTCATATTATATTTTAATTGTGAATATTCTACATCTTGAGGCGTGAAAATCCTAATGTACAATAGAAATTAATGTTAGTAGTCGACTAATCAAAAAATAACTGCTGACTAGTCAACTTCAAAAATAATCGTTAGTTGTGGCCCTACAAAAACTACTCACATCGATGAAATCATAAAATTCCATACATGATGTACAAACTTTATCATATTACAAAAACAAGAAAATCCTGCCTTTTGAGTAGAAATCTGATCCTATCTGCACAAGAATGTACATGTTTCCTGTAAGTCTTGAGTGTCCCTATAGATGAGTGAGCTGGACTGAAGCTGCGTTTCCTCATTTGGGAGTCCTGCTGTGTCAGCTGCTTCAAACACAAGCTCTACAAAGGCAGGCCACACGTTACTCTCTATTGCCTCCAAGAGTAAATACTTTTACTGTGCTGATGGGGGATACTCCCTGTGACTCTTGTACCTAAGGTGAACCACTCAAATAGTAGAAAAAGACGGACTAGTTCTTCAGTGCGGTGAGACATAGAGGGACATTTAAGCTCAAATGTATGAAATGAAATAACACCATAGGATTTTTTGTCACACAGACATTGGAATAGCAATAGGTGCCTTTCAACATATTACCACAATTAAATGGGGTTGAGCTAAACTGTCTTGATTTGGTCACCCTACTGTAGCCCATTTCACCGTTTGATCCTGAATAAGCCTTTTAAATCAGTTTAATATAACAGGACACAAAACAGATGCAACAAACTAAATCAGCTTCAGCGAGCTCTGATGCAGATCCATTCATTCAAGTTAAGACAAAGTAGCACCTCTATATATAAGTTATAAGACTATTCCAGGCTATAACAAAATCAGTCACTTAAAACTGGCTTTTTGATTTGCCATTTAAGCGGGACCAATGTCTGTATTTCAATATCTCTGCAAGTAGGTGAGATGTGAGAAGTGCAAGGCCAGGGCTAAGCTAACAGTCTCGTAGCGGTAGCACTGGCAGCAAAGGCAGAGTTAACATAAACATCACAGTGCGCTTATTGAGTCTGCAGCAGCCTAGAGGCTTTTATTTACATCTCAGGACAGACCCGCCGTTGACGTTGCAGCTTTCTCCCATAGAGATGCCTTACCTTTCCTTTTGAAAAACGACATGACGGAAGGCGCTCAGACTCGGGACTTTTTCTCAGCTCAGTGATAACATGCCGTAAAACCACCGGCCCTTCATTCAACTGCATCTGTCCCCCAAACTTCAGGTCCGACCACGGGTTGGTACTTCAGCCCCGTCAGTGCTGTCAAATATGATTTTTCTCTAAATCCAAACCCAGCTCCGCGGCCATATTGTCAATAAAAGCCTTACTTCCGGAACAGTGCGGCAGCAGCATTGTGGGAAATGGTGTGTGAAGGAGGATGTAGGCACAAGAGGGCGCAGTTTGGTTGTAGTGTGGCTGTGATCAGAAAAATGCAAAAAAAAGTGGATTAATGAGCACAGATAAATCGCATATTCAACCTAAAAATTGTATTGTATTGTTAAAAAAAAAAAAAAAAAAAAGTTACATGTCACTCTCATAGTTACTAATTAAATTAAAATATCCATAACTGTAAAACTTCGTATTAGATAAGTTTAATACCATCCAGTGGGAAAGCAATAGCATCTCCATTAGGGCTGGGTATCATTAAGAATACATACATGCCTCGATACATAAGCCACGATACGATACGCATCTCGATACAGTGAGCTTTCGATTCGATACGGTATATTTCAAAACAATTCAATACAGTTCAGTAAAGATAATGGCTAAATCATGGCTGTGATACTAAAAGTCTTTGTTAAACCAATTCTTGTGCAAAGTTAAAATGAAAACTTTTAATAATCAAAACAGCGAAAATGTCAAATGTGTTGCATGAGTTTCCTTTCTCTAAAACTAAAGAACAACAAAACTGTAACGCTGTAAAAACCTAAAAGTACTCCTGGCCCACTAACCCACTGAAAAGGGCACATGGTGCAGCATTAAGCATAAACAATACTAGACCTTTCATTTTCCTTAATTACTTATGTCTTATTTATGTTCTACTTTCTCCCCATTGAAACGCAAAAAAAAAAAAAAAATGCTGTCACTTGTTGTAAATATGCACTAATTGTACATGAAAGCACACAAAAAAGAAACAAACACTGTACTGTAAGACCCAAAAAATCTGTCTGCCTAATTTCATATTTGTTTGTAGATAAATAAAAAAATATATACTCCATATGTGGAGAAAATATATTTACATATTTATTTCAAAATCAATGTATTTTGTATCAACATTGTAAATACTTCATTTGGCTGTGCGTTGTCTTCTGATTGTGATGACCAAACACCGTGCAAACGTAGAACAGGTGACTGATGAAATATAAGGCAATTTATTTACATTTATTTAAAATATAGATCAGCCAATAGTGACTGGCTGTCTCTGGCGTTATTATACAGGTATTGCATATACTGATTTAAGTAATGAATTTTAAGTATTATTTGTTAGCTTAATCTCGTCCGACTGCATGCGTCTCCTTTGGCCTGTCAATGCGGTACACATATTCTGCAGGCATGAAGTACCCCACATACTCCACAGTGTCTGGGGTGGTGTCGATGTAGTAGTGCCCTCCTTCTCCGTGATGACTGAAGATGTGAGTATGCTCAATTCTCAGGTCTAAACCCTGCAAACACAGTCACCAATCTCTTACAATGAAATAATCAATATGGCAAGGTACACTGCATTCATAGGAGATGTATCAGATGTTTCTTTACTTACTGGGTCTTTAGACACAAGCACTGACTGGCAGATGAGAGGAGCATGGACTTCAAAGTGCTTAAGCCAGTTGTTGACCTCATCATCGGTGTTGAGTGGGCAGGCTGAGAATTCTCTTGGCTACACACCAAAATATGTACAGTAGCATCTTTCTATTTTATTGTTACAGTTATGGTAACACTTTATAAAAACTGCACTTTAATTAGCCATAATAAAGCATGGAGAAAGACTTAATTCATAATGAACAAATGCATTAAGAAAGATTCAGACTTTGTAACTAATTACTTAATATCCAAACCTTACCTCTTAACCCTAACCCCTTAATTAAGTATCATCCTTCAATCAGTCTTAATAAACAATTTGCTTTATGAAGGCTGTAAAGAGTGAAGTTATTATAAAGTTATCAAGTAGTATTTACCATAATGTGGATTTTAGCTTTCCCTTTTTGTATGATAAACGTTCCTCCAAGAGCCAAGCTTTTGTCAGGATAGTGGTTTTCAAGAGCCTTTCTTAATGCAGTCACAAAGCTTTGGTCTCCTGTTCTCTTCTTGGCCCAGACCTCTATGACCTGTAGGGTGAGACAAGAGCCAAGTCACCTATCAGCCTGTGTTTTCTTTGTTAATGGTTCCTATGGTTTAAAGTTCAGCTATTGCATGATTATTTAGTAGTTTATATGTAACCAACTACATCACTACAAAGTCACAGCTAATACTGACTTGCATTTTCCATTTTCAGAAAAAAGTTGTTCACATCAAATAATATTTACCTTCCCAGGTTTCCCCTCACAAGCATACAGGTTTGCCATTAAACCAAAGTGGCAGCCAGAGAATTTGTCGCTATACTTTTCTTGAATGCACTGGCCATCAACTGGATTGATACAAGAGAAGTAGCTTCCATTAACTGCGGGTCTCCCCTCTGCCTCGGTCAGAACAATAGGCATAAACTGTGGAGGGATATAATAAACGTGATAAGAATAACAATACAATGTGTTTATTGGGCGCCTTTTCAGATGCTCAAAGTCACCTTACAATAATAAGCAAGTACAAAAAAAAGAGAAAAGTTTTAGCTGTTTGTCAGTAACCAAAACATTAGTTTATCTCTTTTACCTCAGCATTTATTCCAACTACTCGGGAAGCAACAGCCCCTGCACCAAGAAAAAATCCTCCAGGGAGCTCCACTTCTTTTGAAATAACATTCATGTCATATTCCTGTAACAATACGGGTATATATAAAATATATATTACTTTACTTACAAACATGAATACTTTGACTGCCTTTGTCTGAGGAAACAAACCTTTTCCTTTTTAGCTAAAGGGACCAGGTAAGGCACACCACCAACATCTGTGATGCGAGGATTTCCACATAAACCTGAAGGAAGACATATTAATACAAGACATAAATCTACCAGTAGCATAAGTGTCATATATTGCCAACTATAACTGCTTGCTAGAAGACAGGCTATCTTAAATTAATAGTAATTCATATTTTGGGGCCTTGGTATAGGCCTACCCTCGGCAGGAAACAGAAAGGGCTCCAGGGTCAGATCTGGACATGCAGTCACACTGACTTTAACTTCAGCAAAGTTAGCTTGCAGTCCTGTTTGCAACACTGTAAAGATCAATAAAACACAGAATTACTTCATGTGCAAATAGAGCAGAGGGAATTTGGATTAAGCATAGACATAAATTCCGTTCTCACCAGCACTAAGTTCTTCTAAAGATGGGACGTGCAGCTGAATTTTCTCAGTGGTACTCATACTTGCCATAGTTCACAGCACTGCGTGTTGGAATAAACACTGTGCACTTCGCTAATGCCAATGTACAGTCTGCAGAGCACAGACACATGCACCAATCACATGACTCTTGAACAACTAAACGTGATCAAGATAGTAAAGCCTCTTTACTTAGCATAGCATACTGGCTCGACTGATTTGTAACTTGTAACTGAAATTTCTTTAGATCCTATATAATTATGTGATAATATTACACTTGACCAAGACAGAACCCGAAAAAATATAAAATATCAATTTGTTTTTACCCCGGGAGTGTATGACAAGGCGAAGACGGAAACGTGAGTCAATAATAGTTTAGTAGCCACTTTTCTCTTTGGTTGTTGGTCACATGACCGTGCGTGACGTCCATTCACTTCCTGTATACATGAACAGTTCACATGTGCAGCTATTTCTATGTAGCCTGTGGTATTTCATGCCCAGCAAAGAAAACTTACAAACTGTAGTTTAAGTTAAATGTTTGCAAGTGTTTCGGGCTGTCGTGGGAACGCTTTTTATCGCCAGGCACGGTTGAGGATAGCTGAGATAATAAGACAATAATATCGTGTTCAACTCACCCATGTCGTTTGGGGGTAATAGTTCAAGAAAACATCATTAACTTGTGTGATCAGAGGTTAATTTGCAGAAGAACAATAACAAATCGCGTTTATGGACAGCAGTGACAAAACTGAAAAGCGAAATGGACCTGTTGAACCTGAGGAAAGGTACGTAGTTGAAGCCTTGAAGTTTAAAATTACCTGTACTAGACTGTTATCTGTAATAGGCTCTTCTAGCTAACTCAGATGCAGTGCTCACCTACGTTGTTTTGTTGGACTATTTTGAAAACATTAACTTGTGTAGTCTGATAATTTGCTGAAGTGGAAATTAACACATTCTCGTGTCCATTGACAGCAGTGACATAATTGAAAGTGAAAATGGCGCGTAGTATATAAAGCCTTAAAATGTGTCTTACTTGTAGATGTCCTATTGTGATGTCTTTTTAACATCATGTGACTTATGTTGTTTTATAGTGATTCTGGAGATAGCCTTTTCCTCACTCAGATACCACAGAACACAGAACCTTATGCTGCGAGATCACCTCATCTCACCGAAAGATCCACACCAATATCCTCCAGATTTATTGAGTCTGGGTCATCTAGTGGTAGTGAAGATGAAGGTCACCCTGGGAAAAGAAAAAGGCGCCCAACTCTCCTTAAATACAACTTTCCTTTCCTTAACCAAAAGAAGTCGCAGTTGCCTGAAGATCGATTTTTAACCACAGCCAAAAACCGTGCCATTCATGTAAGCATGTTTATAATGTTGAGTACATGTTGATTACATACCTATGACTGTTGTGTAATCACTATATTTTTCTTACAGCATAGAGGTGTGGTAGGATTTTTTTACTGTGTTGGTGACATGTGGCCAAGTGGTCAAAGAAGAGAATCTTTTGAATTAACATTACCAACAGTTGATGCAGACAATGAAGAAATAACACCAATAACAGAGCAAGTGTAGTTTATATCACTTAATACATTTGGATTTAATATAATAAACCTAAATCTAATAAACATTTTATATTTCAGAGATGATGAGTCAGGTGAAGAGGATGTTAAAATAATTGTAAGTAGTCTATTTACTTTTACAAAATATTTGGTTGATATAAAATGTAAAATTTACTTGCATGGTTCTTTTTTAGGATAAGAGGCAGTTTGTATACTCAATTCAACCCAAGATAACGAAGAGTTCACAGCCTTGGTTTACGTCTTTGAGAAATAAAATTGCTGAAACTACAAAACCAACCAGGAAGTCAGTCTCACGGCAGCATTTTGGGATGGAAAAGTCCTCATCTAATATGCCTGAAGATTTGTCAAAGGAAATATGTGTCGTTCTGGACAACAGCAGTGACAGTGATGAAACATTCATTGATGAATCCATCAAACCAAGAACCCCAGCAAATGATGCACACAGCGATACAGTAAATTTAACTCAAGTAAACCAAGTTACAGACCATGGCGATGTATTGTCCCCATTAGATGAATCAGAGGACAATGAAAGCCAAAGCATTCTGCAAAACAGTCCATTGGACATTAGAGGGAGACAATTTGACAGTATTTATGATGTGAAAGAGCTGTTGAGCACCAAAACAAAACAAAGAGATAAAAGACTGGAATATGGAAATAAAACTTTGAATACATCGTTGAGCCAACAGAGTGTTGATCTTTTTGAAGATTACATTACAAGTTATCATTCACCTCACCGGCATAAAGATAATACTCCAAGGAAAACTGTGAGCAATGACTTAATAACTGAGAAGAAAAATGGAGATACTGAAGAAAAGCTTAATGATGTAGAAAGTGACTTGGAAGCTACTTCATTGACAGAACTTATGCCTGAAAGTTGCAATCAAGAGAAACAAGTAAAAGGGCAAAATGTACCTAAAGATGCAGAGCTGCCTCTTCATACAAATGATGCTAAGAATAATGGTGATGGAACTGTACAGAAGATAAAAGATTATATAGAAAATGCTGAAAAAGAACAAAATAGGACTAATTTTGATTCATTGCAAATAGTGAATAATCTAGAAGAAGTAAAAGGACAAAGCCTGCTTGAAGATACTGAACTGATATCTTGTTCAAATGTTGATGTTCAAGATAGTGGTGATGGTGCTGTACGCAAAAAGAAAAAACATAAAAAGAAAAAAGGTAATGTGGAAAATGAGGAAATAGAACAAAATTGGACTAATTTACATCCACAACAAATAGTGAATAATCTAGAAAAAGAAGTACCAGGACAAAGCCTGCCTGAAGATACTGAACTGCTGTCTTGTCCAAATGTTGATGTTCAAGATGATGGTGATGGTGCTGTACGCAAGAAGAAAAAACATAAAAAGAAAAATGGTAATGTGGAAAATAGTGATAAGGAACAAAATGGGACTTATTTAGATCCACTGCAAATAGACAATAATGGACAATCCGATAACAACATTGCAGTGAACAAAACGGTGTCTGACATGAGTGATAACAAAAGAAAAGAACATAAAAAGAAGCAAAAGGCAGCCCGTGATTGTGACGATGAAGTTGTTCTAAAAGAATTCCAACTTAACATAGACAAAAGCGCCTCATGTGGATTAGCTGAGGGTCAAGAAATTTCCGAGCTTGTAAACAATGATAATACTGATGCAGACTGCTTAATACAAGATGATGAACCAGTGTCTGTGAGGAAAAAGAGAAAGAAAAAAAGCCATGTTTCATCTACTGAAAAAGAACAAAATGGGATTTATTTAGAGCCAATGCAAATTGTGAATAATGGACATTTAGATGACATTATTGCAGTGGACAAAATAGTGCCCGACACGAGTGATAATGAAAGAAAACATAAAAAGAAGCGAAAGGCAGTCTCTGATGAGGATTTAGCTTTGAAAAGATCCCCATTTCATAACACAAACAAAAACAGCTCATCTGAAATAGTTGGGAATTGTGAAAATTCTGAACTCGTAAATAATAACAATACTGATACAGACTGCTTAGTAATACAAGGTGATAAGTCTGTGTCGAAAAAGAAAAACAAAAGGAAGGTTCACGCTATGGCAGAAACAGTGGAAAATGTTACTCTAGATGTTACACTGTCTGGAGAGGGTCATGGGGCAGACAGACTTGACATAAGCACAAATTACACTGAATCAGCAGAAAATGATACATGTTTACAAGAGACTGAATTGGGTAACAAAGTAAAAAAGAAGACTAGGAATGGTGAACTTAACCATTTAGACCCAAATGCTAAAGTCATGGAAAACCCTGAAATGAATGAATGTAATCAAGGCAGTGATTGTGACAGCATTTATAGAGGTGATCGTCTGAAGAAGAAAAAGAAAACCTCTCAAAGTGAACACTGTCAAACTGCCATGGGAAAAACAACAGCTGGGAGAGTGAAGAACAGTGCTGTACTAAGCCCAAAAAAATCTGATTGCCCAGAAAGGAAAATGACAGAGAAAAAGAGACAGCTTTGTGGTGAGAGTGTAGTTGTGGAGACTTCAGAAGAGACTGAGCTAGAGCAAAATACAGTGAAAAGAAAAAAGCTCAAGGGATGTTTTAAAGACCATGAACAAACCGTCTTCACTCCATTGCATGTTGAAATATCGCCCTCTTCAGGTAAACGGGAGAAGAACGGCCAGAAAAAGGTCAAGAAAAGACTGTATAATCCCAATGACACCTTTTTTGATCATTAAATCAGAGTTGTATTTTGTGAACTATTTTAGGTCTACATATTGTTTTGTGTCCTTTTTTTTTTTTTTTTTTTTTGCTAAATTTTCTCGATTTGGTGTTTTTTAGAAATACAATGTGTCCTGTGATCATCCTCCTGACTATATTAATCAAAAATATACCATAACCATGCTTTGTGTCCATGCTGTTACAGGCAAATGTCACTAGTTCTAACAACAGTATTCATAGACTCTATTTGTATGAGTACAATTGGTGCCTCGTTGACTAGTTTAAACTCGGTGCATTTTACGCAGGCTCTTAACCCCACAGACGCGTTATTACGTAAGTGCGCGCTCAGCCAGTAAGCAGAGCCAATCCTGCGAGCTCAGAGTGGAAAGTTTACCTCTGCTGTGCTTTGTGTCCCTCATTTGTGCATAGTGTCCTTAGACTCCGTGGGGTCTGTAGATGTCCTGCCATGTCGTCTTATAACAACAATAGCGTGCGTCTTAACGCAGCTACGAAAGTGGCTGTATTTGGAGGGACGCACGGGAACGAGATGTCAGGTGTAACTCTCGTGAACCTGTGGATGAAGAACAGCAACGAGATCCAGAGGAAAGGTGTAGAGACCAAACCGTTTATAACGAACCCAAAGGCTGTGGAGAAATGTACCCGATACGTGGACACGGATCTGAACCGTGCTTTCACTGCGGAGAACCTCAGGTAAACACCGCTGCCTTTGACGTGGCTTTGACACGAACAGCTGGTTGTTTACGGCTCTCTCGTACTTCGTGTACTTTTACAGTAGACTATGGGAATGTTTTCACTAAGATGAATAAAGCAGCCTTCGTTTTGCGTGAGCTTCAGATGGTGACACTGCGCGCATCCCTTTTGTTTTTAGGCATTTCTGTTTAGAAGCTTGATGGGCTATGCAAGGAGACGCTCAATGACACTGGCTGCTTTGCAGAAGTCTCGGGAACTCAGTTGATCGCTTTAGAGGGGAAAAAGCATAACATTTCACATGTTTTTCATTATCGCTAATAAAACATATTTCATTAACAAGATGTTGCCGGTCAGGTTTCCGTCCAGGGGTTAGCGCGTCTATAACATGTCAATAACATCCGCCATATGCCGTCTACAGCCTGTGTTTACATGAGCCATGTCCCCCTTTCCTTGTACCCCCTTCTCTGCGCTTCTATCCCTCCGTGTGTTCCTGCCAATCAGGACCGAGCAGCGCGTCCCTCCACCAACTGTCTCCGGGCCAGAGGGAAACGTGAGCGAAACGTGACTGAGCTCTGGACCATTGAAGGCCCCGGAGTTTTGTCCCCAATTCGCTGCGCTGTTTTCGCGTTAACTCTTGCGCAAACAATGCCTTGTGTGGACATGTAAGATACAGGGAACTGACACACAAGTAGGCCAGTCTAGTAGCATAACTGGATAATAACAGCAGCCCTCCCCCGCTGGTTCACACATTATTGAAGAAGCCTGCCACAGACGGCTGTAAATTGTAATGTCTGTGGGGTGATTTATTTACGTTGGGCATTAGGACTGCTTTACTTGGCCAATTTGACAATAGAGTTCAAAAGTATTTACTAGGCCAGCTATAAATCTACAGTAGCACAAAATATCTAATCTCATATTGTACTGCAATTTGCAAATGACAATTTGTTTGAATCTTTATCACAATTGCACTAAATCATCTTCTGGGATTTGTTTTATGTTCAGCACAGATTACAATTGTTAATAGGCACATTATTACACTTTGGGTTAGGCTTACATTGAGTTACAAGGATTTATATAACTCGTTTGTTAATAATTCTTACAAACAAACTTGACCTTGCACAAATATTAGCTGACAATTCAGCTGACCCCTGCTGACCTCTGTGCTCTCTTAACTGCTTGTAAGAAGATTAGTCTTTGACGACCCTCTCTAAAAGCTGCACACGCTTGTTGGACCAAAATAGGCACATTTACTTGAAGTACTGGAGAACACACAAATGACAAACACACTCAAACACACACCATAGACCTACATGGTTAGTGCACAGTGCTACAAACAATAGTGGGAAGGCTCAAAATGGGGTCCAAAGAGGACTGCTCTGGACACAATATGGAGCGGACAGAGGCTGGTGCCCTGTAGTGTGGAGAATGTCCCAGATTGGGCACATTCGGGTAGCTCTTGTTTTTGACAGTTGACACACATAGTTAAACTGCTACACAGTCTTGGTGTTCAAAGGTTGAATTTCCACATGCTGCATAATAATTGACACATGTCTGGTTAATCTTTTCAGGCATTTATTTTGACTCACTTCCCTTCTGTATGTAATTCTAGTGCCCCTAGTGGGGAGTCTCTACCTTACGAAGTGTGCAGAGCCCAGGAAATCAACAAAATGTTTGGCCCTAAGGGAAGCCCAGATGCCTATGATGTAATCTTTGACCTCCACAACACCACCTCCAACATGGGCTGCACCCTGATCCTGGAGAGCTCCAAAGACCACTTCAATCTCCAGATGATGAACTATATCAAGGTTAGAATAATAGACAGCTCAGCAGCCATGGGCACAGGCATAAAGGCAATCACCTGAATGAATTATGAGTTTAAATCTGGTAACATGATGTACTGTAAGGACTCATGACTATTGTAAATGTGGATGTAAAAACTATGGCAGAACATTGGACTTGGCATATAACATATTGGGAATGGGACGTTTTCCTTATAAGTTTCCAGAAAATAACCATAATCTACATGTGGAAAAATCCAGAGGAAATGCTTCTGCCACTGCTTCACTTATCACTGGGTCATTTATTGATATATTTTTGCCTGGAGTTATTTTCTTGGCCCTATGTCATGTAAATAAAATTAATATAGCTTTGAAACCGATCTTTTGTTACAAATACTTCACAGTAAAGTAATATACTAGTATATTGATTCATCTACTGATCAATAGTGGATTCTGTATCTTTGCCTTTATCTTAGATTAGATTAGACTGCAAATAAAATGTTCAGAAAAGGGTAGTTTCTTACATTAATTCATACATTAAACAATTAACATTTGTTCCATTGTGTTTTAAAATGAAATGTGGAAACTGATTTAAGCGGGCAATGTACAATTTCCACTGGGTAAAGATTGTACATGTTCAACAAAGCATAATGTGGATTCGTGCGAACAGCAAATATTATGTAAGATGTTACCATGTTTGTTGCATAAGATTCAAAATGTACATTTGTGTTTGCGCATTCAACCCAGAAGAATTTAAAGAACTTTGTGACCTTCTGTTGTTCATATTTATGCATGCGTCATCTCTTTTGATGTGTGTTTGACCTTGCAGAAAGCGCTTTCACCAGCCAGTTGTCTAGTCCTCCTCAATGAACATCCTCTTTTAAAATATTCCACTTCACGTTCTGTGGCCAAGCACCCTGTTGGTAAGTTTTGAACCTGTGTAAATCTTATAAATCAAATGTATCTGATCTTGTTCATATTACCACTGCAGGACTAGAAGTAGGCCCACAACCTCAAGGGGTTCTCAGAAGTAACATCTTTGATTCTATGAGAGTGATCATAAAGCATGCATTGGACTTCATTGAGCTGTTTAATGAAGGTAAGATTTCCTGTTTTTAACTTAGCTGATTAAAGAGACTTGTGAAAGGGACTCTTGCATATGGGGCCAACAACAACTCTAACCACCCTTTGTTCTTGTGTCAGTACCGAGTATAAACATGTACTAGTATTTCAAGAGTTTTATAATGAAAGGTATCTACTGCTTTACTAAAAGAAAAGACCACATATTATTTATTATCTATCTAAGATAGGTTCTGTACCCAAACTATCACCAGTTCAGGGTTTTATTACTTTCGTTGCCCAAGTTAAATGGTATGTGTTTGGTTTCAGATATCTTAGCATCATATTCCCACATTGTGATCTGAAGCACTTGTTTTATATCGTATATTAAGACCCAGTTGATTTTTCATTCTTATTGATATGGCATTACTGATATATTTGTAATTTATTATTCAAAGTACCATCCTGAGACAGTACTATTAATTAAAGAGCTAATCTGTCCCTTTTCCATCAGTCACTTTCACACATACATATGGCCTCTCGCACTGAGTCATCTAGCTGTGCGTTAGCAGCTGCAGCTCTCTAAATCCATCACCATCTCTGCCTGATCTGCAGCGTGCACCACCGTCAGCTTATAAAGGCGTGAGGTTCAGGCTTTCTCGTTATGTAAGCAGACGGCTTGTGCCAAGCGACCAGGGCAGACTGCCTTTCACCATGTCCCCATGTTCAATGGGCTGCTTGTTGTGCCAGTGGTGTGGTAATGTTGTGGTAATGTTGTGACGTGCATGTGGCCACAGTGATGCTGGCAAAGTGATGAATCGCTCTTTCAAGCTGACTAGCAACAAGAACAATTTAATTGTTTGTTAGAGATCAAACTGACCATCTCCACAAAAAGTGGTGTTTCAGTTTGTATGCATCTTGAATACTAATAAACCCTGAGCGATAGAGCTCAATACAGTCCTTTTAAACTTCAAAGTACTCAATGTTCTCTGCCAAGTTGACTTCTTGTTCTCCACATTCACAAGTTGAAACAGACCAAGTACATAAACAAGTATTATGCAATACCATGTGCATTGGTGATAGATTATGCATTGTGTATAATGGTTTCAAAGATAACTGGAATAATGAAACATTTGTTTCTAGGCCAACACTGTAAATAAGAATCTGTTCTTAATGTTTTGCCTGGTGAAATAAATGTTAAATGAAAATGATATGAAAGGATCACTATAGATACTTGATAGAAATAGATACCTTAGCATTTTGAAATTACTACAGTCAAATAAACTCTGAGTTGCATACGCTCAGGGTGTAATGAACAATACCCTGCAAAAGGCTTAATTCAAGTAAATTATATATATATATATATATATATATATATATATATATATATATATATATATATATACACTCCTGTGGGCTCACCACCTGCAGAGGGGTTCATAGGGGGGGTCAGGTGCTATGAGGATTGGGCAGCAAGCTGCCCCCGCGACCCAGCCGGATTAAGCGGGAGAAGATGGATGGATGGATGGATATATATATATATAATCGGGGATAAATATAGTTATTTGAGTGACTGACTTAAAGCCATACAGTATACCATAATCATTCTGGACTTACTCTATTGTACTCTTTCCTGTGAGTCACCTTCACCTTACTGAGAGATGTGAAAAGATGGCCTGCATCTGTCTCTGAACCCTTATGAACCAGACATCAGTTATATATATATTTTGTGTTGTGCATTATGCAGGTGTAGAGTTTCCCCCATGCACTGTAGAAGTTTTTCGGGTTTTGGAGAGGGTTGACTATCCCAGAGATGCCAATGGAAACATCATTGCTATGGTGCACCCTAACCTCCAGGTAAGCACATAAGATTATTCATTCAGTGTTATTAAAGATGACCCACTGCACATTACTCTAGTGTGAGTTCCCCAAAACCAGGTCTACATTAGAGCTGAATGCACCCTGAAAGCCCTTTGATTAGCAGCCTGTATAATATTTCACTTCACTAGTTTTTCTCCTTGTGGTTGCTCAGGATTGTGACTGGGAGCCATTGAACCCTGGTGACCCCATGTTCCAGACATTTGATGGGAAGACAATCCACTACCAAGGTCCTGGGACAGTCTATCCCACCTTTATCAATGAAGCTGCCTACTATGAAAAACAACAAGCTTTCGTCACCACAAAGAGAGAAACACTGGTTGCTAGTGCTGTCAAAAAGTCGTAAATATACTTAACTATATAGTGCTGACTGGAATCACAAAAGGTTAGCTAACATTATAACCATACATAGGTACTTTTGCACTTTGAAATCACCTGTAATGATAGCCACTACATCCATATAAACACTGATTTGTATACATTTACTGTGAATTGAACAGTGCTGTGCAAAAGTTTTATAAAGGTCCAATTCAATGGTCAAGTCAATAAGATCATTTATATTAATTAAAGGTGCATTACGTAACTTTTCTGGTGGAGGGTCTGTCAAATGCTTTTCTAAACCTATCTATCGTCATGGAGACTAAACCAGACCAAGTTACAGGTCAAATCTGTGGTGAGGCAACCCCACTCACAGTCAGAATGCCTGTTTTTTTTGGCCTATAAAACCACCTGCAATTGAATAAATGTAAGGTAGAGCTGATTAATGCCATACTGTGGAACATTCCAGGCAGAGCAATAACATAGAAACAAGCAGGTGACTGATTCCCAACCAAAATGTTACATAGTGCACGTTTAATTATAAGACAAACATAAATAAAAGAGAAAAGGTGTGGTTTAGGTGCTACCAATGGCACGCGGTCTGCCATATAAACCACTCCATGCAATTTAAAGTGGTCTGGACAGCTTTGCCAAGAAATGCAGACGGTTACTCATTAAAGGGCCTTTTTACACCTCACTAAAACCTTTACACAGTACTGAATATGACTTAACTATGCAAAAAATATGTGCTGAGTTTTGCTTATAGAGCCACTGTGAAGACTACTATAATGTCACGGTACATATTATTTGAAATATACCTGCCATAGTAACTCACCTTTGCAGCATAAAGACTTTACATTGTACATTACACTGTATGCTACCAACTCAGGAAGGTTATAGTGGAACATGACCTGATATGTTTTGATCCCAGTGCTTTGTCCCCTGGAAGTGTGGGTGTGGTGTGGCCTTGATACTTCCTACTGTAAGTCCACTGGTGGCGTTGTCTTTGGTGCTGTCCTCTTGTTGCCTTATATGAGATTTATGTAAAGATTTGCACAATAAGTGTCGATAAAATATTTTGATAAGAAATGGCATATGTCTTGTGTGATGAAGCTTAAATAATGTTTTATAATAGTGATATACTGTCTGTTTTATATACTTGTGTGTCCATAACATGAGCCTCATTGAAAATGTGTATCCTTTGTATGTTTGTTAAACTATTGTACTTCCATGTGCTTTTAGAGTCGTTCGTTTCATTTTTATAGTTAATTCCGTCATACATATCTTGCATATCTTGTAAAAATACACACTCAATAAAAGACAACATAACGTGAGCTTGTGTTGTTGTTGTACTTTCCACCACAGACACTAGATGGCAGCAAACAAGAAGTTACCGTACGATTGTCTCCACAGTTCAACTGCGAACTGTAACCTGTTCAACTGGACTATTCAAATGGTGTATTTTTGGCTACCAAAATGTGGAAACATATGTATGCCTCTCTCTCTAACCGGTACCACATGTCAATGAGATGCTTCTTTGGTAGTTGTTTTTTTGTTTTGTTTTTTTCATTAGACACAATATTTGCTGTTGAAAAATGTAGAAATATTAAACTTTTTAAATAATCCCTAATACATATTCTTATAATCCTATAATCCCTAATGCATACACTTTAGCCTTATATAGTTGGCACATGGAGATTTTGGTTTAGGGATTGTCACATTTCTTTGTCAGTTTTTTGTCTGAGCTACATCGACTTTTACTGACCACATCATGATCTATGGACCACATCCATAATGCAGATAGTTAGGGTAGTTAGGGTATTTTGTATTCACAACCTGTTTGACCTCCTGAACTGCTTCAGTCTTATTGACCAGGAGCACAATCTAATTTATCCTCTCCTGAAATGGCTGTCACTGGACCCCTCTTATACCTGAAACATACATAAAACATTACACAGCCTGTACAAGTAACTGGATATTATAAGGATATTTGTCCTGTAGGACACATTAGCCATGTAGCTCATTCTACTTGTATTAAATGTATTGGTGGAAAGAGTACTGAAAATGTGTACTTAATTAAGCAATAAAGGTAAAGCTAATGAAAAAAAAGTACACATGAATAATACAACTCAAAATGATTTCTCTTGTTTTAAAAATACACTGTAATACAATGGGATAAATAAACAAATAAACCAAACTAAACAGATTTTTAAATGTTGACAATTACCAATACTGATGCCAATCTGCATCCCACTACTGCTCTTCAAATTTTAACGATTTCATTCACATTTTTAAGATGTGACTTGAAACCTAAAATCCACAATAGTAATTTATGAGGGAGGTTATATATTTTTATATGTTTTTATATGTTATTATATGTATGTATATATATATATATATATATATATATATATATATATATATATATATATATATACAGTATATATATATACAGTGTATATATATATATATATATATATATATATATATATATATATATATATATATATATATGCACAGCACATTTTTCACTCATATCACTTTCTGACAGTATGGCCACACACAGCCCTTTGGTTGCCCCTGACCGGCCTGTTTAAACTCATTTGGAATTACAAATAAACATAGTTTATAATTTTACCTCATGCATGGACTAAAGCTGCATTGCTTTTTTTTAAATGACATTTTTGTAAGGCAACAACATTTTTCATTGCTTAGTCATAACATAAACTCTTACCAGTCTTACCAGCACATCAAAACAATGCTATTTAATGCTTTTTACAAAGAAATACAATATAAATAATCAATTAATATTATGTAATATTATTATAATATTAATGCTCTGTAAAGTGTCTTTGAGTGTCCTGAAAAGCGCTATATAAAACTGATGCATTATTACTATAAACTTATTTAACATTTTTTGGATTTTGGGGTTTTTAGTCCAGGTTAAATCAGGGTCTAGTCCTGGGATAGTCCTAGTTTAAATTTTCTATTCTATAATATATATGGTCTATGGTCCGAGGTCCAGACATACCGGGAGTGCTTGCCAAATTAACCAAATACCTGTTTTGTTTAATAGGCGGCAATTTCTTAATTCGTGGGTACAAATTAGTTGAAACGTAGGAACGATAAAGTTAAAACTTGGGAACGATAAAGTTAAAACATGGGAACGTTTTAGCTAAAACGTGGGAACAAATTACATAATGTGGGAACAAAATTGGGATTTATTTAATTGGCTTATGGTTGTGTAATACAATATATTTTATAGTTTTATTTTGAAGTGCATTTTTACTTTGCATATGAAATAGGTTAGGCTTTATGCTTTGCTGTTTTTATAAGCTACATTCTGCACTTTACTTTGCTCTCAGCACCTGTGAGACGCCCAGGACAAGAGGAGGAGGGACGTGTCTGCAGGACAAGCCGCAGACGAGGCGCATACCGAGGACCAGTCCGCTGGGAGCGCAGAGGCAACACACCTGCCCGGGCACAGAACCCGAAAAAGTCCCAGGACCAGCCTGCTCCATCAGAGCCCCAGGACCAGCCTGCTCCATCAGAGCCCCAGGATCCAGCCTGCTCCATCAGAGCCCCAGGACCAGCCTGCTCCATCAGAGCCCCAGGACCAGCCTGCTCCATCAGAGCCCCAGGACCAGCCTGCTCCATCAGAGCCCCAGGATCCAGCCTGCTCCATCAGAGCCCCAGGACCAGCCTGCTCCATCAGAGCCCCAGGACCAGCCTGCTCCATCAGAGCCCCAGGACCAGCCTGCTCCATCAGAGCCCCAGGACCAGCCTGCTCCATCAAAGCCCCAGGACCAGCCTGCTCCATCAAAGCCCCAGGACCAGCCTGCTCCATCAAAGCCCCAGGACCAGCCTGCTCCATCAGAGCCCCAGGATCCAGCCTGCTCCATCAGAGCCCCAGGACCAGCCTGCTCCATCAGAGCCCCAGGATCCAGCAGCCCGATATAGCAGTATCTGACAGTGACCTCCATAATCCAAACATAACATGATCTCATGTTCATATTCATAATTCTGATCATGAATTGATTCTATTCTTTCTTTCTTTCTTCTTGCCTATATCCCTTTACATTAAAAATCTATTTTAAAAGTGCAAGTACCCCAAATCATTTACTCATTAACAGTAACAAATGTGTAACTACTTTCCACCAACGCCACTATTTCTACACTATTATGTCACTCTTATGGTTAACCATCTTCACTTACATTACAACATGCTTTGGTCTATCATTACAGTAACCCAATCAGGCGCGCAGAGCTGATCAATGTTCCTGTCCACGGCTCAGAGCTTTTAGGAAAAAGATCGTCCACTTTTCTTGGCATAAATCCAAATGGACACAGGGCATATCTCAGTGCTACTCCCCTTCTCTCTTTGTACCAACTTTCACCCCTGCGTATAACATTACATGGCATCCCTTTATCTCGCCTGCTGCTAAGTAAACATGACGTGCAAGTAAATCCACCTGTAATAGTTTTATGAGCACAATGTGGGTGAGGATGGCTGTATTGGTTTCAATGAATAACTTTTTCCTGATGGTAAAATAGGTGAAAAAGTTGTAATGAGTGTTGAGCTGTGTTTCAATGTTTTCTTACAGAATTTAGATCTACAAATTGAAATAATTTGAAATTATATTAAAATGGTATATTGTTCCTCCTCTAAACATCTGAAACTGACCTATATATTAGAAGACCGATAACAGAAGCGCTGCCCTGCTTTCCCTGAATCATGTTTCATGTTTCATAATGGCTTTTATGTGTTGATATCATCTTCCTTCTCTCTTGGTGATAGCCACACAAATCGCTTTCTTGCTTGGCTTAGACTTGCACTTAGACTTACACCTAGGCTATTTATTCATTTTCGTCAAGAATAATCGGATCAGACTATCTACACTGTTTTTGCATACTCTACTAAATCTCAAGAACCATCAGCCTCTTGCTCGGTCTGTGCGGTCTATGGTCTGCACGGTAACTGTTGCGTTCACTGCCTTCGTTTAAAATGATTTTGTGTCTGTTTGGTATGAAATCCCTATATAGGGCAGCAAAATATCCACTGTGCAATTATGAGCAAGTAGACATGTTGTATATTTGTGATTTCAGTGAACCTGCGGGTCGGTCTTTCTTTTACGGCTCATGCTGTACATTATGTGCATGAGTTTGTCCGGCTGTACGTAAAAGCGTCTCAGTACAGGAAGTCTCGAAAGTTTTCAGCAGAGTGCAACTTGCATTTGGCATCTCACGCAGCGCTCAGGCTCTGCCATTTGTGCGTGTAGGAGGTGGAGATGAGCATAGACTGGTCAGGTTACGGCCGATAAGGTGATTGTTTGGACTAAAGGCAGGGGGAGGAAACTGGATCTTTAAGACACACACACCGCCAGCTGTCGGTGTGAATAAAACTGATTAATTTTTCCTCATCGAGTGCAACTGGCGGCGCAATGTGGGAACAGGAGGAATTCGCTAAACACTGGAAAAATGAGTTTCCCGACGGGGAAGTTCCCCTAATGGACTTGAGGTCGGTGGATGACATTGAATCCGAGCTGGAGTCATGTAAAGCCAATCTGAAGAAGCTCCAGAAGGCTCTGGCGGAGGAGAAATTCAAGATGATCTACCTGCAGACCACCATGGCTCGGCAGAAAAGAGACGACCCGGAAAGATTTGAAGGCAAGGATGAAAACTTTAACGCAGACAAATTTTCCTTCTTAAAAGAGAAAGAGATCAGAAAATCAAATGTGAGGGACGACGAGGTGGATTCATCCAGACTGCCCGAGCCTGTGGGCGTCAAAGTGCTGCCCGCGCTTTTGGCCAGCTCCTTCTCCCGGGAGAGACCCAGGTTCAGCGGGAAGACAGGTAAGCCTGTCCCTATCCCCGTGCCTCCGCGGATCAGCAGCTTCCAGAAGCCTACGCCGATCCTGGTCAATGACAACGAAGACATCAGTGACCGGGAATACGAAGACCCAGAGCTCAATGAGAATTTCGTCAGGAATAACTTGTTAGCGCCAAAGAATTTGTACCGGGACAACCAGAGGACTTCAGGCGCGCAGCGGGACGCCAGACGGCCCCACCGCCACAGCAGGGACTTGGACTCGGGGGACGATGGCAGGCTGTCCCCGTCCTTCCCGCTCATCCAGCGGAGACCATCGCGGGGCTCTGGATGCAGCACACCGGACAGAAGGAGCGATGGGTACCTGAGCTCAGACCATGAAGACTCCTCATCAGCAGGTAAGAACCGTGACTTGGGTTTTAACAGGAATTATTCACATCACGGGCGACTTGCACTATAACACAAACAGTAACATACAGATACACAATGTTACATCATCAGTCAGAAAATGTATGCATTAAACTTTTCTGGAAATACTGAATGTCTGATTTTTCTACAATCAGTGACCATATAACAACATTTTAGAAATCATGTGTAGGAGAGCTCAAAGCCTTCCACAACAGGAATCATGAATCCCCTTTTCCCATTTATAAACCGACTCTGGGGACAAGGACACACTAACAGAATCAAACAACTAGCTTTGTGGTTACTGGTAAAACTGACAATATAAGTCTCCCTAACCTTCCATGTTATGGTTTACATATGCAAACATTTACCATGTTCATGGGCTCGGGCACATGGACACTTCTTATGATCCTTATCTCTGTTTATAAAAAAGTGGGTAGAGAAGCTTACTAAAACCAAGGTGTGACCAGAGAGAATGCAATCACAATATAAACCACAGCGTAAAGTGACTCATGTGAGCAGCTCTGTGTAAAATCAGATCATTATTACATTAATGGGTGATGAGATTGCTGTTAGCTTTTCCTGCATTCTGAAAAAGGAACTGTGACATGCTAAGTTTTCACATTTGGGGAACATGAAGTATGGCACGAAAGAACACAATTAAATCGTTTTTGGCTGATGACTCTGGCCAGCAGCTCAGTATTTCCACACCTCCACACTGCTATATCGATTAGCATTGGCCAGTTATTTATTTTTGTGTAGCCGCTTTGTTGCCTCCCACTTTTGACAAGCTGGACTAAAATACAGCGTAAGATCCAGACTCACTTTAGTGCAGCATCACTAAAAATCATTTTAGAATTACTGGCATTCTGTCTTCATTCTTCCCATTTTGTACTATTTAAAGGTATACTTAGGAACTTTCCTGGTGGAGAATCCGCCACCTGCTTGTTTCCATGGAGAGGTTATTGCTTTACCTGCAATGTTCCTCAGTATTGCATTACATTTACTTTCAATTACAGATGTTTACTTGCCTTGAAAATCTTCATTCTTCGTTCTTACTGCAAAGGGATCACCTACATACCTCCATTGAGTTTAAAGCCATACTGTGGGACATTTGAGGCAAAACTACATCTCAGCAATAACTTTACAGGAAAAGTTACGCAATTAGCCTTTAAACCACACTGCAATAGGAAAACTTGTACTTTTGTAGAAGCAGCTCAGGTTTTAAATTACAAACCACTAAAGCGAGTTGCATATGAGCTGCCGGACAGTCAGAGAAAAATTATGGAAGCTCAGATTTGACAAGTCTTGGCAAATCATGTGACACTTCTGTAATAACTATTGTACAATCACACATCCTGCTTTCACATTTGGGATATATTCTAATTATAAACTGTGTCTTCTGTTCTAAATTTTGAAAACTTGTTTAAACTGTTTAGTGTCATAGCTTATGCTTTTATTCATTTTACAACATTAATTCCTTTGAGGGGTGTAATATATTGTATTTTTACTTGTACACATACATTTGTATGACTATGCCTTATTTGACATCAGTCTCTTGCTATTTCTGCTAATTATTTAGAATAAATTATACCTTTATTGAGCTACTGTGTCCAAATAATTTCCCTTGTGAATCAACAAAGCTTGGCTAATTTCTAGTTTGAACTCATTTAAACATTTAATACATCTGCAGATAAACAAAAACATAAACAATCTATTTAAAAAGTTATCAAAATACCTCGTCAGTTTCTAGATATTTATATATATATTTCAATCAGTATAGATTTATCAGTATTTTTTATTTTAGAGGACATAGTATCAGTACTCTTCTATCTAACCTATACTCACTTTTTTCCTGTCTTGCCAAAAATCTCTGGATATGTTTGAACTGCATGTTTGAACTTCCTCATAAAATGTGGAAACTGAGGTTGAGTCACAAAGGACAGACTTGTATTTTAGTCAAGAACATTTGTCTGGATTGCATTTTTGTCAAGCCTGTGCATAAATGTTACAGATTTAGCTTCAATGGCATTTTGTTGGTTGATTTGTTATGAACGTTAACATTTTCAGGGTTTAAGTGAGTTTATTGCTCCTCTGAAAAATGACAAGGTGGTTCTTTGCTTGTTTCAGTATAAACAGTATTAATAGTCCTTAACAACACATCCTTGATTACATGTCCGTCCATTATAAACCTGCTTTGTATTTTGATGCTGCTTCCACTTAATTATCTCATTTACTGTAATCTGCTCTTTGTTGTACCACCGGATATTTTCTTTGGCCTTGATAGTTTGGAAAAGCCTTATTGTTTATTGAACAATGGAGTTCAACACCACCCACCACTTGGTTCCAGAAGTAAATCTCCCATCTGTTTTTCACTGCAACCTATAATGTTTTTTATTTAAAATCATAAACCGCTGTTGTTATTAAAACATTTCACCAAATTTTAAGTTTAAATAAACTTTTTTTTTTTTTTTTTTAACTGAAAACAACCACGTTATTCATATTAGTAGCATTTAGCTTTAGATAGCCTCCATCATACCTTTCTATCTTCATGGAGACCAAACCCAGTTAAAGGTCAGGTCTGTGGAGAGGCAACACTGCTCACTGTCATGCCTGTTTTTTAATGTATTTTTTAGCTATAAAACTACCTAAAATTGAATAAATATGATGTAGAACTGTTACAGGCAGCCATTAAGATGAAGATTACAGGCAGAGGAATGGCACAAAAATAAGCAGGCAACAAACCCTCCAACACAAAAGTTGCACAATGCACCTTTAAACTCAAAATGTTCAGAAAGTGAAACAAATGAATAGGACTCATATTAGACACTGGTGGGAAATTTTGTCAGGCCTCTGTTTACTCATTTTCAAACTCAAATTCTTAATTAAAGTGACTGTGTGTCATTATATTATACACTGTGGTAGGTCTTTAGGTCTTACTCATGCTAATGCACTCATTGCATTGTGAGTTTATGGGAAACTGGGGTCAGAGATCAAAACTCTAAGGAGGATTTAGGACATATTGTGATTCACGTGTGATTCACTGATTCATTGCTCTGTGTTGGTTGGTAGCAGTGTCTGTGCTATTGTTGTCAATTGTTCTTGGGCTGGACCTCTTTTGTGGCGTTCGTTTTAACTAGACCTATTTAAAGCACTGAACTGAACAAAGTGAAAAGGCCTGTAAGCTATTTGGATGAGGTGTGAGTCATGACTTGCAGAGACATTTTGTGACTTATTTCTTAAAACATTTTAAAATCTCCAAAAATACACAATCCACTGTAAACTTTATTGGTGGTTTTCAGAATCTACTATGTGGTGTCATACTCAGAAAAGGGACAAGAAACATTCTCTTCTCTTCATCCCTTTTCTTCTCTTGTTACATTGTTTTTTGTTTTTTTTACCTCAAATGTCACAAAGGCGGCAGTTATTTAATATACAATAAAATGCTCTTCCAAGAACAAAATGTCCTGTGTCTTTATATATACAAAAATCTTGTTGTACCTGTAATTTAGACATCTAGAAATGTGTTCAGAAATGCATGGCATTCATATTCCTTTATCTTATGATAATTCTTATGAATTTATCAGTTCATATTTGTCTTATATCTGTTGTTCCAATGTTTTCTCAGAACAGAATCCTACTTTTTAAACATACATTTTGATTCTAATCACAATATTATCCTAAAAGTCTGTTCAATTTTTAATGCAGCCATGTCATAATAAATATCTAGATGCAAATTCACAAATTTTGAATCTGATAATTTTATTAGTGATTAGACCTTATTATATTATATACAAATACAAAAAACTTTTTAACATTTTAGCTGTGCCTATCGGTATTAAAGGTGCACTGTGTAACTTTTTTGATAGAGGGTCTGCCACCTAGTTGTCCCCATGGAGATGTTTGATTTCTTTGCTTGGGATGTTCCACTGTATGGCATTAAACTTGCATATTTTCTTCAATTTTCTTCTACCACTCTGCAGATCTGACCTGTAACCTGTGCCACCTGCTTGTCTCCATGGAGATAGATAAGTTTAAAATCTTACTGTGTAACATACCAAGCAAAGCAGTGTCCCAGTGAAGAAAACAGGTCACGAAGTTACACAGTGCACCTTTTAATGTTATTGACCTAAAATGTTGTGATGAATCTCAACGATGGGATTGTGATCGTTGGAGGTCTTTTTTGTGGTTTTATGGTGGTTTGCTCCAGAAGTGTAGCCCAGCTCAGGCTGCAGGTTTCCTGTTCCTCTTAGCTCTCACACACTTCCCTGTGCAACACCTTGTAGCTGCTATGTGTGCTTTCCTGTAACTCTGTTTGCACACAAATGTCATATAGCATAGTTCAAATAACAATAGAGAAGGACCTTTCACAGATTTATATTGTGGTTTATAAATGTCTTTGGGTTAGTAATTTTGAAAACTATACATAGACTTCCATTGTCATTTTAGGCAGATGATACAGAATCAGAATTTATTTGTCATTTTAGTATAAAATAATACACAAAAACAAAACACTGTACTCTGGTCCAGATTATCAGCATCATAAAAAAACATACCTTTCTTTTTAATTAAACACAGTGCAGGAATCAAAACAAAGAAATATGATGCATTAATTAAAATTTAAAACACATTTATTAGGGTTGTAACGATATCCACGTCTCACAATAAAATATGGTCACAGTATGAACCTCACGGTAGGATATGTTTTGCTATATTGTGGGAAAGTTCACAATACGGCTTACAGTATTACAATATACATAATAACAAGACTGTCATTATAAAATGCTTTGACCAGTCATTTGGTACAACAGTTATTGTTATTAGGGATGTAACGATATCCAAATCTTTCTGTACAGTATTTTTACGATATACTTCTCACGGTACAATATATATTGCAATATTTTGTGGAGGCTCACAAAACTGTGAATCTGCTACTTTTTTCTCTAAAAATGCCTTCACAAGACTTAATCCAAAGAATTAAGATTTAACACTTTTAAATCTTAAAAACAGTTATTTCTTCATGTTGTCTGCACTTAAACGGACAAAAGGATCATGGTCTATGTAGTTCCCTCTGTTTTTAGCTATTTCTGCATCATAACTATTCATTTAAGCAAAGAGACTTGTGATTCGATATATGGTGATGATCCACAATGTTATTGTGAGACCTTTGACAATACAATATCACAATATTTTGGTTATTTTTACATCCCTAATATTTATGTTTTATAGGCAGGGTTTTATGTTCAAAGTGTCTAGGGGATTTTGCTTGCTTACCGCATTTTCTTTGTTTTGAAAGAGTTAATACTTCACTTTATATTTTTCAAGTAGTGCTGCCGCGATTATTCGACGCTGTCGACGTAATCGAATGTGAAAATGAGTCGAATACAATTTTTTTGGTCGAATATTCGCCTTTATTTATTTTTGGTCTCAAACGGCTCGTCCAGAGACCTTTTGCTTGCCTGAGATCAGGTATTTCCCCTCCACACCACTAGTCGTACTACACTCGAGGCGGACACCGGTGCGGCAGGCAGCGGCTACATCCGAGGCGGACACCGGCGCGGCTAACAGCGGCTACACCCGAGGCGGACACCGGTGCCGCGGGCAGCGGCTGCGCCCGAGGCGGACACCGGCGCGGCGGGCAGCAGCTGCGCCCGAGGCGGACACCGGCGCGGCTAACAGCGGCTACATCCGGGGTTGACGCCGAGGTGGCTAACCTCGGCTTCACCAAAGGCTAACAGCAGTGGTAAATAATGGCACCGCCAAAGAAAACAAACTTGAGGAAGTATTTGCCGTGCGCACTCTGCTGGCTGGTCTCTCTCTTTCTCTCTTCCCCCTTCCCCCGATTTGACCATTTGAGAGCGGTATGAAAATGGCAGTGGCCGGTGGGTCAGAGTCGGATCCAAGAACAGTGGCGACTTCTTCTAGACCAAGACCTAAAGCCTCGAAAGTCTGGGAATACTTTCGGACAGATGGTGAGTGGTTTGTACACTCTGTAAGACTTCTTTGGCTTATCACGGGAGCACGACCATGATGCATGAGGTATTGAGAATACCGTTGCAATATGCTGCTCGTGCATACTCGTTAAATTGTGTGTGCATATCGTTGTTCAACATTGTCGAATGAGCACACACAACAGACATAACAGCAATAACCTTTGCAACTCACACGCACAGCACACACAAGGTAACCTCCCGGGAAAATCTAACACACACACTTGTGTGTGTTAGAACCGCTTGTTTTTTTTGTTTTTTAATTAGTCGTTTAGATTAGTCGACTAATCGAAAAATTAGTCGAGAGATTAATCGTTAGAAAATTAGTCGTTAGTGGCAGCACTATTTTCAAGTTAAATAAAACTGGTAAAACTTCATTTATTGACTTTACTTCATTATGGACAGATTTTAATGAATGAATCCAAAAATAAAAACATCCTCCAATCAGTCTTATAATTGCAGGCAGTCTGCTCGACCTGTCTAACCTCTACCTGTGCTTGTGCTGTCACTCCAGCTGTTTTGGCTCTATGAACTATTACCACACTGTAATGAGTACAGTAGTTCTACTTGACACGATGAGGCATGCTTTGTTACTTTTTTAATATCTTTGTCTCATTGTCATTAAAAATCTGGATCCTAGTTTCTGTCACATGTTTCGGATTTAGTTACACAATCCTGGTTTTGTTGTTCAGAGTGAGTGCTTCTCCATTTCTCCCCACACTTTTGGTCTTCCTCGAGTTGGCTCATTCTCACAGATAAGAGCGTGTCCAGGCCTGTCCTGTGACTCTATGGTACAAGAGAGAGCTGTGAGCATAGTCATATTGTTTACTTTTATTTCTATGTGGCTGTCCATGTGTGCAGCTTTCCCATTATTTGGCTTAGCGCCTACAGAGTCACTGTCATTTGTAATGGTGTTGGAATGCATTATCATTGGAAAGCGTAGTGTTATGTTACCTTTACACCTTCAGGCTTTGAAAACATGTTTTTTTGGTTTGTTTAATATGCTTTTGTCTATGCTGTAGATAAACTGCAATTTTCCAAAATAAAATAAACATACAATTTTATAAGCACTTAGTAAATGAAACTTTGTCATTTAATATCCAACTATTCTGAGTGTTATTAGGATAACCAGCAGAACCAGTACCAGTAACGGGAGAGGTATAATTACAGCTGTAGCAGCAGCAGCAGCAGCAGCAGCAGCAGTAGTAGTAGTAGGATAAGTACACTCAACAAAAATATAAACGCAACACTTTTGTTTTTGCTGCCATTTGTCATGAGATGGACTCAAAGATCTAAAATTCATTCCAGATACACAATATTACCATTTCTCTCAAACATTGTTCACAAATCTGTCTAAATGTGTGATAGTGAGCACTTTTGCTTTGCTGAGATAACCCATCCCACCTCACAGGTGTGCCACATCAAGATGCTCATCAGACACCATGGTTAGTGCATAGGTGTACCTTAGACTGCCCACAATAAAAGGCCACTCTGAAATGTGCAGTTGTTGCTTTATTGGGGGTCTGGGGACTCAGAACCAGTCAGTATCTGGTGTGACCACCATTTGCCTCATGCAGTGCAACACATCTTCGCATAGAGTTTATCAGATTGTCAATTGTGGCCTGTGGAATGTTGGTCCACTCCTCTTCAATGGCTGTGCGAAGTTGCTGGATATTAGTGGGAACTGGTACGCGCTGTCGTATACGCCGGTCAAGCACATCCCAAACATGCTCAATGGGTGACATGTCCTGTGAGTATGCTGGCCATGCAAGAACTGGGACATTTTCAGCTTCCAAGAATTGTATACAGATCCTTGCAACATGGGGCCGTGCATTATCTTGCTGAAACATGAGGTGATGTTCATGGATGTATGGCACAACAATGGGCCTCAGGATCTCATCACGGTATCTCTGTGCATTCAAAATGCCATCAATAAAATGCACCTGTGTTCTTCGTCCATAACAGATGCCTGCCCATACCATAACCCCACCACCACCATGGGCCACTCGATCCACAACATTGACATCAGCAAAGCGCTCACCCACACAACGCCACACACGCTGTCTGCCATCTGTCCTGAACAATGTAAACCGAGATTCATCCGTGAAGAGAACACCTCTCCAACGTGCCAGACGCCATTGAATGTGGGCATTTGCCCACTCAAGTCTGTTACGGCGACGATCTGGAGTCAGGTTAAGACCCCGATGAGGATGACGAGCATGCAGTTGAGCTTCCCTGAGACGGTTTCTGACAGTTTGTGCAGAAATTCTTTGGTTACGCAAACCAATTGTTTCAGCAGCTGTCTGAGTAGCTGGTCTCAGACGATCTTGGAGGTGAACCTGCTGGATGTGGAGGTCCTGGGCTGGTGTGGTTACACGTGGTCTGCGGTTGTGAGGCCAGTTGGATGTACTGCCATATTCTCTGAAACGCCTTTGGAGACGGCTTATGGTGGAGAAATGAACATTCAATGCCCGAGCAACAGATCTGGTTGACATTCCTGCTGTCAGCATGCCAATTGCACGCTCCCCCAATGCTTGCGCCATCTGTGGCATTTTGCTGTGAGACAAAACTGCACATTTCAGAGTGGCCTTTTATTGTGGGCAGTCTAAGGTTCACCTGTGCACTAACCATGGTGTCTGATGAGCATCTTGATGTGGCACACCTGTGAGGTGGGATGGATTATCTCAGCAAAGCAAAAGTGCTCACTATCACACATTTAGACAGATTTGTGAACAATGTTTGAGAGAAATGGTAATATTGTGTATCTGGAATGAATTTTAGATCTTTGAGTCCATCTCATGACAAATGGGAGCAAAAACAAAAGTGTTGCGTTTATATTTTTGTTGAGTGTATAAGTAAGATAAGTAAGTGCAAGTATTGTAGTAGAAGGAGTAGTTTTTATAGTCACAAAAGTAAAAGGGCAAAATGGTATAAGACTTTTCCATGTTGTCCACCCTCCTGTGGGTTCACCACCTGCAGAGGGGTTCATAGGGGGGTGCTATGAGTATTGGGCAGCAAGCTGCCCCCGCGACCCAGCCGGATTAAGCGGGAGAAGATGGATGGATGGATGGACTTTTCCATACCTTCTGCAAGCTTTTTACTAAACATTTTTGTAAGTGGCATACATACCCCCTTATATAATTACTTTTAATTAAAGGTGCACTATGTAACCTTTCTGGTGGAGGGTCTGCCACCTGTCTCCATGGAGATGTTATTTCTTTTGGCCTGGAATATTTCTTCTTTCTATTATTTGGTCTTAAACACATCTTCACTTGTCATTTATTTTAACTACAGGTGTTTGTATTGCTCCAAAAGGATTTGAGTGGGGTCCCCTCTCCAAAGTTCTGACCTGTAATTTGGCCTGCTTGTTTCCATGGAGATAGTGTTGTAGAATGAATAAGTAGAGAGCTAAAGAGAAGAGGCATGGCCGTGGGGTTCTAACTCAATAAGTTTATTTAACATCAGTACAGGACACATCACCCAGAGACGTGAATCCACAAGACATTATTATTGTGTTGTCCAGTACAGTCGTGTCTGGCTATGCTTCCGTTGTAGGGAGTATTATACCTCTGATCATACATCACAAAAATGTAATGTCTCTAACAGATAAGTTTAATGCAAGCAAAGCAATAGCAGCTCCTTAGAGACAAGCAGGTTTTGCCCGCCAGAAAAGTTACACAGTACAGCTTTAAGTCCACATTCTCACAATCCTACACTGAATCTGGTTGGACTCAGTCAAGGCGTTCGAACAAACTGTGAAGTCTATAAAATCTGAACCTAAACACTATTTATGGGCTGCCTTCTTGCTGCGTTTCCACGGTGATGAGTTGTCTTGAAGAAGCAGACAGAGAGGAAGAGGAGGAGGAGGAGGAGGAGGAGAGGTTTTTTGCAGCATCATTCTCAATACACTGGGGACATGCAAGAGATTTATCTAGAGGTGTGAACACTCTTTCTCACACTTTGGTGTAGGGACGGCAACATATCCCGCCTTTTAAATAGAAATAACATGTTCTGAAGGCATGGGTTTCTTGCATTCTTTCATATTTCAGTCTTCTCTCAAATGTGAATGCTCCTGGCCAATACTCAGAAAAAATGCAGTTAGATTTCCCCCCCCAAAATTGTGTAGCCTTACTTAGAGGGGAAAATAGTTTACAGTGGTATTTCCTTTGTTTTTATGGGGCTTTTACAAAATATAGGATGGATTTCCACTTGAAATGACTGTCTCTCACCTCATAGAAAACTCCCAAGTCTTTGTGGTTTGTGGGGCTCACTTTAACAGTTGTGGGTGGGGTCTGAACACAGTGACGTGATATTGTGATACTCTGTGGTTTCTTAATGAGTAAATGAATGGAAGGCTTTTTATGCAAGCTCCAATTGGTTCATGCCCAAGTTCCCTTATTGCAGCCTGCCACAGCATGTATGTTGTTATAATACCGAATACCTGTATTGAAATTTATTACGGTATGTAATATATTCTGATACAGTGTAATCTTTATTCTGCATACCTGAATGCTTTTAACTTGAGTTGTGTTATAATGTTGTGTAAAACATAGGGTAATAAGATTTAAAGAGCATATTTGTTTCACTGTTTCAACTTGTGCTTTTATATATCACTAATTAGAAAACAAACTCACCACAAGAGCTGTGTTTTCTGTTTTCTAATTAAAAGCCTAAAGCCTAAATTACATGACCAAATACTATTACTGAAACTGTACTGGAACAGTTACTAAAAATTAATTTTCTGAATATGTATTTTGGCACATCTATTTAATTACTTTCCACAACTGCTTTCAGGTTTTGTTAATGACAGTTTTAGATGATTCCTGTTTTTCCCGGTTGTGTGTACTTAGGGCAGAGTCTCAGACACATTTGACACTGGCCAACAGCATTCCTTGGCACATATTTCCGCATTGTCTAAAGCAGTCCAGCAGGAGTTGATCTTGCTTAATTGTGTCTTGTCTGGTCATTTTCTTTAAAAGTTTTATGCCTTAACACTGCAGATGTGTTTAGAAGGTAATTACACAAAATTATAATAGAATGTGATAATGTTTTCTAGAAACCTATTTCTGATAAAAATCATTTAAATGGAATCTGAGAATAAATAAATACACACACAAAATAGCTTACATAATATAATAATACATTTTAAATGTTTATTTATATTTTAAACCCCTTTTTTAATTTAATGTATGCATGCCTTGGAGATGTTGGAGAAAGAATATGAAATATCTTTGAACTATACAATGTTGATTGTGAGAGGCAGCACCTGAAATGCTAAAAATTGAATGACTCAACACCAGGTTAAAAATAAAGGTGATTTCAAACCAGCTCCTGATACTCAAGTGGTTTTCCTGTCAGTTAAACAGACTTTTCACTTTTCATTTTGCAGAGGGATCACTATCAGTCACATTTAGAGCAGAGTCAGTTAGAACATAATTTTATTAAGAAACCACGAAAACTTGAGGCTGCTTCCGATTGGCTGGCTATGCTGGCTGCCATGGCGACCTCAGTGTGGTGAGTTTGGCGAGGAGAGGGTGGGAGTGAAACACATGAGCCACGGGGCATGCATTCTTCTTCAACACACCGTCTGTGAACCAGAGAAAAGAAAAGAAAAGACTTTGTCATTAGTTTGCAGCCTCACTGGCACTGTACACGCTGTAAACGTTGGGTTTCTGTATAAATTTATGCTCTTTTTTACATGTAAAATATACATTATCTGTCAGTTTCTTATTTACATGCTCTTCTTGTATTGTTTTTATGTCTTGAAGCTCTTGTGGTAACCTGCAAGTACTTCATAGATGAATGAAAGCCCTATACGATATGGTGACTAAGCTCAGTGGAAAAGGTCACTGTCTGTCCTATACAATAAACTATCATCTATGTCCTCCACAGTCCAAACACAGACAAAGTGGACAATTGAGGGCCATAGACTATTGGTCAGTACAGTGAAAAATTGTAGTGGTTGCATTTAATAGGCTAGACTGAGCCAGCAGACCATTAGCCTCAGAGGCACAGAAAATATTTAATTTGGGGTTTATAAAGGTAGATTAAAAGGGCCAGTAAAATAGGCCTGTCATGATAAATACTATATTGACTTTAGTTCAATACATGACAGATGGAACAATTGTTTTTGGGGGCCAATATTTATCTTGGGTACATTTTCTTTGTACCAGTGGGGACATTTAGTTTGATTTTTCTGCTACAAGATTTGAGCTTTTATTGTAGCTCATGTTTTTTAACTATAGTCTAGGGGGATAATAGCTCTTAAGTGATGTTTTGTCAGTGACATAAAATAGTTTTAATATTATCGATTATCAGCTAAATTTTTTTTCAGCAATATATCAGTTCAAAATGTGTCCAAATTCCAAAATGGTCCTAGGCCTGCTGTACACAACACAAGGAGCCTGCTGTCTTTATGTGTAAGGTAAAGTTACTGTGTTCTTTATGGTGACTGTCTGGCATGTCCAAACTTGAGGGAGAATGTTTAATTGACTGTCAAGCTGTGAACATAAACCCAAACCTATAATGTCTAGCAATTTGACATTCCCTGTACAACTGCAATGAGAAAAACAAAAACAAAATGCTGTTGATTTGATCTACAGAGAAGTGATAGGTTGGAGTTGCAAGTATGAGTTGACTAGAGCTATATTACTAAATACTAGACCCGCAAAGAATGGAATATAGATGGTACAACACACTCCTCTGGACATATGAGGAACTGACTTGCATATTATTCTTTTCAAGTTTATAATTTTGTGGTATTTTGCTTGAATTCTTCTTTGTTTTTTCCGTTCAGTGCTCTTATCGTGTGGCCACATTTGATCCAAAGTTTATTTTTTGTTAGTAAGTTATTAAAGCCAGTAATTATTTAAAAAACCCCATATCTACTCATTCATCGTTTCTGTCACACACACTCCCTTGTTTAATTCACATATAAGTCCAAATGAATGTTTTATTATTCTGTGTTTAAGTTTCAAGTATGTGGGTGCAATAGCTCGATTGAACCACTAGAGTGCAGTAGCCTATTGGGTAGATTGGACCCCTAGTTTGAATACACATGCTGCCCAAAAGAAAAACTCATAAAAGGGTTTTTCTCATTGGTAAGGCTCATCTGTATATTCAGTTGTAGTCTGACATTAAGTGAATTTTAATCCATGAGGTATTTGACCCCATAAATACAACCCCTGAACATAGGGGGCTGCATAATTGAATCGAAAATGCTGTTTTAGTTGATGCGATTATCACATAGTAAAGGCTACAGGTATTTAGATATGTCCTCTAGAAAAAAAAAACAATATTGCTTTTAGAAAAGTCTTGTACTTGTAGTTTAGACCTCTACAGACATGTTCTGAAATGCATGTAAGTCTTGTATTAGTTTTTCAGTTCATATTTCAATCTTCTCTCAGCTGTTAATGCCTCTGAAGTTGTTTACAATGTGCACTCTGAGCATAATCCTACTTTTTAAATATAAATCCCACATCTAATCACAATTAACAGTTAATGTTTGATTGTCAGGTGTTTTTTGGGTTTTGAATGTGGAGAGAGGGGTGGGGAGTGGGAGTTTTTTGTGTGTGTGTGTCTATTTCAGTTTTTGTCATGTAAAATAAAATAAAAAAAACATTTAATCTCAACAATTAGACCTCCCCTTAAAGCTGTGCAGTCCTACCTGAAATGCCACCTACAAAGGGCCAGTATATTTCCTATTTCTCAGAATAAAAAATATGATCTTCTCCTGCGTCGCTGTGACTAGAACGGTAGAATAAACACGATGAATAAGACATGAGATATTTCCTGTCCGTCTGCTCATGTGTGCACACCTCTGTCTGACCAACCACAGCGGGTCTCATGATTTCCTCATTGACCTCAATAGATCAAAGTGAATTGGGCTGGCACCAGACGAATGCCCACTCTTCATATCTCTCGTTCTCCTGGACAGATGCAGGATTGTAGAGAAGCTGCTGTGCTTATCATAAATCAGAGAGTGCCGCACACATTTGGGGAGGTGGAGCGCTCTGTGAGGCTGGGCTGTCCCATGTAATTAGATGATGGAGGGGTAATAGGGGGATTGGGGTAAAATAAGGTGCGAGCCAGTGTCTACAGCCTAATGGACTATTCTGTAGTGTGTGCTGATGTTTGGACACAAAATATTTAAGTTTAAGAAAGGGGTTGCATTTCAGTTTTGATTTCGATAAGGCAAAAATAGCTCCCTTTTTTAGAAATTTGTATAGTTTTTGAATCGAGCCTGAGGAGAAAAATTCTCTACAGGCCAAGAATACTATTTACTGTATATGTTGGCAAAATCAGCAGTAACAGTAAACCACAGACTGTAATGGACATAACTTCCGGCTCCGTCAACTCTGTTTCCAGTTAACTTAACATTGGAAATTGTCGCCCTTCTCTCTGTAACTGCTGCAGTGAGCCTCGTCATTTTGGTCTTAAATGTTTGTAACGTGCTTCTGGTGTTTTTATTTCACCATTTTATACATACCGTATTTTCCGGACTATAGGTCGCTCCTGAGTATAAGTAGCACCAGCCAAAAAATGCACAATGAAGAAGAAAAAAACTTATATAAGTCGCACTGGACTATAAGTCGTATTTTGGGGGGAAATGTATTAATTAAAATCAGAGACCAACAACAGACATTTATCTGGAAAGGCAAATTATAGAAATAACAACAGAACAGAGAACAACAGGCTGAACATGTGTCTGGTGTGTTCACGTAACATTAACAGTTATTCAGATTAGACACAACATAACAGGTTTACCAAACTCTCAAGCTCACTCAGAATCACTAAATCCATTGAATTCTTCATCCTCTGTGCCACTTCTGAGTAACTCTGCCAACTCCAGCTAAATCCAGCTTTTAGCCCGTGATTAGCTTTTGTGTTTTCTTCATTGCAGTTCGAGTTTCCTCTGCTCCACTTTGACAGTCTGTGGTGGGTTGTTTTTGCTGTAGCTGCATATGTGAAATAAGGAGTAATTCACTGGATTTTAAACAATTATGTATTTTGAATTTGTACAGGAAACAAGTTATTGGTCTGCTGTAATAAACTGTATCAAGTTTTATTTTCTACTCCAAATTATCTGACATAATCTGTCCTTCCTGTGTGGTCGCCCGTTGCCCTGGAGAGATGGAGCACTACCATGAGGGAAATTAGTGCTGTCATCAGACCCCCACCCCCCATGTGTCCCACCAGACTCTGCCCAAAGTGGTGTCCAATCTGCCCCAGGCCTGAGGTTAAGGTCAGTGGTGAAAGGAGGAGGGGCGCTGGAGCTGATGCCGACGTTTGATTGGCTGTCGGCCTCTGTACTGCTGCTGTTGTAGTGATCACTCCATTTTCAACAGCTTTAAACACTGGGGCTGTGGAGTTAATCAAAATTTAATCACTAATAGTCACTGATCAGAGTATGTGTTTTAATTGAGAAGTCCGTGCACAGCCAGTGGGCAAATGGGGCAGACTTCAGACTTTTGAAGAGGAAAGTTGACTATTGTTTGGGTTAAAGGGTTCATATTTCACTATTTTCTGATCTGTTATAATGTTGCTTCTTCATTACAAACATACCTTGAGATGTTGTTTGTTTCATTAACACACGTTTAACACATAAACTCTGCAGACTTCTTTCAAACAGAAAACAGGAAACATTGTAACATGGCTAAAAACTCACAAGAGTCAGTTCTGTGTAACATGAAGTCTGTTTATCTTTCTTAACCTATTCTGATCCCTGACCAAAATCTATTCTAGAACTGACCAACCATAATGCACTCTGTTTCTTGGAAAAAAGGATTTTAATATCGAATAATGCTAGCCTGAAGAGCTGCTGATACGATCTGGATTCAGCGGTCTCCCTTCCTCCCTCACTTTCTTTCTCTCTATCTCTCTCTCGTTCACAAACAAAGCACAGACACAGACTGTAGAACTGTAGTGAATGGTGACCTTTTCAAGCCATTTATGAAGTGCTCCATGCGTTAGCGTTTTGTTTCCAGCTACAGTTTGTTTCACCTGCTATAAAAGGCTGTTACTGCTACACAAATGTCCACACAATATTTTAAACTGAATTCATAATAAAACACCCGTGAATTATCTCTTAGTTGTTATTAAATATAGAGAATAAAATACAGAAAAGTAGTTTTACCTTGATTTGCACAATTTGTACACAAAGTAATTCAAAGTGCTTTGCAGAATTAAAAATTAAATTTACAATATAAACGAATGAAAACATAAATAGCATAAATAATCATCAAATTAACATTAAAAGAGATGAGTGCACAATAAAAAGCTTTTCAGTCATATGCACAGCTGAGCAGAACATGATTCTGGTAATCAGAATACTAAAAATGCCTGCATGTTAATTTAGGTAGTCACTATTCTGTTAATACATTTTCTATACACGTTTTCTATTGTGCTGCTCTATTGTTCACTTCATCTCCCAGACAAGAGTTTAAATGGCCCTTTTACCCCGCAGCTTGCCTACCTATGAATGTTTGATCTGTGCTGCTGGATCTCTTAACCTGACGTGTTTTTGTGCAATGTAAGAAAACTTCTTTGTTTGCCCCTGCCCTCTGAAGGATGGGGCAGTTAGAGGGAGGGGGTCTGCGCTCACACTAAAGGCAGGTGCATTTGCATAATGCTGAGATCCTTGTGTGAAGAAAAACATCTTTTGTTCTGGGAGATATTTAAATAAACGAACTGCACAGTGACAGGAAGTTTAAATGTTTGTCTTTTTATTATCAACAACTGGAGTCTGGTGTACCGCGTCAACTGAGATAATACAAAAATGTCCTTCAATATTGAGTTGAGACAAAGAATATATAGTGTAGTTCTTTGGTCAATGGTGCCTTAATCTACCTTTTTTTTATTGGTCAACTAATTATTTTAGTTGTATTATAAGGATTTCTATGAACAATAGTAGAATTGCGTAAGCCATGAGTGAGTTAGTTTAGTTTACTTTAATCTGCCTTTTCAGTTATGTAGATGACGTTGTAGTTCTTCTTTGTACAGTTGTTTTTGCACAGGATTTCAATCATCTCGACATCACATGCCTTTAGTCTTTAGTCAACCAATAATTTACTTTGTCGACTATACGTCCTTATAGATCTGACCTTGAACCTTAGTAGTTCAGGGGTAAAGCTGTATTGATTACACCACAAGACAGGATCTTGCTATTAGAATATAATTTTACTAAACCTCTTAGGCTGATGTAATCAAAACAATTTATGCTTGTGCAAATGTTCTTGCCATTTTTACTGATAATTACACATTTTCATAGGTAATCATAGTAACACATTTTGAAGCACAATATATCACTTCAGAGATGTACTGCGATAAACATTAATACTGAAACTACTTTATGCCACTGACAGAATAATCACAGTAAGCCAATTTCTAAATGGACTGTATCATTAAAAGCATGAGCTGTAACAAATAGCAAAATTAACCAACAGCTCAAATCTTATCGTTTTACATTAAAAAAGTCCAAAACCTCTATTGCAAAGAAAAAATACCCATGATAAAATAATTAAGCCCTAAAATATATTGTTCCAGCTATATTGAATGATAAGTCGATATTGTAATTGTCGTAACAGGCCTATTCATAGTGCAACATTATTAACCAGTATAAAAAAATATCTTTGTTGTAATAAAAATCCACCAATTACCATCATATAGAGCAGTAATTCATGTCAAACCTAATATTGTTTCTTCTGGTTTAGGACCCCTATAACATGAACCGCTAACGTGTTAAATTACCCTTTTTATTTTGCCCTAATGAAGTCCATTGTGGCAGTCACTTCACTGTAATGTATCTGCTTGATATTATCAGCTTGACACACATTAACATACACAAACGCATGCACACAAATGACCCCTGGCTATAGGAACTCCCCATCGCCCTTCTCTGTTCATGCGTTTCCTCCAGCTGGCACATTACAGACTCGTATCAGACGAAGGGGGGATACTTAGGGCCCGAGAGTGAAGAGGTGGGCGCAGAGATGAGGGGTGTGGGGGCCCCTCTCCTGTCAGCCTTTGTGTCCTAATTGAAGTTTCTTGTGCATCTCAGCCTTTGCGTCTTTTCCTCCCCCCATGCTGTGAGGGGAGGACCAGAGAGGGAGGAGAGCAGGAGGGGGTGAAAGGGTTTGAGGGGTGGGCCTGGTTGCTTTTGGCAGGCTCCTCACCTCTGATTGCTCCATGTTCGTAAACAGAGGCGGGTGTCTGTGGATGAAAAGACTGAGGACTCCATCAGGAAGAAGGAACTGTGTGCAAAACAAACTGCTGTGCTCATTAAAAGCACTTAGACTCGTGGAGGGATGTAATTAAAGCAACGTAAGGTGCTTTTTGTGTAGTAACTGGGATAAGGCCTGTTTTTGTTTAGCGTTAAAAGCTGATCCGATTTGATAGGGCAAGTCACTGCTTTAATACTCAATTTGTATGTTGTAATACGATTTGACGTGCACTTAAGCTTTAGTAGGAACACAGCTGTTTTATGTTTTTGCTTGTGTATTGTTCATATGCTTGTATCCTTTGTAAAACGGCACAAGATAATCTAAACAAACTACAAGGGACGTAGCAATAGCTGAAATATCATGATATCGTATCGTCACAATATATCAAATCACAAGCCTCTTTGCTTGAATTTATTGTTATGGTGCAGTAATGGCTAAACTGTTATTAAGCACTTTTAAATCATGTCCATTATAACAGTACTAAAGGGTTGTAAAGGCATTTTAAAAGGAAAAATTAACATTCACAATTTTGTTAGCCTCCACAAAATATTGCAATAAATATCATACTGTGAGATGCTCATTGTGAACATATCATACTGAGAGATTTGGTTATCATTACATCCCTACAAAATACAATACGCGTTTTATCTTGTGAAAAGTGATGTCTTTGTTTAAGGACCAATATCATCCTCCAAATGCTCTCATGATGTAACTATACCTGGCTCTCTTCTGTCTTGAAATCCCTCAGTCTGTGAATGGGGGGCTGTCCTCCACAAAGACTTCTGTTGTAACACGTGGCAGCTGTATTGACCTGATGTGTTGTGCTCCTGCTGCGATCACACAACAAGCACCGTATCAGATCGCACAAGAACCGCAACAATCCCCTGAACTGGACTGGGATTTTATTATTGTTTTTAGGTTGTCTGGTGTTCATAAAGGAACAAGAGTGTTTACATTAAAATTTAAACACACTATTATTCCTTTAATTCATTTTTAATTCATTTTCTAATAAATATTTAAACTCTATTACGCCATATATTTTTCAAGCTGATTCCTTTAAATATAATTCTACATTTGGAGCCACATCTTAGCAAAGTATAACGTTTCTAGTTTTAATAACGCCAAGTAGTAAAAATCGATTCAGTGATATATTGTGATACTTCATTGCACAATTCTCGAATCAATTGAAGATGGACCTGAATCGATTTTTTAAATAATATTTTTCTGAAAACAAAGATATAAGGGAAAAGAAAATATGTAAATGATTTTGACAGAATTTGACAGCCCTAAATGTAAATACACATGCACTCTGTACTACACCCCCCATCCCTTCATTTTGTTTTGTGTTTTTTTGTGTTTTGGTGTGTGTATGTGTTAGTAATATATTTTGTTATGTTTTATGTTTACTTTGTTATTACAGAAAATCACAAAAGTTCTAAAAATAATATTTTTCACAAAAATTCATTAGCAGCATTCACTGTTCTCATGATTTAAAAAAAGGTAATAACATATATTTCATACAATTTGGGACTTGTGAAGGTGTTGTTTACAATATTATTAGAAGTAATTATTGATAAATTGCAATATATCATCCATTGTTTCAGTATTGGGATATATCGTGATGTATCGAATCTTGACATCCATATCGTGATATGTATTGCATCGCCAGACTCAAGGCAATGCACATCCCTACCAAACAGCGTGTCAAATGAACAAAAATCCCATTTTTTACCATAACTCTAGTCACGCTTAAAGCAGAAAATAGGGCAGTTGTTTGAATTTAAACATTATTTATTCATTATATTCCATAAATTAAATAGAGTGGTCTGCAGATCTGGCAGCTAATTGACATTTGACACAAGTCTTTCTGGACAGGCTCATTATACATGGCTCTGTGAATTCCTCTGTCTGAAAGTGAGCGGGCGAATGAGAGCGGGAGGAGAGAGATGGGGAGAGAGAGAGAGAGAGAGTGAGAGGAGGGTGGATGGAGGGAGTGCTTCTCTCTTCCCCTAGCAACGGTCGCCGCTGCTCGTCTCCAGCCTGTTGTTTTCTCTCACGCGCACCGCACCGCTCTCCTCTCTGCCTCTGCCTGTTGGAGCCCTCGCTTCGCTTTTTTAAACATTTTCCATTCCACCTCTTCTCACGACATGACGAGCACTTAACCGAGGATAGACGGTGGATCTCAGGACGTTGCCAGATAAGAGCCGAAGAATTACGGGAGGTAGAAGGAGATAGCAGTTAAGACAGAGGATGGAACCGCTGAGTGCTCGTGGCCTGCCCAGACTCTCCTGGATCGACACGCTCTATAGCAGTATGTATTTTACTGTATACTTACTTATCTGCGCTGGCTTTTCCAATATTTTTACTATTAGCTTGCATCACTGTGGCTGTCTACAAGAAGACCCACCACCAAAGCTGCACTATAGTTCCCTAATAGTGGAGGAGAGACTGACTGAACTGGGGCAGTGTTCATTTTGACAAGAAAGAAATTTGTATTTAGCTTTCGCTTATTGTATTTTTTTTTTTGTTTTAGTCAAAATTAGTCAGCTGATTCTTTTTATATTAGTGTTTTAATTAATGTCATGCTAATTAAAAAAACTATAAAATAAAAACAAAACAAATGAATGGCATTGCTTCATTGGATGTGAAGTTGCTTTCCTTGGATCTTTAGTTTGTTTATGGTCTGGTTTGAGGCTCGGGGGTTGAAGAGTGAAACTTGGAGCTAGTTTCTGCTTCCTTTCTTACATTTAGTACTTATAATTTAACAAAAATATCAGCACATTTAATCAACAAATGAAATAAACTACTATATTCAGCATTTAGTATTTATTTAGATTGAGAACATATGGCATTGACTACATCTGTAATATTTTAGCCGACAAAATAAACCAAGGAGTGGGGGGAACTTGAAGAGATGTGGAGCAGAGGTTGTGAGTCATACTCCAGAGCTGGAGGTAGAACTTCATGTTCCATCTCAATGAGGGCACGAGCCGCCTGATGTTGAATTTTTAATCCTCTTTGATATAGTGGTCTTTGCATATGAGAGATACGCTCGATTTGGCAGGTTACTATGCAGCTTTATATAAGTTAAGGATTGTTAAGGTTCAAATACTGCGCAAAAAGTGAATGGACTGTAAAAGAAAGATTGTCTGTTTAATCTGCTCTTTTTGTGTCCGTTTGAACTAGATTATATCATAAACATACTTGATATTCTAATTTTGCATCTCCAAATTTATAACTCCACCATAACTACAACAAAAGTATGGTTTGAAAGGTTGTGTTTTATTTGATTCAAAGCAACATCCAAAATGCATCAATGATAATGTTTTTCTCCCCTAAGTTTTTAGTTAGACCTGTGTAGCTCTATTTACATGAATGGAACAACTACTGAACAAGGCTGCCCATAGTGTATGAAACTGCTAACAAACTGCCTGCACATGCACTGCTTTATGGTTGTGTGTTTGGGGACTTTTTAGGATGTGACACTAACTTTTGGGATTTGCGGTGCTCTGTTGTCACCGAACTCTAATCTACAGAGAGGTGCTGAATAGGAGAGGAAAGGAGGGACACGGTGGAGTGATTTGCTAAGAAATACAAATTAAATAGTTTTTTTATGTGGATTTTGAAGTGAGAAAAGTAGGTTCAGTGTGCACATTACCGCCTGCAGCGTTCGATAAAGGTTCTATACTACACAAAAATGACTCTTGTGAGCTTTAAATTATGTTGTAGTATTGCTCCTCAACATACCTGGAGTTGTTTTGTTTCATTCACACGTTTGAGTAATCCTTTATGTTGTTAAACGTGTGTGAATGAAACAAAACACAACTCCATGTATGTTTCTGATGACGAACTTTATAACATAGAATATTATTTATCAACTATCACAAATTATGCTTGATTGCACGTCAAATTTTAGTGTAATTTCTTCTGTTTTCTGTAAGAGACTAAAATGCTTCCAAAACCAACCACATACCAACTTGTAAACAGTTAAAAACAACAAAATAAAACAACAAAAATAACAAGAAGTCCTAAACGTTTCCATGGTTGCATAACTTCCATTTAAACATTCCACATTTTCCTTTCACCGTTGAAGCTGCTTGGGTTTATTAACATTCACAAGATCATTAATATTTGATTCTTATTCCCTTTTCCTGGGGTATGAATAAAATTGCAAAGTGACTCTATTTACAGTACAGTATTATTACAGTACAGTATGATACATCAAAACTGTGTACTTATTTTGAATACCATTCCCATCTTGTGCATTAGTCCCAGATAAACTTAGTCAGCATATCTTTGTTGATCATTATCGGGAGCATGCACTTGGTCGGTGTAGTATTTTAATGTGTCTATATTTGGGCTTGTTGTGAGCTGAATGCATTATAATATAAATCTGAATGCTCTTTTACACATTATAGTGAGAGAGTTACAATCGGAGACTGATGATGAACATTGTGATGTGTTCTGTTCTACTTTTGATCGGTTAATTGAATCGAAATTGCAATTTGAATGAACCGACACCAGTTTAAGGCTGAAGTATGGGCTTTTTTCCCCCCATAACTTACAAAATGGAACATTATGAGACGATACCTGATCCAGCTAAATTTCCCGGGTCTGCGCCGATATCCCTAATTTGAATGGATGCCATTAACAAATTGCAAAGGCTGCGGATTTTGAAGTGCAAATATTAATAATAAGCCTGTAGTTTAGGTCTGTACAAGCATATTCTGAAATATTATTATTAGTTTAGTCTCATATTTCTGGATTTCAGTCAGGTTTAAAATGTGAACTTTGAACAGAATCCTAAAACGCAAATCTAATCACAATCTTACTGCTTGTCAGAAAATTATAATTGAATATTTTTCCCACATTGTTGAACCATATCTTATACCATGACGTATAGATCCAAAATGTCATCGCTCTTTTGTTCACCTGTCATACTGGTCTTTTCAAGCGGTTATATTGAATACCGTGACCTCTCCCATTGCCTCTTGGGAAATAAAAATACACCAGCACTTTTGTTAGCGACGAAAGCTATACTTGTTATTGTGCGCTGGTTAAGAGCCACTGCGTTGACCCCAGAGACCACGATTTCTGTTTTATTCTTCACTCCCAGAGCAATGACTCATATAGGGCCAGTGGTTAGTAGAATGAAGACGCTCCGATACCACTTTATAATAGGTGCGCTGTGTGACTTTTCTAGTGGAGGGTTTGCCACCTGCTTGTCTCCATGGAAATGTTATTGCATTGCTAAAGTAATGATTAAACTTATCTATCACAAGGGAGACAAGCAGGTTATAGCACTACGCTACATTACAGTTCAGTGGAGACTCACCATTACACAAGGAATTACAGTGCTTGGGGCCATAAAAACACCCATAATAAATACATGCTAGATCGATGTGTTTAATGTCATACCAAGGAACATTCCAAAGTAAGTGTATGATGGAGACAAGTAGGTAGCAGACACTCCACCAGAAAAGTGCACCTTTCAATAATTGAATTTGAAATGAACTAATAGCTTATTATGATTCAAGCTTAGTAACTACTTAACGTTAGAAGTTAGGTTTAGTCCAGTAGCTCCCAAATTTCCAGCCAATTCCCTCCCTTCTTTCTTATTTCTGGTCATGTGCAAATAAATCCTTAGAACTAGTCAACTAATAAAACATTTGGCTAACTTAAACACCATCAACACACAATAACACATTTTGAACTGCGATTTTTATTGCTGAAGCACATATAGACGATAAACGATAATATTGAAACCAAACCATAAAGCAGAATTATCCCCAAAAATTATTCTTAATGGGCAATGTGATTAAAAAATATATTTGTATCTGTAATGAGGCATAGATGTTCATAATTCAACCTTCTACAAATCTCATTGTAGTAAAGAAAAATAATAAACATTTTCTCAGTACAAAGTAAAGTCACCATGAATATTGATCCCAAAAAGTATTGTTCCACCTGTCATGTATTGAACGATAAATTGATATGGTATTTACCATGACACGCCTACCGATTACTAGACTTTACAACTAAAGGACTACAGCCTTAGCCTCATGTTATGTTGATATTGTGTAACTCACTTCCTACCATGTGACTAATACTGCCGCAAAAGCCCCTAATTGCTTCCTGTTTGTGATAATGGGTGAGTGTTAAACAGAGAGAGCACGTCCTTAACTCCTGGACCAGTGGGAAAGAGGCTCCATGGTGCTATTGTCAGTGTACCCCCCCGAGACCAGTATCACTGTGGCCACTGACGTAAGGACAGTTCAGATGGTTAAACAGGAAGTCATTTGTTCTTTTGGTTTATTATTATTGTTTATATGTTTATATGAGTGTAGAGAGGAGTAAGTAATGTCCTATAATGGCCAATTTAGTTTAGTCGATAAGGATATTGTTGAGTTCTTAGTGCTTCAAATCTATTGTCATGGGGCTTAAATTGCGTTGGAACATTATAGAATCAGTTTACACATTTCTGCTTATTTCCGTATACGTTCAGAATCATAGTTTTGTCAAAAAGTAATCTAATTATAATTTTTCTGATTGTGATAAGATCTGTAACTCACCCCTGCTCAAATTGTGATTTAGGAAAAAGCTAAATTAAAAATGGAAAGCTTTTTGAAGAATGAATTTTGTGTTAAGGCCATGTATTGTGTTCCAAATTTAGAATTTTTTTAAAAATAAAAATTCTAAGCTTTATTATGTAAGAATATTTAACTTTGATGTGCTTGTGCCATTTCTGCTGTGCCAAAGTCCCACGCACAGTCACACACGTATGTCAAATGATTTTTCTAATCTGGATTACTGCAGGGATGGGTCGAATTTTGAGCCTTTAAGAGCATTAAAATCTCATATTAACGGCATTGAAGACTGTGTGCTGGAAAGCTGCAGGGTTAGATAACAAAGGCAATTTGTAGAATTTGGGTCTTTGCAAATTGTGTCATAACTTTACCCCTTTTTAATTGGGCTATTTGATTAAATTAGTTTTAGGTCAGTTAGTGCCCTAGAACCTGTTCTTAAAAGCACAAAGCACAAAGACTGCAGTTTTGAAGTGGCATCAAATTCTCCACAAAACAAAATTTATTGTCTTTTAACTCTTTAACATGTTCTGAAATATGATTCTTCTACTGGTCTGTCAGTCCATATTTCAGTTATTTTGTCAGTTCTTCTTTTTAAAATGTGATCTTTAAACAAAATCCTCTTGCATAACATAAATGCAAATTCACACGCAACACTTGTCAGAAAAAAATGACAGATATTTTCCTAAATAGTTCATCCCCATCTTTTATATAAAATGTAAGAACAAAATTATAAAACTTATGTAACTTTTTTTTTTAATATTCAAAGTCTCTCTCTCCAGTTCCAGTTCTGCCTATAAGTCTTTAATGTTATCTGACAACAGTTTGCAGTAAAGTGATTCTGGACAGCTTCCCGGTGAAATGTAGCAGGGGATTTTAATTCAGCCCAGGTTGTCTCATTTCATACCCTCCACAACCTTTTTCATCGACTTCCTGCTTCTTGCCAAGAGCTCAGACCTCCAGACCACTATAAGCTGTGTAGTCTAGCGCAATTGGATCTAGTTTTAGTTACTTTTATTTACTTTACTTTATTTGCTTTTACATTCACAGTTTTACAGAATAGCATAAGAAGCCAAGATATCAACATGTACAGCTGTGAAAAGTACAGATTTAGATTCGCTAGAGAACATAAAAAAAACAAAACAAACTACCAACACTTAAATGTTTTAACAGCCTTTCTATGTGTTACTTTTTGTGCAAATGATTAAATTCTTGTGCAAATTATGTACCTCGTGGTAAATTAAACCCATAAATTACTACTACTGGTATTAAAGCTGCACTATTCAGTTACAGGGTCCACCACCTGCCTCTCTCCATGGAAATGTTATTGTCTGCCTAAAAACCTTCACAGCATGGCATTAAGCTTGTCTGTTAAAACAGTTGAGTCAGATTTTTTGAGAGGTAACCTTGTCTAAATGAATAAATGCAAGAATTTTTTTTTAAATGGGACAAATTATGGGACATTCAAGGGAAAGCAATAGCATCTCCATGGAGACTTGCTTGCGGCAGATTTTTGATCATTTTTGTCCTTCAAATAAATCAAACAATAACCTGACCAGTCATCGTGTTAGTAAATTTCATCTCTTTCAGTCTATATCTTTCTTCAAATTACAGCAAGGAATAGCGAAGGCGTTCCCACCACTTAATTTGATTGTGAAAGTGATATGTTCAGATGATACGCTGTGCATTTAAATTAACTTGAGAATTGTCTAATTTAATGACCTGAACCGTCATCTGTCGGATCCTGCCCTGAACAAGCCTCTCCATTATCCTGATCAATAGAAGAAACCATGGCTTCCTGCGCGTCGCTATAGAAACAAACACTAAAAAGTCCACTCACATGCGTTGAGAGTAGAGCTAGTGCCTGAGTCAGCTGAAAGCACTGTAGTTATGTAATGACGTGGAGCAGAGGAGCTATCTGCTTCTCCCAACATGCCGGGCTCTTCCTCCTGTTAGCGCTAGACTCTTCTCCCATTTGGATAGACAGAGATCCACACTTATGTAACACGCAGTATGTTGACGCTAAACTGAGATATGATTCATGCGTCAACCTTCTTTTTCTTGCTTACGACCACATGGCGTTGTTTTCCAGCTCTAGTGGAAGTCAAATCCATAACCACCACCCCTACTGCAGCTCTAACCTTAACCCCAATGGCAAAACCCGGCACTAACCTTAGCCATAATCCAACAAAAGGTTCTAACAAATATGGGAGCATAGAGCTGTGGAAAGCCTAAAGTGAAGCGGCATAATCTACCTTAAAGGTGCATTTTCTGGTGGAGGGTTCGTCACCTGCTTGTTTCTATGAATGTCATGGTTTTGCTTAAAATGTTCCACGGTATGACATTAAGCAGCTCTACCTTACATTTACCTACCATTACATGCAAAATACCTAGAAAAACAGGCATTCAAAAGGTTTAATACTGTACTGTGAAACAAAGCACTAACATCTCTATGGAGAAAAGTATTTGACGGACCCTGCACAAGAAATGTTGCATAATGCACCTTTAAATATTGGCCTGAATAAAATACATGGAGAACATTTATTTGTTTATTTATTATAAATGGTTAGCCGTACGCGTTATTCCAAGTGTCATCTAAAGATTGAGTGGTTGACAATATATTAGGCCAGTATTTGCACTTTTCAGTGTATCTGCAGAAAAAACTTATTGGTTGATCTCTAGTGTGATCTGGTGGTGCATAATTTGATTTCTTACAACCAGAGTAACACTGTAGTCACACATTGGTCTTATGCAATCAATCAAGAGCAGAGACAAAATAGAAATTGAAAATTGCAATTATGATTTTTTTTTTTTTTTTTACTTTGCTCGATTGGCCGGCCCCATACACATATACAAAATGTGTTTTCTGTTGCTTGGCTCCAGGCGAGTTTGTTGTGTTATAGAGGAGGATTTGGCAGCCGCAGCTCTCAGCACTTTAAGTTAGCGGTTAGTTCATCTCTGCAGGGGTAAAGCTGCCTGTTCACCCAGACCACTCGGGTTCATCCAGTGACAACCACATCAATAATAGATGTGGCTCTTAGTTCAGTTGAGTGTATTGTTGTGGTCATTTGACATGAGGCAACAGCACCGGACGAGACCAGCGCTGTGTGGACTAGAGGGTTACATCCACCAATGGAAACACAATGTGAGCACTTAATAAATACAAAAATAAAGTATGCTAATGTGAAACAGTTTTTTTCTGTTGATTCTTAGGGTGTCTTAAGATGTTTGCATGTTGGCATCATAATTACCATTCTGTTTATTAGACCTGCTTTAATTGCCTTAACTGTCAGTCCTATTATACACTCTTCTTGTACAAACTAAAAAAAATCAACCTTAAAGAATAATAATTTGAGATAGAATTCTAAATTGTTTTGCAATTGCAAATTTGCACTGCGCAACTTTTCTGGTGGAGTGTCCGCTACTTGTCTCCATGGAGATGTTATTGCTTTGTTTAGAATGTTCTGTGGTATGACATTAAACATATCCATCTAGCATTTATTCATTATAGGTGTTTCTATTGCTTAAAAATATAGAAATTCCTTCTGTGAATATGGGTGACACTCCACAGATATGATAAATGGCTTTAATCTATACTATTGAACATTTTAGACAAAGCAAAGACATTTTCATGGAGACCATCTGTTTTTTTCCCCAACAATATACATATTTTTAGGACACAATTAAAATACTTTTTTGCACTATTTCACACTCCAAACTAAATGCATCTAAAGGATAAAAAAGGAGATTTGGCATATGTCTACCAAACATCATTAATATTATCTGTTTTGAAAATGCAAATCCAGCTAAAATAACATTTGTGTCCTCTCATTTTGTTCTGTGTAGGTAATGATGAATATTACAGAATATCATTTCCCCTGACATTTCTGGCCATCTGCATGACTAATATGTAATAAATACAGCCATCACAGTTTTGCATAGAAATGAAGAAATTATGAATGGTCCTGCACAGAGCTGTGACTGAGCCTGATTGGTCGATTTGTAAAAGATAAGAATCTCTTGTTAACTGAGCGGGAAAACGTCAAACAGGAGAATTAACCTGGTTCTTGGTCTGTTGCCCTGTTCACGTGGGCTTTGTTTGGCCCTTTGTTGTGCTTGATGTGAGAGGGTGTGCCACATGTCTGAGTGGATCTGTGTCTTTGGGGACCATCTCCTCAGGGTTAAAATGACTGCGATCTTACTATAGACTGTCCTTATGGGGGCTAGTTACCAACAACATCGTCTACCTCTGCCACTCATGCCCCTCTTTCCCCGTAGCCAATCAGAACGCAGTAACACCGTCGCCCCGGCCAATGGCGCTCCTGGCGTGTTTACATGAGTCCCGGAAGGCTGCGATTAAGCATTCAGGTTAGTCGAGTGGAAGAGAGGAAGTAGAAAAAGAGGCGCTGAGTGAAAGGGGGAGACGTGAGGAGGAGGAAGAGAGGAGGAAATAATGAGCCAGAAGGGCTGATGGATGCACTGGAGAAGTCACTAGTCATTTGGACATATTTAGGTGAACTTACAACTGGACATGCATCGGTGCTTACTAGGACTGGGAGAGATTTATCATTATTTTCCCTGTGTTCATTGATTATGGTATGGTTTGTATCAATCAAAAACACTTTCCAATATTATTTTCTTGAGAATAAACGTAAGAGACTTATTTATTTCCATTTCAATTTCTTCCTCCAAACCACATGCTTTTATAATAGTGGCTTTAGACCTCTCAATTAAAAAGATCCAAACGGCGTATCATTGATTATTAGACGTCCATAATAGGCTATTTTCTAATTGCTAATAATGTTGTTTCCTCATCATTCCTCAACGTACCTGGAGCTGTGTTTTGTTTCATTCATACATGTTTAACGCACACACCTTGAATATGAATATTTTGGCTGATTTCTTTCTCTCCGTTTTCTATACTTGCACTAATTTAGCACCTTAATTTTATATTATTATATTCTTAGCTACTTAATCTTTCATATGTGGTCTTTAAAAATTGTCTATTGTTTGATTATGTGGTTGCTTTTAAAGTTTCTTGCTGCACTTTGAGCTTCTTGCACATGTTTTTCCAACCGCAAATGTCAAATAAACTAACCTAAATGCTAAAACCCACTTTCCTTTTTTAGATGTATTTTAGGCCCTAACCTCGCACACCTCACATTACCTGCTTTGTTTTCTGAATGAGACTTGTAGTATGTTTGTTTGCATGTCGTAGTGTGTCCATTAAAGATTTATGGCCCGGGTAAGTGTTGTGTTTCTCCTCTCAGTAGGTCTTGTTTCCACTGGGGTCAAGGCAAGCGCAGTTATTTCAAGTCTGACAAAGACCGATGAGGAGCAGATGAAGAGTCATTTTTCACTTTATCCTCTTATTGTTAACGGTTTAATTGAGACGTTGCTGAACTATAGAGTAATTATATTTAAAATTGTTTATGCTAATCAGTATGGTATTTCCTGAACAGTGTGTTGTTCAAATACCACCTTCCTATAGCAAAGCACATTAACAGCGCTGTCCAATTAATCACATTTTCAAGATTGTGATTCAGTCAGTGGTATCCTTGGGTCTTTAATTGAAGTCTACAGCCAATTCTCTGTCACTGAAGGCATGGTTGTGGTGGCCAGAGAAGAATTGTGACTATTTTTAATGGTAAGTGGCACTGATTAAATCTTTTTGTTTAGGAAATGGATATTGTTTTTTATTAAAAGATGAAGTCAAAATGAAAATCATGATCAAACAATGTAAGGGTAAAAAAAATCAGGATCTTTTTTTTTTTTTTACTAATGTTGACCAAGTGTGATTATGTGTACGGCTTAAAAAAATAATAAAAAATCTAAACAAAAACAAAGTTACGTTACGAGACTGAAGACTTATTGAGATGTAACTATTCTAACTAAGAGAGATATTCTGAAAAATGTATAATAGCGTTTTGTTTTGGAAATTAGAGCATTGCCAGTACCTGTAATTATAATGTAATTGTCCATTCATGTTTTGTGTGATACGTTGTCAGAATTTTGTTAAAATAATCCAAAAAATATAAATGCCTAATTATAGACTGTATAAAAAAGCACACTACGAGAGTGTTACGTCACCTATAGTGTTCAGCTCTAGTCAAATGAAGCTCACCGAGGCTAGCAGATACAGGGAAGCACCTCACTTCCTGTTTAGAACACAGCGGATAGCGTGTTACCTACAGTATGTCCATTTATATATATAGTTTATGGGCCTATTTCATATTTTTTGTTGTTTTGCCCAACATGGAATGACAGTCATGCTCTATAGTAAACATATAGTGCTGTGTAATGTATATCTAGTATCTATAAGAGCCTTAACCTTGTGTCTGAGGCTAAGGCCAGTGCATTAAATCACTGTCCACTTGATATTCCCCTCTTAAGTGTGACCTTTTAGTAGATGAACTTGTAATCAAGGCTCTGATATCTGAAGGTCCCTGCACTATCGTGTTTGTGTTCCCTGGCCTTGTTGTGGTCCGTACAGTTTATCAAGCCTCATGCTGTTTCCCTTTCCTCGCGCTTATCTCTCCTGTGGCTCTTTACAATGTCTCGGCTGATCGAAATATCTGAAAATAAACTTTGGCTGAGAGGCTGCAAGGTCTGGATTTATTTTCATCAAGTGTTTAAAAGCAGGGTCAGACTCTTATACTGTAGGACTATATATGGGGTGTTTGTCAAGCTGTCCAAACAAACAAAGTTCATTGTCAAATTTAGTTGAATCAATTCAGTGCCATGTTCAATAGTTTTTGTCAATAGCTAAAAATGGGTGGCCAAAAACAGAAGCATGTCTTGACCAAAACATCTTCTCCATGGCTTTCAGAGTGGTGATAAATTAGCAGTTGTCATAGTCATGAATTATTTTAAAAATCTGTCTTTTGAACGGTGAAAAGTCTTCAAAAAAGTCTTCAAAGTCGCCAAAAGTTGTATGTTTTTGTTGTTAAATGCTATGGCCCTAATTTTTCATCATTCTGAAGATCATGGATTACTTGAAAGCTGAACCTTATATTTTTCATTTTTATTTTTCACTGTGCTTTTTAGACTGTGCCACCAATTAAACAAAACAGACCCACTTATTTTTGCTGTTTATTATATCCTAATTTGCCTAATAAAAAAAAGTGTTGCTAACTCAACTTTTGGAAGCTACTGTACTTACTTTTACTATTTTATTAGTTACATTAACATAACCTCTTCACCTATAAACCCGCACCATAGCCGACATTTGACTTCCCTATCAAATTCCACATCTCATTTTTGCATCATGTATCTAAGTAGGTGACTAGGGTTGTACACAAACAGTATGTGGCAGTGCTCGCCGGCTCCCCTGAGGGCCGTCGACAGAAGCTTGAATTTTAATATCTTCACTCATCTGGACTCTTCTGTTTCTCTACACGCTTTGATAGACTTTCCATTAGCACATGACTGAACACAGCGTCCAGTGCCCACATTCTGTACTGCACCGGCTACACAAAGGAAGTGTGTGGGCATGAATGTAGCTAGAACATTATAAAGTAATGCAGGTAGAGGGATTTTCTGTACTGGTTGACTGATGTCCAGTTTTTCCCATTAATAGAGGAGAATACGGTAGCCCTTGTAGTCAATTGTTCAAGCTCTAAAAACAAACCGAACAAAAAATAGTAATACATATGATGCTTTACGCTTGTAATAGGTTTGTCACGCTAAAACTGAAGCTAGACTCATCTGAGCAAATATTGATTTTAAAAAGATCTCATTCGCACATTTTTTAACAGTTTGAGAATGGTTCTGAGCTAGAGTAAGACCACTCTTGTGTGTTTAAAATGTCTGTAATATGTGAAATGAAGAGCATTTTTAAATGAGGAAGCATCAAGTCTATTCCTTGTGTGTTGAAATCAAGGTTGAAATTAGTATTAGTATTGTGACAACATGCTGCGTTTTCTTTGTCCAACTAAACTCAGACTCATCTTGGTGGAGGTACAGCATATGAACTTGAACTTAAAATTTCATGTTAAATATTTAAGTGAACTAAATACCTAATGTTTGATCATAATTGCATAACAATACCTCTCCATCGTCCTATTGTGTCCAAGCCCATATTTTCGGTGAACTCCATGTCTGATTCTTGTCGTCATTTGTATATGCAGTGGGATGTATCCGACCATTGCCTTGGGGGTTTAACGTAGCTAATTATGATGTATGGTGACTGGTTGCCATAGTAACACTGGTTGGTTTGGTGTTTTGGGGGAGAGGGGCTGCACTGATTCACATGCAGAGCCGTGGGGGTCCTTATCAGCTGTGGCCTTGAGGCATATGGCACGTGTAGATATGCAGCGGATGGAGCGTTGGTATTCTTCGGAGCTGTGAAAGATTTGTCTTTTATCACAGGCTGGGCCAGCCCATGCAGCAGTTCAATGCACAGAGCTTTTCTTTATTCAGGACATCAAAAAAGACATCCAAGAAGGCAGCCAAAGTCTGACTCAGAATTTCAGATTGGTGGTGCAATATTTGTTTATTTCACCTAATACTATATTTATTTTTTTGCTGCTATGGCCAATAACCAGAATTTGCTTACACCTTACAAAGTTTATAAATGACTAAATGACACTAGCATGTGTAGTATAATTTGTTGTACTTTTTGCAATCATTGTGTTAAACATACAGCCACCTTAGTTTGATTAACTCAAAAGTCACATTTGATTTTATGTGAACAAACTAATATCTGGGGATTTTACCAATTCTGATTCAATAGACATTCTGCTATCTTATTAAACAGATATTGATATCAATCAAACGCATTGTTAATTCATAATGCAGATATTAAGTTATTACATGGGTGAAAACAACTTAACTTACTTAGCTTTTTAAAGCCGACATTTCGCTACCAACCACATAACTTCTTCGGTGCGTGTGTAGGTGACTGTGATTCAAAATTAGCATCAAATAACAGTAAATAAAAACAAATGCTGGTAAACACGGGCAAATGCACTATTACAACTGCCTAAGATAAAGTTCAAATCCTCAACTGTGCTTCCAGTAAATACAGGAATGGTCCCACCACCTGAATAAGTTGTTGTGATTGGTGTAAATGAATGTGGCATTGGGACTATTTAGCCTTTAAATGATGGACGTCTGTTTATTAAAGTGTAAAGCTGGAGCTTTATGTGCTTCCTTTTCCTTGCGCTAACATGTGGGAGTCCTACTGCTGAGTGACCTTTAAAGTGCGCTCTGCTGACTTCCTGTCCCACAGCTTGGCTTGGTTTGCTGAATACAAGAATCCCATTATCATCTTGATCAAGGCTGAAGCTGGAAACAGGCGACAAAGGTCACAACGCAAAGGCTAAAGACCTGTGAACTGTAGCTGCACTCAGATTGTGTTATCACATTATTAGCTTCACTGTAACATGGGCCACTGTGGGATCAGGGTGGTGTGTGCTGTAGAGGAAATATTATATTTCACAGTATGGCATAACAAATTGTCTTACTGTATTGAGAATATTTAAAAGGTTTTATAGGTTTAACTTACTATTTCTATGGAAACATACAGGTGAGTTGCCACCTCCAGAAAGTATATGTTGTTCTAATTATAAAAATTAAGGCCTTCCCTAAAACATCACTATAGTCTGTAATATCTCAGTCTAGTGTGTAAAGGTCTGCTGGTGGCTGGTGGGTGCACGCCCTGCTCTCTGGCTCATATGTTGTGTGGATGTGAAGCAGGTGGACATGTCTCCATATTGATCTATGCAAAGCTGCATTGATCACAGCTCACAGGGCCTCAGGAGAACTGTGCTCACAGGGGGATAAACAGGCTCTGTCACTGCACTGAGTTCAACAGAAATGCTCTCAACAATGCAAAAGCAAGGATCTGAAAAGGTGTGCTTTCAAATAGGATATAACACCACAATTGTTACTTCGCTGAAATGTTCTTGACACTTGCAGTTCTTTGTGTAGTATTTCTGACAGTCCTTTTAAAATGGAGTGGAATGGGAAACGTTATAGGTATAAATCTGTTTAACGATTTGCCAGTTTATTACTAAGACCATTAATTTAATAAGACTATTTCCTGACCAGTGTTGACCCAGAATGTCTTATGTTTAAACTTTTATTTGTTCCATACTTACCTAAAGAATAATCAACATATTTGTCATAAGTTACTCGTACTTGTCCTTAGATTTCAACTTAAATCCAAATGTATCTTTACAATAATAGCTGCACCAGTGCATCTAAACTTTAACACATCCTCCATGTTGTGTTCCCTATGATTTGCTGCTTACTAACTCATTGATTACACCTCTACAAAAACCCAGGCCTGGTCCCTATTGCCCTCTATTGTCTTCATGTACTGTGCCGTGTCTGAGCTGCCCACACACGGTATCTGGACAAAGAGAAACCCCCTCCTGGACTGTAAAGATAGACCCTCATAATAAAGCACACTCTAATTTCCCCTGTGTTGTTGCAGATTGATGACGGCAGCACTGGGACATGTTAAAACAGAGTACACACCGCCGCACAATGGAGACGGTCATAGTGTGGAGCAGGTGATGTAGAGGCTGTCAGATGCTCAGGGCTCTCTTTAGGATGACAAGAAAAGTTGGGACGAAACTTGAGTTTGATTGGTCTGTGACTGTCGTGGAAAACATTGACAATATTAGCCCATTTCCATAATCCAAGTATGATATATTGCTACAGAAAAATATCACGACACACAATACTGACACTAACCCTAAAGCATTATGAGGCCAGTCAACGCTTTTGCTAAGTTAACCATATCGATCAAAACAGTGGATATGTCAGTTATATTGCATAAACAAGTTTTCTTCCACTAAATAAGCAACAAAATGATAGTGCAGATACCAAAAAATAGCCGAGGAGGTGATGTAAAGGCTGTCAGACACTCCACGGGGCTACAAGCTGTTTTCTCTTGTGAAAGAAAAGACAAATTGGACAAATTAGGACACAACTGAGTCACTGACTAAAGGATTGCACCTCTATCACAAATAGATCTTATTGTTGTAATGAATGTACCTAATCCCACATTTTTAAACTTGACTTGGCACATATTATTGGGTAAATATAGTATTAATGAAGTTATAGCGAAGTTATACAACAGCATCTCGTCAATACTACTTTCCTTTCACATCCTCAGAGAATCAGATCTGATGCCTGTAACTCAGCGCACAGTATAAGGAAAAGTCTGTCATTTCCACAGTACAGTAGACACAATAATAAACAAGTACAGACATGTTCAGTGCTTTAATCATGTCCCAGAAGAAAGCTGGAGGTACCCAACAGCCTTGGCTCATGTTACTCTGCTGTATGGGCCTCTGTATGTACCTCTGGATAGTTGAAGTGTGTACAGGGTGTTAATTTTAAAGCCTGTGTTTGTGGCTGCAGGGTATGACGTAATCCCTCTCCTCCGAAAAAGAAATGTGCTGAGCAAGGCTACTCGAGTCCCAGGCTGAATCCACAAACTGCAGCAACAATTTGAAACTGTGGAATTGCGAAAAGCTAAAAACAAAGAATAGGTTTATAATATTCCTTTTAAATTGTGTTGTATTTTGACTACTGCTGTTGAGAGCTGCTGTTGAAAGAAGAAATGTTAGAGCTATGAATCTCTAGACCGATGTTTTGTTTTGGTTGATCTACTGCCTAAAAAGTACACACAAAGATTTATATTAACACTTTAATACGTCAAACAACATGACTACACAGGTCTCTCGTAGGTTTGTGGTAAAAAAAGGGGCTTGTGGGGAGAATGGTAGTGAATTTAAATGACATACTTTAAGCAAAATCTTCAAAATCATCCCTATGTGTCAGCCCCAAAATATTGGCAGAGCTTCTCGGCCATCGGTTGCTTTGTGTTATTAACCAATATCGACATCAGCATGAAAAAACCCATAGCAGTTGTAAAAAAAATAATGAACTGCAGTAGATAAATAGCAGCACTTTAGTACTTAGTTTGTATCTGTAATGAGTCACTGAAGTTATTAATTCAACCTTTTATGACTTAAGTCTTATATAGCTAAAAAATTACCCAAAATTTCCCAGTAGTGCAAAGAAAATGCTCATATGATCAATATTGACCCCCAAAATGTATTCCAGCCTTCATATATTGAACGATAAGTTGATAAGTTACGATAAGTACGTTTCTATGGCAAATTTTATTCTTTTATATTGAGATTTTTTTTTGTCCTGCTTCAGCATCTCCATTGGGAATCTATTCTACTTGAACAGTGGCATTGACTCACCCGGCGCTGAGTCATCTCTCCGGAGGTCAGCCGTGGTTTATGTGCTGAGTTGCTGCTGTCACTGTGGTTTTGTCTAATCCTGGTTGTCACTACTGTTACAACATTTCTAAACATAGATTCAAAAGTGACAGTATATCTGATTTTAAAGCGTGACCTGCGTATTAACACTTGTTCTGTCAACTGTAGCATTGTGAATCATGGCATTTCTTCTTTGTTGGTGATGTGTTGTGGTGATGGATGCCCCTGTCTGCAGCTGCTCAGTGCACATGTGAGCTATTACACGTATCACTGGGAAAGCTCCAGGCTGCTGTTAGATGATTCAGAGAGCACTGTGTACACATCATTCAGGTGAGGTTACACATCATTGTATGTGGTCTGTTCCTGCTCCATGTGGATGCACAAAGCAGCACAGTTAAACACCCACAGAAAGAGAGAGTGGGATGTTGGAAAACAGGGGCAGCACCCATGATGGTTTGATGTCACTGACTGCATAAAGAAGAGGACTGAGGGAATGTGGCGTCTCCCATAATGTTCGGCTCCAGTTAAATGAAGCTCACAATGCTCGCAATTATTGGGGCAAATTTGGAGCCGGGTCCATATGAGGAATAGGAATTGATTAACAGACAAAATGCCTAAATAAAAACACTGGGATAATGTAGAGCGGGTTAATACAAACATTTTAAGACCAAAATGACAAGGTTCATTGCAACAGTTGCAGAGAGAGGTATGACACTTTCTCAAAGTAAAGTCAGTAAAGCTGAAAACTACTCCATGAACACTTCCCATTTGGAACAGAGTGGTCAGCAGGTTAGCTGTGTCCATTTATAGTCTATGACGAACATCCATCCACTGGCGTCACAATACTAAAAACACCATTTCAATACTAAGGTCTGTACTGAGTCAGATGATAAAAAACACATTTTTTCAAGAAGATTGTACTGTATTTTCCACACAAAATTGTTTCGTTGATATTGTCATGTCATCTTATACTAGTTCTGATATAGATCAAGACCATTCCAAAGCTATTAAGTGAAGTTCCAGTTCGGTCCGATTTATGAGATGTTTAGTACTAAGTATCTCAATTTTTTTCTCAACCCCACATACGGCTAGGCTCTAATGTTAAGGAAATATCCTTAGATTATCCATTTGCCAAATTATCAAAGACATGTTTTGAACATGTGAATAAAAATGTTTTTTGACATTTTGACCAACATTTTGTGATCAAATCTGTGCTATCCAAAATGTACTGTACACTGACTGAACCAAGTATAAGTAAAATTCCTGCCTTGTCCCACTACTACTAGCATAAATCTTTGTAATAATGATGCAATAATCTTATAAGCAGTGAAATAGTGCATAAAGGGAATCATGGCCTCAATCAGAAACTCTTTGGATATAGCTTGATATTAGTAGTCCAAGCCATGTTCACTCACTTCAAAAAATGTATGCATATTGTTCACGATATTAAAATGATTTCAGTCTTTATATTGTTTGTAAGAGGTAACTAGAGTCATTTGGTTCTGAAGGTTCACATTTATTTTGGTTAAATCTGTGTATTTCTGAGGAGGTATGTGTGTGGGGAAAAAACGGTTGCAGATCACCTCAGGAATAAGATTCAATTGTTATCACCATATTGCTCAGCCCTAACAAAAAACTACTAGAACTACTTCATCACTATCGAATTCAAAACACAATTTAAAGGTCCTATCTTATGCAAAATTGGCTCTTGTGAGCATTAGGCCATGTTGTAATGTTATACACCCCACCCCAGGTTTGTTTTTGATGAGGAAACAACATTATAACATAGATCAGATCTAGAAACTAGCATAATATGGGCCCTTTAAATATTTACGCTATGCAGCAAATGACTAAGGCTGCAATTTTAGGCAATAAAATGCCCTCTGTCAATCATTTCTCCTCAAACTGCTGAGTTAGTTTGTCTGCTGCAGATTTAGAGACTTGTCAAACAGACCTGGGTTTGTGTGTGTTTATTTACACTTTACCCTTTGAAAGCTTTTCCGGGTTTTGCTTCCTTATTCGGTTCAGCCACATTGATCTCACTCCACCACAAACTGCAGCTGTGTCTGGGCACATATTGTCAGCAACAGCAAAAGTGTTTATTTTTTGATCACCTTTTTGAAACTCTACAAGCTTTATTTGTGTATTCTGTTCTAGGCAGATGTTAATAACAGTTGAGTTACTATATTTTTATAGAATGGCAAGATTTGTGTATATGCAGTGTCTTTTGTTTACTCCATTTTGGATGTGTGTTTTGGTAAGCCATTATTTCTTGCTTTGGTGCTACAGTCTTGCTTTTGTCAGCTATTGTCAAACATATAGCTACCCAGATATTATACAAATCAGTACTAAAACTAGTATTAAAAAGTATTCAATAGTATTTCTGAAAAAAAAACCTGACTACATAAAAATATTATACTGACTGTTACGTGTTGAAAATCATTATTCAATCACAATCCAAATAAATTTTAATTGTGCATTGAGCTTTTTCTAAGTATGAAACTCGATAGCCCTCTCAGCAAATCAACCTATCTGCTTAGTAATTTCCCTATAACCAGTTTAGACTCTAAAGTGAACTGCATTGACAGTTTGGATATGTTATAGTAGCACGATGCATGGCTGCCCGCTTTGTAAACCTTCACTAAAAGCTCTTTGTCAACTGTCCAGATGTCGATCCATAACTGTTTTTATTGAATAGCCTGAAAGACACAGATGCAGTGCAGTTCCTCTGATGATGTACTTGGGCCTGTCACGACACACATTTTGAAGCATGATATATTGCTACAGAGAAATATTGCGATAAACGATAATATTGAAACTACTTTACGCCTCTGACAGTCACGTATTCAGCACAAATCTTACGTTATTGTATAAAAATGGCAAAAATCTCCCCACTGTTGCAAAGAAATTGATACACGATAAATATTGAGCCCCAAACATATTGTTTCATCTAACATATATTCAATGATAAGTTGATAACTATCGTGACAAGCCTAAATGTACTTAAACGTGCGTTGTGTAACTTTTCTAGTGGAGGGTCCGTCAAACACTTTTCTCCATGAAAATGTTACAGCTTTGTTGCAATGTTTCACACTATGGTATTAAACCTTTCTATCTTCATGGAGACCAAACCAGACGAGGTTACAGGTCAGATCTGTGGAGAGGCGACCACGCTCACAATCAGAATTTCAGTTTTTCAAGGTATTTCTGAACTGTAAAACCACTTGTAAACTGAATAAATGTAAGGCAGAGCTTTTTAATGTCAAACTGTGGAAAATTCCAGGCAGAGCAATGACATATCCATAAAAAAGCAGGTGACAAACCACAACCAAAAAGTTACACAATTTTCCTTTAAGCAGAATTTTTTTGTAGCGATGTGTTTGATATTTATTTATAGGTGAGAGGTGTTTTGAATAGTATGGGACTAATTTGAATGTTCTGCTGCTGGTAAAATACAGGAACATATTTAGAGGATACAGAGGCCATCAAGGATTTTGATATACAGAATTACCATAGTCATGTCGTTCTTTTTTGAGGTGATGTCTACCATTCGTTCTCTCGTCTCTCCCCATGGTAAGAGATATTTCAGAAACTAGTTCAGTATTTTGCTACTATATAACCTGCCATAGAAATTTGCTATAAAATATTGATGAATTAAGAAAAAATGATAGTGTATCATTTCACAGAGTTCTGCAGAGTGACATAGAGTGAGTTACTTAGTAGTTTTTAAAAATCATAGTGAAAAAGTCTGCGTAATCATTCATCAATGGTAGGAAAAGTTCCAAAGTTAGTCGTCTGGACCATGTTTTTTAAATTGAGACATTTCGATGGCCATAAAAGAAATGTTAATGTATTGGATGTTAATGTTCATATTGGAATTAGAAGTGGAAGATAAATAGAAAAATGGACAATATTGCAATTCAAATTTGGAATATCTTTTATAGTTACACTCAACAAAAATATAAACGCAACACTTTTGTTTTTGCTCCCATTTGTCATGAGATGGACTCAAAGATCTAAAATTCACTCCAGATACACAATATTACCATTTCTCTCAAACATTGTTCACAAATCTGTCTAAATGTGTGATAGTGAGCACTTTTGCTTTGCTGAGATAATCCATCCCACCTCACAGGTGTGCCACATCAAGATGCTCATCAGACACCATGATTAGTGCACAGGTGTACCTTAGACTGCCCACAATAAAAGGCCACTCTGAAATGTGCAGTTTTGTCTCACAGCAAAATGCCACAGATGGCGCAAGCATTGAGGGAGCGTGCAATTGGCATGCTGACAGCAGGAATGTCAACCAGATCTGTTGCTCGGGCATTGAATGTTCATTTCTCCACCATAAGCCGTCTCCAAAGGCGTTTCAGAGAATATGGCAGTACATCCAACCGGCCTCACAACCGCAGACCACGTGTAACCACACCAGCCCAGGACCTCCACATCCAGCAGGTTCACCTCCAAGATCGTCTGAGACCAGCTACTCAGACAGCTGCTGAAACAATTGGTTTGCATAACCAAAGAATTTCTGCACAAACTGTCAGAAACCGTCTCAGGGAAGCTCAACTGCATGCTCGTCGTCCTCATCGGGGTCTTAACCTGACTCCAGATCGTCGCCGTAACAGACTTGAGTGGGCAAATGCCCACATTCGATGGCGTCTGGCATGTTGGAGAGGTGTTCTCTTCACGGATGAATCTCGGTTTACATTGTTCAGGGCAGATGGCAGACAGCGTGTGTGGCGTCGTGTGGGTGAGCGCTTTGCTGATGTCAATGTTGTGGATCGAGTGGCCCATGGTGGTGGTGGGGTTATGGTATGGGCAGGCATCTGTTATGGACGAAGAACACAGGTGCATTTTATTGATGGCATTTTGAATGCACAGAGATACCGTGATGAGATCCTGAGGCCCATTGTTGTGCCATACATCCATGAACATCACCTCATGTTTCAGCAAGATAATGCACGGCCCCATGTTGCAAGGATCTGTACACAATTCTTGGAAGCTGAAAATGTCCCAGTTCTTGCATGGCCAGCATACTCACCGGACATGTCACCCATTGAGCATGTTTGGGATGTGCTTGACCGGCGTATACGACAGCGCGTACCAGTTCCCACTAATATCCAGCAACTTCGCACAGCCATTGAAGAGGAATGGACCAACATTCCACAGGCCACAATTGACAATCTGATAAACTCTATGCGAAGAAGATGTGTTGCACTGCATGAGGCAAATGGTGGTCACACCAGATACTGACTGGTTCTGAGTCCCCAGACCCCCAATAAAGCAACAACTGCACATTTCAGAGTGGCCTTTTATTGTGGACAGTCTAAGGTTCACCTGTGCACTAATCATGGTGTCTGATGAGCATCTTGATGTGGCACACCTGTGAGGTGGGATGGATTATCTCAGCAAAGCAAAAGTGCTCACTATCACACATTTAGACAGATTTGTGAACAATGTTTGAGAGAAATGGTAATATTGTGTATCTGGAATGAATTTTAGATCTTTGAGTCCATCTCATGACAAATGGGAGCAAAAACAAAAGTGTTGCGTTTATATTTTTGTTGAGTGTATTTCAAAAACTGACTGCAAAAAAATCTGATTCAGCATAAGACAAGGGTATAAAGCGATAGTTCTGCTGGAGATCGATTTTCATGACCAATACTGATACAAATTGTTTTCGAATCCAGTGCAGCCGATGGCCAATAAGCTCTGCAAATATTTTGGGGCCGATATCTAGGGCAGATATGACTTATTTTTGCCTAATTATGTTATTTTAATTTCCGATAAACTCACCTACAGTCCCTTTTTACCACAAATCTTCACCAGAGCTGTGTAGTCACGTTTGAACAGTTATCTTTTTTCCATTTAAGTGTTTAAATAAAGCTTTGTGTGTATTTTTTAGGAAGCAAGTCGGCCAAAACTAAATATCGGCCTGTGCTGGAGAAGTGCAAATATCGATACAGTTTTACTATTCATTATTCAGGGTTTTTTGTCATACTTGAAACTCAACCAAGATATTACAGACACATTTTGGCACATTGCACTGTTAAAATATCACCTCAATATTATAAGACAATGCAAAAAAAAACAAAAACATAGCCCTTTCTTGTCACCAGTACAGTTTAGTGTTGATATGAGAGTGTGACATACTTTGGCTGTTTGTGTTCACTGCAACGATGTCCCTGTCTGAGCGCTTATTGATTTCCTAACAGGATCTCCCCTTCTCCCAATCCTTTTACTTATCACAAGTGGTTTAATCTTGTCATACGGAGCCGCTCTCATGTTATCAAGTATAAGTAGTAAATATATGGCTGCCAGAGTGTAATAGTAGGTCAGGCTTTGTGAAAACATTGCACTGTGCTCCCTGACATTGCACCATTGATTTTGCTGCTTGTCACACTGGGGGATTGTCAGGGACATTAGTGCAGTGTGACAAGTTACATTTGGTCCTGTCAGGGCTGTGATGATAAACACTCACACGTGTCCTCTGTCGATTCATTATAACCATTATTATAGCTACACTCAAGAATGGCAAAAAAATGAATCATGCTTTATGTCCTCACATTGATTCATCTTAATTTTTGATTAAATTTTCTTTTGAATTTCTTATAATAAAAATGGCTTTCAGTATGGATTAGGGATGCACTGATACAGTCGAAATGAGAGAATCTTGATTTTGATTCAAATTAAATAAATTGTCCAAACCTCAGCTACTGTGAATGTCCCAAAACAATCACCAACAGACCAGCTTGTGTTTAGGAATGATGTGAATTTAAGAAGAATAAATAATCGCTCCTGTGTTCCTCATCTGAGCGGCCACATGCACTGTGCGGCGCTACAAAGCCTCTCTGTCCTCATAGACTGTTTTGCATGACCAATACTGAATAATTAACAGCTCCTCAGTATATTCTACATAGAGCCTGCCTTTATGTGTCACAGTATAGCACAGGATCGTGACTACTCAAGATTCGGCTAACTATAAAAAAGCCTTTATCTGCAACAATGAGAATCTATGCAGTAAAAAATATTAACATTTTTCATTTGTTACCATAGATCTGTGGTAGACATCTGTATCTATTAAAACAATGATTACATTTGCTATTTTATGGATGGCCAATATGGATTTTTGAGCCAATATCATTATCTAATATTTGCCTTGCTGCTGTGGTCCATAAACAAGATTTGTTAATACCTGTTTTACTGTTTTAAAATCCATAGAAAATCCAGCTCAAATCTTAATAAACCTTTGCACTTTTGTAAACATATAGCCATATTTTTAGCCAAATTGCAATTCATGGTTATTCTTTAGTCTCAAAAACATAAAAGAGAGAACAAACCAGGACAGACACATGGGCACAGAAAATATTAATGCCAAATATCTGTCAAATATTTGCAAAATTTTCAATATCGAACTTTAATATCACAAATACTAATATTGTAACCGATATATCGTCTTTCCCTAAGCTGTATTTTTTGTGCAGAAAGGAAACACTTGCTTGTTGCCTTGTGAGCCATCGTACATTCTGTGACATAAACGGGTGTGTTCAGTCCAGTGGAATGACAGACCCTGATGGTCTCACAGTGAACACAAATATTTTTCTCGCTTCTCTTTGTTCTGCTGCTCAGTAGACTGTGTCATATCTCCAAATCATGCGTTTGAGTTTAGCGACCAAGGAGCAGCTGCCAGCCACACGAGAGACCCATCTTCACAGTAATACTCTTACACACAGACACACACACGCACACACACACACTCTATCTGCATTTGTACTGCTTTAATAAACCTAATCTCAACATAATGAAGAGAAATGATGACCACTCAGACAGATTCGTTTAGCGCTGAATGGCTATAATGACACAAATTAAAGCATTAACAGACAAAGACAACACTTTAGATACAAATGCCTGAGAGGATACACAGATGTGCAACATAAGGGACTATTGTGATTGAGTTTGACACATGGGCACTGGCGCACTGTGCTTAAGGAGTGTGATAAGAGGAGCCTATAATCGTTATTTTAATTGTCTTATTCATTTTCTAGACTATTTGTGTGCTATTAATGCTGAAAATCTACTGTTTTACTTAGGGGGAAATGGAAACACATTTATTTCATTATAAATTCAATATAATCAATACACGTGGGTGTACTGCAACTCATGTCTCTGAAATACCAAAAGGGACCAATGCATATCTAAGTGTGATATTTCTAAAGTAAATATAGACGATAAACGATCATTTTAAAACTAATTCTAAATCTACAATTTTGTTAAAAAATCATGAGCTGCAATAAATGAATAGCAGAACGCAGCACTTAAGTAATTAGTTTGTATCTATAATGAGTAGTAATAGAACTACATAATTCAAGCTTCTACAGCTCAAATTTTATTATGTTAATATATAATTTCATTGAATATAAAATTTCCCACAAAGCAAAAGTACAAATGATAAATACTGACCCCCAAAAATGATGGTTCCATCTATCATGTATTGAACGATAAGTCGATGTAGTACTTATGGTATGTCTCTAATGTGAACCATGCCTTCACAAGCTGCAGGACTCTGCAGAGGTTCTCCTGAGGATAAACTGGGTTTAAATGGAACAGATGGCAGAAAGCAAAATCAAAATCAAATGGCATACATATGGGACAGCAGATTTGACTCCAGGATGAGACTGCTGTGAAACACCTTATTTCAGTAGTACATCCTCCTCCACAGTAGCAGCATCCATTCATACCACGCTAACCTTAGCACATGGGTGGCTAATCTGCTGAATCCAGTCATCTCATTTGTAAGACATTAGCCCGATAGCTACAAATGTAACATATGGCAACAGTGGCTCTATGAGGTCTGTACACAGCATCAAAACAGATGGAGGCAGTGTTTTGGTGTTGATTGACAGGTGGGTGGTCCAGTCGCCAGGGGTTACGGTGTTTTACTGATATGGATGGACTGGTTTAGGCATTGCAAAACATTAGTGTGATGGTGCATGTCGTCCCAGTGGGGAATTGGCCTGACTTGCGTGGTTATTTTCCTATTAGTTCTCATTATGGCTGTCGTGTCGTATCACAGACATGAGGCAGTGTGGGAGAGGTGATGTGGGCCGTTACTCTTCTGCACCAGGCACTTTATGTGACATTGAGAGAGATCTGAGACAGTTGGCAGTTTTGTTAACAGTTGGTGGTGCTCATTTTGAACTTGTAAGAGACCCTGCCATGATTAAGATATGATGTTCCAGCCTAAAATGGCACCTTATATTGTGAAGTTATGTTGGTGATTCTGTCCTGCAAAAAAGGGAGACAGGAAAATGATTGTACACATAAAACTTACAAATAAAGCTTTTCTTTTTAAAACCAAAAAGCAAAATAATAATGAGTAAGTATTGATACAGGTGCACTGTGTAACTTTTTGGTCGGGGGTCCGTCACTTGCTTGTATCTATGGATATGTCACTGCTCTGCCTGGAATGTTCCACGGTGTGACATTAAACACCTCTGCCTTACTTTTATTCAATTACAGGTGGTTTATAGCTCAAAAATACCTAGAAAAACAGGCGTTCTGACTGTAAGTGGGTTCGCCTCTCCACAAATCTAACCTGTAACTTGGTCTGGTCTGGTCTCCATAAAGATATACAGGTTAATTGCCATAGTGTGAAACATTTCAGACAATGCAATAAAATCTTCATCGAAAAACGCATTTGATGGACCCTCCGCCAGAAAAGTTGCACAACACAATGCACTTTTAAATCAGTGTACTTTCCACAAAGTCCTGCTCCAAACCATGTTTTTACTGACAGAGAATTGGCTGTAGACCTCGAAAAAGATTTTAAAAACCCTTGGAAGTGTTTAATTTGATCAGAAATGACAGAATCTCAGTCTCAATTCAAATATGACTAATTGCACAGTCATACTTCTAAACCATCCAACATGTATCAAGACTGGAAATCTATTATGACCAGTAGGGGTGGGACAACACAACATCTTCACACTAGACTAGATGAGACATGACTGGGTCCATGAGAACAAGACAAAAAAAGATTTTGACATAATTTATAAGAAATAAATTTATTCAGTTCACAATTTTGGCAAATTTCTTTCAACAATTTTTTTTGACAGTACAGTAGCCATGCCCTTTACAACTACAGCTTCTGAAGAGGTGTACCTCAGCAAAATGTACATTCTATATCCAGTCCAAATGTAAAAACACGGGGGAAAGATAATTTTCATCATGTGTGCACGATCAATTTTATCTCATGAGATGTTGTCCCATCTCTAGTGAACAATAGTGGTTGCATAACTTGAGCGTGCCACAATGCTTCTGTTTTTTATACCACAGAATAAATTAATTTGCAATGTAAAGGACATTGAGATGTAACAATAATACAGAAAATACTGCAGCTTACTCCGATACAATATTTATTTAAGCACATAGTTTATTGTTCATTGTTTGTTGTTCTTATTTTAATACTGATGCCAGAAACTGACACTTTTGGATCTGTTTTTGTCGAGCACATAATGTCTATTGGCACAACACATTTCTCTACATTGAACTCGGATGCCAGGCTTTTCTATCTCACAAAGCTTTATTGTCTTTTCTATCTTCTAGACTTCAACTACAACACAGATGGCTATGAGGGAGATGGGACTGAGGATGGCAAATCTCAGGACGGTTCTGAGCCGCTGCGCTTCATTGACGAGTCCCCCACCATGTCCCCCCAGCTCTGTGCCTCCCTGGGCCCCAACGGAGAGGCAGTGTCCCCCACCCCCCCAGAGGGCCTGCTGCCTGGGGTAAGAGACACCACAAACACATGAGTCGAGGAAGAAGCCTGCTATGAGAATTATTACATTGCTTTATTGTTCAGTAAATAATAGCTGGAACAATATGTTTTGGGGCTCAATATTTATATACTAGTCATTTATAGAACTAACTATTGTGGCTGATTATTCTGCTCTTTCTTTGTTGTAACTCAAGCCTTTTGAGTAGGACTTAACAATTTGGGAAAAAATATCTTTATATTGATGAGATTTGAATTTATTGAATTCTGTTCAAAATTCAGATTTTAAACACGTCCAGAGGAACTGACCAAAATAAAGAAATATAAACAAACTAATACAACAATCACATTTCAGCCTTTTTGCGTCAGTGTCATTTATCGCAATATTTCTTTGTGATATTATTATATGTTGCTGCAAAGTTTGTTGTCGTGACAGGCAGCGCTACCGACCAGAGCAGCCCATCAGGTCAGACACTGGGATAATGAGCCAGATGTGAGATGGGGGGATGGGCATAAATCATAAAACACTCACAGGTGACAGTTTATAGTGAATGACAAATGGACCTGGTGTCATGGAGCGAAAGGTAGTTCTTTCACACATGGGTGGAGACACATAGTAAGTATACAAGTGCATTGATGTATTTGCTTTGTTTCAATTAATGGCATAAAAAAATAAGCCTTGTCTTTTTTCAAACTATATCCATCTGTAACAGTCAAACATGCATACAAAAATTATGTATATAGGCCTGTCATGATAAATACTATATCCAAACAATATATGAAACAATATATTTTAGGGCTAAATATTTATCATTTCTACAATTTCTTTGCAAGTGGAGAGATATTTTGCGATTTACATGTAATAAGATAAGGTTTAAGCTGCAGACGGTAAAATAAATAACTTCTGTGGCCTACAGTTACAGTTTAATGATACTGTATTTAAAAAATGGTTTACTGGCATTATTGTGCTTTGTATCAGTGGCATAAAGTAGTTTCAGTATTACCGTGTACAAAATTTCTCTGTAGTGATATATCGTTTTTCAAAATTTTTATATGCTATATGTATCTGTTCTATATGTATGTATATTTACACTGACAAATTTACTAAAGGTCTAACTATTCTATTTGTTTTTTATAGCTCTAGGAAATCTGAATATTGTATAGTTAACAGTTTCAGTTGTCAGCTTCAGTTGAACCTTTGTGTGATTGACACCCCGGGGAGTCACAGATGGAGTTGGTCTGACTGACTTGACCTGACCTAGAGTAACCCACATGCCCCAAAACTAGCAGGCTGTAATTTTACCAAGCTTATATGAGTTTGCCCTGTCACCATTAAGGGACATTAGCAGCAGTATTTCTTAGTGTATTAATAAGAAAGTATAATGCTTTTACCTGCTAATATAACCACTGTCTATGCCAGACCTGGGCATTGTACAGCTCCCGGCCCACATACGGCCGTCGACTGACTCTGACCGGTCCGTTACAGGTGTTTTTTTAATGATATTTTTTGTGGGGCAACCTCACTTTTTCATTGCTTAATCATAACATATATGGTACTCTTACCAGTCTTGTCAGCACATCAAAACAACGCTATTTACTATTTTTAAATAAAGAAATACAATTAATATTATGCAGAAATGAGGTAAGCATTTTGGCCTGGCCCACAATATTTTCTATTTCTCATGTGGCCCCATGGAAGAAATAATTTCCCACCCCTGGTCTATGCCAAATACACTTCACATTTTCTGCATTACTTTTAGATGGATCAAGTAAATAAATGAATGTGGCTCCACCTAGTGGGGGTTTGAGGGAAAGGCTACTACACTAGTGCACTAAGATGGCAATAAAACACTAAACAAAATACTACACTATTCATTATTTATAGGGGCCATATTTTCTGATCTATGAAGATAGATTTATTTCTATGAAATAATGAAACAAAACACAAATCCAGGTGTTTTTGATGGGTTAAAACATTATAATGTGACATAAAGCAGAGTCAAGAGTCATTTTTTGTAATATAGGGCTTATAATAACTAGTATGCCATTGTAAATAATTATAATGTTGCTCTGATAAAATTACATTCAAACATTTATAGCTGTTTGTGGAGGGTATATCCTGACATTTTTCCAATGATGCCTCCTCACTGTCCCGTTAAAAGTGTTTCCGTTGGCAACAGCACTATGTCATCTGCACTCGAGACTTTCACTTCACTGTTAGATGCAGATATTCAGCATCTAATGTATGACTGACACAAACCTTGCACAACCTTTTTCAATACTGACTTTTTTTTTATTGAAAATGTGCACCGCACACCTTTTCTGGTGGAGGGTCTGCTGCCTGCTGGTCTCCATAGAAATGTTATTGCTTTATCTAGAATGTTCCATAGTATAGATTAAACCTATCACCAGAGAGACAAGCAGATTACAGCACTGTGCTACATTACAATTCAGATCTGTGGAGAGCCGCCCCTATTCACAGAAGGTATGAATGTATTTTGCGATTTGTTTTTTCAAGTCCAAGTTTGGTGGTCACTCTTTATTGACTGGTTTATGTTGGTCGGATTCTAATTCATTCAGTGCTGTTTGATGGTGTTGTGCCTAAAATGTATTATTTATTAAAATTTCATTTAAGTCATTTAAGTTTTCATTTAACAAAAGAAGATTGTTGAAGTTGTTGTAGGTCAGACTCTAGATTACAGATGAATGCTGTGTTCTTTTCTAGCCTATTGAACTATGTGAAGCATAATTACTATTAGCCACACTAAGCAGCTCTTTGGCCAGCCTCAGCTCCCAAGTCTCTCCACAGATCAATAAAGACACAATGGTCAGAGAAAGTGAGACAAGCAGAGATGCGAAGAATAAACTCCAAAAGGGGAAGATCCAAACTATGTATTTTAAAATCAGGAAGTAGTTTTGGACCAAATATGTACAATTTGTGTTCACATTAAGCCAATACACTGTCTGTCTATCAAGGAAGTGGCTTGGACATGGTTTATTGTTAGGGAGGGGCAGATCTGGAGAGAGGGCAGACCCTATCGACCGAGGTGGTACACACATACACGCACACACGCACACACAATCACACACAAACCAGGAAGCCGGCAAAAGGGAAGGGGGTGGGGTGAACGTAGGCGGGACCATTCTGTGTCTCTGTGTGCGCTCAATGTCCAGGCGTTTTGCTCTAAGGGGGAAAAACATATTGATGTGTCCGGGCAGTCCACAAAGAAAAAGAAGAGGGGGATAGTGAGGAGAAGAAGAAGAGGGGACAGTGGATTTTAGGAGCCAAACATGGAGGAGGAAGAGGAGGAGGTCCTGGGGTACTTGGACAGGGTTTTGGAAGAGGACGAAGAGGTGTTTGACTGTGGAAATGGGGAGCTGGAGCCCATCACACCGCTGTATAGACAGTTCAAGGTGAGACAAGAGGATGCAGGAACAGACTCATATACATATATATATATATACATACACACACATAGTAGTCAATGTACATGCTGTGGTTTAATCTAGCAGAGTGGGGAGCCCTGTTGGAGTGTGCAGTGCGACAGAGCTATTGGCCATATGTTTTGCGAGTGTGTAACAGTCAATAACCGTTAAGTATAGCCTGAGGACCACATGCTTTCTATTCAGGCTGTTCTGCTGGTCATGGCAACTTTTCTTTCAATGGAAAAGGCTGTGGAAGAATGTGGGAAAACTCAAGACGGATAATTCTAAAAAATAATAATGTATTTCTTCGTACTTGGGACACTTTTTAGAGCCAGTTGATTTGTGTTTTTGTTGTGTAGTGTCTTGAGCATGCTTCAGTTGGCAATAACATCAGTGTTCATCAGTTGTTACTAAAACTGGTATCATTTCAGTGTCATTTTATTATTTAGACACCGCATTAATAAAGCATGAATAAAGACGTAATTATAATGAACAAATATGTATTAAGAATCCTGAATCATTCTTAATAAACAATTTGTTCATTATGAATTAAGACTTAGTTAATACTTTATTAAGGGTTTTAAAAGGGTAGTTATTGTAAGTTGTGACACTATAAATAAAAGTAACATAACACCATCCAAAGTAGTTTTTACCTGTAAGTTCAGGAAAGACAACAATAAATGATCACGCATTCTTTCGCAGTATTAGTTAGTATGAAGCATCATGCTCGGTTTCAGATGATGTCACAACTTTTTATAGATGGGGACGGCCAAAATGGTAAATGTCATATGTGCAGTGTGTTCTTTTGTAAAAGGTAAATTCACAAATGTTGAAACAGCTATTTTCAATTATTGACTAAACCCAATAACTCACTGTATTACAACACCATTTTGTATTTTAAGATTATTATTCTTAGCTGCCCCCATCTGTACCAACCAATATTGTCCTATATAATCCTGTGATGTCATCTGAAACTCGGCAGTCTCCCATCTACAATATGAAAAACACCATTATTATAGATAATCATGGAAAATGTTTAGCCTATTATTTAATGTTATTAGTAGACCGTTCGTCATTCCAAGTCTTATGCAGAGGAGCTGTTTGCCACGGAAAACTCCTCTCCACACATCCACAAGTATTTCCCATCTTGGCCCTGTTGCAGCACACAGTAGCTCTTTGTACAGCTGAACGAAAGTCTCCCAGTGTCAGAACGGAAAAAAGGTTATGCGCTCCAGGCCTCGCTCTTCTCACACAACTGCAAAATGTTTGTGACTACTCTGAATGGCAGTAACTGGATGTATTCACTTACAATAGAATTAAAGGTGAATTATGTAACTTTTCGGTTGGGGGTCCATTACTACGTTGTTTATATGAATATGTTTATATGAATATGTTATTGCTCCGCTTCAAATGTTACACAATATGACATTAAACTGTTTTTCTAGGTCCACCTGTAATTGACCAAATGCAAGGTAGATCACAAACATTGTGCCTGTTATTATAGAACTATTATAAAATCTGGAAGATGGATCCAAGATGGTGTCGTATTGTTTTAAATGGCCTGTGCTCATTGGCACATTGTGCCAAAAAATATTTTTACTTTCGCATGATTTCCTGAAAACTGGCCTTAATCCGCAAAACGTGTGATGTCAGAAATGTGCAGTTCTGAACAATTCGAGTGCTAGCTGCTAGAGCAGAGCTATTGCATCTCAGAACAAGGATAACTTTTACAAAGCTGACTTTAAGGCACTTTTTTTTAAAGTTCATATTGTAAAAATACAGAAGAAAATCTGTAATGAAAGCTGTTGATGCTGTGTCAGACAAACATGGACAGTTTGATTTCTTAAAAAAATGCATTGCACAGTTGTTTCTGGACCAGAAGTCCTGGGAGCTTCAGTACCTATGGAGCGGCCGTTGCGCGATCTCGCTCGCAGATGGGGGCACGTGTCTTATCCAGTTCTTATTATAGATCCATGAGTTTCCTTTCCACAGATCTGACTGATCTGTGGCCTTTTGAGAACTTTTGATCATAACAATGCGAAACTGAAATGTTTGCTGGTGGTAGCTGGGCCTGTCATAATAATTACTGTATCGGTTAATACATGACAGTTAAAACAATATTTTTAGGAGTCAGTATTTATAGTCTGTTCTTTTTCCTTTTTATAATGGGGAACTTTTTTTATTTTTCTGTTCTAAGATTAGATTTGAGCTGTAGATGAATTACTGTAATAAATAACTTCCATGACTGATTGTAGATACACATTAATTACTAGTGTTTCACTCTGCTATTTATTTGTTGCAGTTAATGATTTTTAACCATATTGGGTTTTTGAGTCAGTGGCATAAATTTGAATCATGATGTATTAGACAATGGGACTTTCAGGATTTCACTGTTGTTGGTCAACACAAACATGTATAAAACCTGGATGGTTCTTATATTACAGTAATACTTTTATTAAATTACTATTTACACACTAAGGTCACTCAGATGTGTCAAAAACATTATGTACTTTTTGTCTCCATGACATCAGTGTGAATAGGCTTGGTTGTTATGACTGACGTCATAACTTATCACATGTGGTATTGTAATATCAGTCAAAGGATCAGACTGCACGTTAATGTTTAATTTAGCTGTTTCTTGGTCTGTTCACTGCTTTCCTTAAAGGGCCCAGATGACACAGCTTTCTCAGAGACTGTTTTGTTCCATTCACACGTTTAACACACAAACCCTGCATATTTATGCTGAGTTCTTCTCTCAAACAGAAAACATTCTGTTACACCTTGTGATGTCAGCAAGTGCTCCACTGTGTTTTTAAACTCCATACACCTTCACTAGAATCAATCATACAAAAGGTAAAAGGAGCTGTTAACGTGAAAGCTACCACTACATGACATGACAAAGTGTAACAGAGCATTTTGAGCTTTGGAGATGTCATAATAATATTAATAAAGGATTACTCAAATATGTTTTTGAGGAGGTAGCAACATTCTAAGATGACTTAATGCTCACCAGAGTTGATTTTGCGTAATAGGACCTTTAAGTCGACATGTGACAAATGCACAGTAATACAATACAATAATAAGATAATAATTCTTAATAAATTATACTATTTACATTTAGTTTTCACTGTTCAATTGTGAATAGTTTTTTTTTTTACAATTTATTTATTTAACCTGTGTAAGGAAGGTACATTTACTGGAATATTTTATTCTTGATGGTTCGGGATGTGATACACAAATCCATGTGTATTTTTCCTGGAAGAGCTTTGAGTAAACTTTTCAAAAGGGAAGTGAGCCATTTTAATATATGAGAGTGTAGTTACCCAAATAAATCCATGTAGTCCAGAGTTTTTCAGTACAACTTATAACACATGTGCTCATATTATTATACAGTAGTTTTCCCAGACCTCACTACCCAAAATGAACCTGTGTTTTTCCCTTATATAACCTTATTAGTTCCAGTGTAGAATGTCTGCGTTTTATTACTGTAATCATATTATTTACAGTTACAGTTATTTACAGAAACCTCTGAAGTAGTAGTTTCGCTGTTAATTTAATTGTGATATGAAAATAATCTATATCTATGTTGTCTTTCTACAGGGAGATAGTGAAAAGGGACTGGAGATGAAGAAACTGGTGCTGTCTGGGTTTTTGGCCAGTGAAGAAATCTACATTAACCAACTTGAAGCCCTCTTATTGGTAAGTAAGATGTAAACCATTCACTCAGTACATGCTCTGAGCTCTTAGACAAACTTTATTGATCCACAAGGGAAACTATTTGGACACAGAAGCTCACACATAACGGTATATTGTAATATCAAAGGGCAAAAAAAATGGTAATAGTAATTTCAAAATAAGTAGCAAAAATAACAAGAGATGTGTCAAATAAGGCATATTTATATAAATGTATATTATGTAGTGAAAGTGAAAAAACATATACTAATACAAATATATGTCTCATCTATATACAAGAGGTCATAAAGCTCTCACAGCCTTGTATGAACTATCCTGTACTGTTTTTAGTGGGCAGTTATTTTATGTATTAAAAGTATGACCACACTGACGGCTGCTTCCTGGAACATGGCTGAAGATGGTTCCCCTTACTGAGCTTTACTATGTCATATCCTGTGCGTCTGCAACATACTGCTCTTTGACCAACCCAGGCTATTGCAGCAGAATATGTAACTTGAGCCTACACTTGTGGCCACTTAATATTCGACAGTACAAAACCTGGGCTGAAATACAAGATGCCCATATAGTAGCCGTGGTACAGGGCGGTCACCATAATGAGCATATTAATGTATTGTCTTATATATAAGAGCTGGAACAAAATTTTGGGGTTAAATATTTATCGTGTGCACTGGTGTTGTCACAGTACTAACATTTCAGTACTAAGGAATAGACTCAATACTGATTATGTTACCAGAATGAAGATAAAACAGGCTCTTTTTTAGTAACAGAATGTCATTTTTATACACAAAATAATTGTACTTTCTTTATGTTACTATGAGATCTTATACTAGTTCTGATAAATGCATGCTAAAACTGGGCAGGAAAGCTCAATTTTTTTTTTTTTTTTTTTTTTTTTTGCAGTATCAATGCTTGCTCAAATGAGTAGCTAGTTTTGATATTAGCTTTGGTATCGATGTAGTATCTGTTTTTTGACATTTTTCATAACCTTAGCTTGCACATTTTCTTTGCACTGCTAGGAATTTTTTGGATATTTTGTTGTACCATAAAATTAGAGCATTTGAGGGTCGAAAAAGTAACTTCTACTACTGATTATATACTAGTTAAGTGTTTTATTCTTCCATTTATTTATTGCAGCTCATGTTTTTAAACAATATCTTCAATTTAGAAAAGTTTTCTGGGGGAAATTCTCCTGCTTTATGGTTATTTGTCAGTGATGTGGTTTCTATATTATCGTTTTCTATTATATGTTTATGTAGCAATAAATCATACATTAAAATAGTAGTGAAAAAGTAACGCTCGGATCTCAATTCCTCCTGTGTGACTCCATAAAAGATTGACCAATAAAGAGTCAGTTCCTGTCCACCCACACTTCCTCCGTCAGAATGAGGGCGCTCTTCCTGAAATACTCTAAAAGCTAATATTTGGTACCTTGTTTGGAACACTTGTAAACAAACAAGAAGGCGTACAGTGACAAACTAGTTAAAATATTGCTTTCAATCTTAATTTAATGAAGACCGACTCCTTATAGAAAGAAATATTGTAATGTGTTTCTCTCTTTGCTTTTCAGAATGGTTTTTACAGAGGACTGGCTGTAGACCTTTCAATGAAAAAACCCTTGTAAATCTTTGACCATTTGAAACTGATTCTCGGTTTGGTTTAAAATGAGATGAATTGCGTTACTTGAATTGCTCAAAGGGGATTTTGCAAGTAACTGAATTTTAACAGAGATCGAGATTCTAACATTTTTAATAATCAATGATCAACTTTTTAATCGTTAAGCATGAGCCAGTCCTTGACCAGTGTCAAAATGTGGTTTGGAGCACAGTTTCGACTTTGGAGGACGACATTTGACTGTTTTTTGTGTTAATTAACAATGATTAAAATTTGTTCTTGTTAATGTCCCAGAAAGCCATTTTCAGGTTGCTTTTAATTAGACCAAATACAAATAAGAATTATACTTGCTGGAGAGTACAATACCTGCTTGTCTCAATATAGATGTTACTATTTCTGACATGTAACGTGGCCTGGTGGCACCATCTGCTTCTCTCCATGGAGTTAGATGAGTTTAATGCCATACTGTGGAACATTCTAATTCTGAAAGTTCTATAAGGGAAAACAGCATAAAACAGCATCAATAAAACAAGATAAAAGTAGCAGGAATGTACAATGCAATATCAATTTATTTTCTCATATCTCCCAGCCCTAGTCTATATTTTAATTAACTCAGAATTGTTGGTGGAGGAGGTTTTGGAAAGCTTTTCACTGACAGTCCACAGAAATTACACAGCTGGTCTAAAGTGGGTTTGTTTGTTAGTTTTTTTGTAATATTAAAATAATAAAAGAGACTACATTGTGTAGCAGTATCCCAGTCTTAAAGTGATTAAAACTTGAGATATTACAGCTTAACTCTGCTCACTCTGTACATAGACCACACTTGCATCAGTCGTAGCAGTGCGTTGTCAGCGAGCCTCTCTGATTAGCCTTTATAAGAGTCCTCACGTCAGTGGGAGTCTGACTCATCACAAACCTGTGACGTACAACACTGTTCCCTGTAATTAAGCATGGCCCCCGGCCCCCCACCATGCTCCCGGTCCACTCCTCTGCTCTGATCAGAATACTGTGTGTGGGGGCTTTACAGCGGTGACGCATTTAATCAGAGTAGTACTTTTTAAGGCTCTGAATATTAAAAATACACACATAAATCCAGTGTCAATCTCTTCAAACCTGCCTACATGTTATTCGTGTTATAAATATAATGGTGCTAGCTCATAGCACGTCAAACTGTTCATTCTTATCTAATACTTGTTTCATCCCTCATACATTATTGATACTTTGCAGTGACATCACACTGGGGGTGTTCTATGTGTATCTCTAATGGTGGAATGTTTAGGAAACCACACATGCACACATAAAATTTTAAGATCAAAACAAAATCTCACTGTTGTAGTTATAGCTGAGTCAACTCTTTCTGATCAGATTGTGCTAAATTAAAGCCCATATTAAGCCTAACTTGCGTAATAGAAACAGTGTAGTGCTATTAGTTAGCTTCACACCCCCAGACAATGTTGATGACATCAGCTGCACAGTATCCATACATTTGGTGTAACGGTACATAATCCATTATACTTACATGTTGTCATGTTCTTCCTCCAGCCTATGCGTCCCCTCAAAGCCACAGCCACCACCTCCCAGCCCGTCCTGACCATCCAGCAGATCGAGACCATCTTCTACAAAATCCAGGACATCTTTGAGATCCACAAAGAGTTTTATGACGCGCTTCAGCCCAACATCCAGCAGTGGGACGAGAAGGTCACTGTGGGACATCTGTTTCAGAAACTGGTGAGTCAGGCGTGGCCGATTCATATTCCAGGTAAAATAAAGTGATACATATGGGAACGATATGAAATTTGGAGTATCATGATGTAACTTGTGCATGTGTACTTCAGCTGATTTTCTCTCAGTTGTGAAGGGAGACAAACATGAGGGCTGGAAGGAGAACGTATTGCTCTGGAACTCCCTATATTCATCCAGGGGCGTAATGAGCAGATATATTTACAGTAAATATTACAGTTCAGCCACATTGACAGTATTTTTGTGATAGGTTAAATACAGTTACCTTTATTAGTTAACTGCATTTAACAGATAACAAAATAATTTATATATATTTCTAATAACAAAAATCTATATTTGCGAACCTAACCACTAATATAAAGTGTCTGTTGTTTGGCATTACTGTGGGAAAATGGGGCCTCTAATGCATCAAAAGAAAGAGAAGAAAAGAAAAAAGAGATGGGTTTTTTGTACAATATTAGGTCTAAATTCGCTTTGTCTTGTCAAAAAGTCATTTTTGTAGACCTTGCTCCTTGGGGGAATAGGAAAAACACTTTAAAAAGTGGGTTACCATGGTTGCAATAGAATGTTAAGTCCTGCCCTCGGACAAAATGCCCAACTTTTAGTCATCCCGTACAGCTATAACTTAAATAACCTGAAACAAGGAAGCACAACAACTTGATGTTGTAATTGTTAGTCACCTTTAAAAGGTACACTACCTGCTTGTCTCCATAGAGATGTTACTGCTTTGCTTGGAATGTTCCACAGTATGGTGTCCACAAATCTGACCTGTAGCTTGGCCTGGAGGCACCCTCTGTGGAACATTCTAAGCATCCACAGAGACAAGCAGATGTCAGAACCACCAAAAAAGTTGCATAGTGGACCTTTAAACGGGATTAGGTATATTGTTTATGATATATTATGATATGAAAAATGTTCTCTTTTATATGAAGTCATACTGCCCTGCCCCGCTGGTGAGTCGTACACAGACATTCTTATCGCGATCTCGCGATCAGTTTATTCTGGTCCACGTCAGTCTGTCAGTTACATGCTGGAAAGCTGGAGTGAAAAGGTTATTAGTCATTCTTCTATTTTGGACTGTGATTTTTCCCTTGTGTATGGAGTGTAGAAACAGCAGTCTGCTCCAGTCAGTCTGTAGAGATGGAGGAAGTACAAGCAATCCATACTGAAGAATATGTCTTTTTACATCAAAGTGAAGAGTTTTAAAATTACTGCTTCTGCAATTAATAACATTTTTCTGTTAACTGTTAATTATTGACACACGAATGGGCAAAATGATTCTTAAAGGCCCATACCACTGTTTTCTGATCTCCAATGTTGTTTTCTCATTAAAACATACCTGTGTTTTGTTTCATTCACACACAAACCTGCATATTTAGGCTCTTTTGTCAAACAGAAAACACTAGTAATGCAGGAAGTCCTCAGCTGCATTTTTAAACCCCATACACCTTCACTAGAATCATTTGGGTTATATCAGCTCTGGAATTGGACATCTCTACTGATGTTAAGATAAAAGGAGCAGTTAACTTGAAAACTGTCGCTTCATGACATCACAAGGTGGAACAGAGCATTTCAAGCTTTGGAGATGTAGATAGACTAATAATGCAGGATTACTCAAACATGTGTGAATGAAGCAAAACATAGCTCACAAGAGTCATTCTATTTTATTATATTATATTATATTATATTATATTATATTATATTATATTATATTATATTATATTATATTATATTATATTATATTATATTATATTATATTATATTATATTATATTATATTATATTATATTATATTATATTATATTATATTATATTATATTATATTGTATATACAAATACAAATACACAAAGTTTCAAGTTAGACAAACATTGGTGTTTTGGTGAGAGGATAGCAGAAAATGGAGAATTAAACACTAGTTTAACTAGTTTAGTAGTTATTTTAATTCTTTTGGAGAAATGACCACTTTTAGTCTGCCTATTGCTGGTACATCTTTAAACTAGACTTTGCATGAAGTCTAACATTATTATCATTATTGTAAAATAAAATGAATACCAAAGTTTTTAAGGCAAAGGTATACATGTAAAGAAGTGCATCAGTGAGATTATAATTAACCAACTTCATTCTATTAATATTCTGTCATATTTTCTGTCAGTGACCCTGATATAGTCAAGGTTAGAGTTACTCATTTTTCCTCTGATATCTCTTTTGAGACACAAAATAGCAGCAAAAAGAAGAACTCCTTTAAGATAACACACTTATCAGCTTTGTCCATCTATCTTTGCTGGTTTTCTTATCTATATACATCTAAAAATATGTATTATGTAGCACTTTGTTACTAATGATTGCTAATTTATCACATAATGTCGAAATTATAGTAAAATACTGTGCAAAAAACACTTAATTTAGAAATGTATTTTCAGATACATTTGATCTATCCATCAGAACAAAAATGTTCTCCTGTGCCCTTCCTGCAGCCTGCAGGAGTCCCAGTTCACAGTGACATGTGTGACTGTAGTGCAGCTCCATCTGTGCGCTGTATACAAGCCTACATCAGAGTGAAACATTTAGTCAGCCATAGCGCCACCCACAGATGGTGGTTTAATTACCCGCTCTGTGGTGCCAGCGTGGAGCCTTGAAGCAGGGCACATTCACACAAATGACCAAAGTGAAGTAGGGTCACAATACTAAAATGTTCTGGTTTTGATAATAGTTTTAGTATTGATGTAGTATTTGTTTTTGATATGACAACCTTACATACAAGTACAGCATCTCTCACCTTTTCCACATCAAAGGCTGCAGCTGCTGTCGGTGGCTCCATAATGACATCTGCACAGGCCAAATATGAATATGCCTGAGCTGGAGAGAGGAAGTGTAATCTTGCTGAGGGACATACATAAATTCCAATTTCCAGCAGAATTTTGAATGATTTTTGGACACTTGCCAAGCATTTGAGGTTTAAAAATATCCCTGTATTAGACCACTGGGAATCCATGGATTTCCCCTGTGTAATTCTAGTACGACCTGGGTATTCCACCATTCACATCCACCTATAACCACCTTTTGCTTTAAAAGGCCCATATTATGCTATTTACTGACCTATGTTATATGTTATTATATGTTGTTTCCTCATCACAAACATACCTGGAGTTGTGTTTTGTTTCATTCACACATGTTTAACACACAAACCTTGCTCAAACTAAAAACACTCTGTTTCACCTTGTGATGTCAGGTTATAATACAGGGAGTGCTCCACTGTGTTTTTAAACTCCATACACCTTCATTAGAATCATCTGGATGATTTCAGGTCTGGAATTGTAAATCTCTACTGAACTAAAGGTAAAAGGTAGCTGTTAGCTCCATGTATATTTGTGTGAAGTAAAAGGATTCTAACACTGCTTAAAGCTCACAAGAATCCATTTTGTGTAATATATGACCTTTAGATAGACACTGTATACTATCTCAAAGACGTGCGGAGGCTCAGGTAAACTTAGCATAGTCTTGCCAGGAAAAGCTGTTCAGGTAGAAAAGTGACTGGGTCTAAGGACAAGGAGTGCTACACATTTCTTATTCAGCTGAGTCCAGTTGTATTGATCTGATTTGGAGCTTTGAGTCCAGCTTCTGAAGCATAGCAGTCTATGCATATTCATGGTCGTGGGGTCAGCCTGCAGCCACTGTTCCCATACTACAGAAGAAAGAATACATCCAATCAGAACCTTGCATTTGGAAATAGCATCATCTCAAAGTACTGTTTATGAGCAGTGAGTCAAGAAAACACTGTTTATTTGTTCAGGTCTCAAAATTAAGTTGGATAATTTGTTAAACTATTTCATTCATGACCTATTTTTTCTTTTCTATTTCACAGGCGAGTCAGTTGGGAGTGTACAAGGCGTTTGTGGATAACTACAAAGTTGCATTGGAGACAGCAGAGAAGTGCAGTCAAGCCAACAGCCAGTTTCAGAAGATATCAGAGGTAAGAGCACCCGCTGAAATAGAGCTAACAATAATGTAAATAAAGCATAAAAAACATACTTTTTATATTGCGCAACGTCAGCGTGGAATTTGTTGAGAAGAAAAAAGCAATCTAAAGTACGCCTGGTCTTCAACTTTTGCAAATAAATCGTATGGAAATTTAGAAAGTAGAGGAAGTTTGTATCAACAGTAGAAAGTTGTGCACCTTAAAGTTATTATGTTTACTAAGAGCTTGCTAAATGTTACTTCTACAGTTAAACCATCGCTTATTTCCTCTTTATTTGCCCCAGAACCTCAAAGTCAAGGGCCCTAAAGACTCTAAAGACTGCACCACCACTGTGACCATGGAGGGTAAGTTGAAATCTCAGACTTCAGTTTATCTTTGTACATACACACACACACACATACTGTATATATACACATACACATACATCCATCCATACATACAAGTGAGGTTTGCTTCTTTAAGACTCGCCCTGGTCACGGCTCTGCTAACTACTTGTGCATGCAGTGGTGGGCTTGGGGAGCAGAGCGGCGCATGTGTGAGCAGACAGACTCTCAGATAGTCGTCCTCTCTCCGTCTCTGCCGCTCTCTCTCCCTCGCTTTCTGTCTCCCTCTTCTCTCGCTCTCCATCTCTCTTTTCTTCTGTGAGAGCGGAGGACAGAGCGGTGAGAGAAAGGCAGAGATATGGAGGTGCTGCTGGTGCTCAGGGTCTGCTGTAACTGCACTTACGGTAACTTTTGCTTTGTGTCATTTTCAGTTATTCATTCATTTATTTGGGGACAGTCAATGTTACTTCAGATGGAAGATAGCGTGAGATAGTAGCTAGTGATGTTAATATTGATATGCTTAATAGACGCTGGCATGTCATGAGTTCTTTTCATGGATTTTAGCTACATGATATTTTAAGGAGTTTACACCTTTCAAAAGATAAAATATCTTCTTTTTAATGTTTTAAATTTTCATTTGCTATGGCAACTTTTCACCATTCTGAAACCAATGGATTAATGTTAATGTTGACATACTTATAAAGATGTTGGCATGTGTTTAAAGTTCTATATGAACAGGGCTTCAAGTTAGACTGTGTTGTTATTGAGATTCAAGAAAAACAGAAAATGAATTACTCAATTATAGTATTTCAGACCCACTGGTTAAATTATTAATTGGAATGACTTGTTTGAAGACTTGTTTCTGATGCTAATATTAGTGCTTTTGAATTTGAATGTGATATTTTTGGTTAATTTATTTTCTATACAATACGTACTTTACAATACAAGTAGTGCAGTGTATCTCTTTGAGCCAGTATTACCATCTGGTAATAATGTAAAAACTCAGCTTTTGTGTGTCAATGAGAAATTCCAAGATAAATTACACATTTTAGGTGCTTTTGTCATGTAAATATAAAGTATAAAATCTCAGTTTTTTTCTCATTTTCAAATACATTTTCTTATTGTTAAAAAGTGTCAGTTATTGCCCAAGATTCAACAGCTAAATGTGATCATACTATACATAGAAAACAACACCTACATTGAATGGTTTCTCAGGCCAATACAACAGGACTCCTATTGTAGCATGAAGTGTCTGTTAATTTATGCAGTGCAAATGAATGTAGTCTTTTCCACATCTTGTAGTGTATCATAATGAACAATATTATACAGCAGATTATAGAAGAGGCTATTTTGGCTTGTCTGCTAGCTCCTGAACACTGTTTTGAATTCTCTTTTCTTTATAAGTTTTTTTAATTACCTGACACAGCTGAAGTGGGAGTTAGGATTGTGTTCAATTCCAAACCAATGAGCTGCACAGTGTCTGCTTCTTAATTTCCTCTTAGATCCGATCATCCATTATTCCAGGCAATTAAAACCTGTCTGTGTCTTTGTGAACAGCAAACATGGCACTTTTCTAACTACAGTGCGTGTAGTGTCTTCAAGCAGTTTATGTAAATCTGTGAATGTTTTTCCCACTTGTATTGATGAGAGAAGTTAAGAGAACTTTTATTTGATGAGGAAATGCACGTTTGCTTGTGTGTAAGATTACTTGTATCTTGTTTGTAAGATTAAGATTTTCTGGACTATAAATCGCTTTGGAGTACAAGTCGCACCAGATAAAAAATGCAGAATGAAGAGGAAAAGAACATAAGTTGCATTTTTTGGAGAGGGAAATTTTGTTTATAAAACCAGAGACCAAGAACAGACATTTCAACACTTTCGACCATGGCTTGGAAATCTGCTGCAGTTTTTGGGACATCGTCGTCCGTGCTCTGATGGAGACGGTTGCGTTGCATGAAGCAGTAACAGCTTTTTTGTTTTCTTCGTCGCACTTTGAGGATCCTCCGCCTTTAACTAGTCTCTTATAAGTTTCTCTCTCACTCCAAACTTTCTTAATGCTGCTCAATTATGGTTTTCAGCTGCATATTTCACTTCTTGCATCTTGTAATTAGCAGAATATGATTTTCTTTTTGGAATTCAGTCTTTCTCAGTCGTCTTTATAAGTGGATGTTTAAGCTTTAAATTTTCAGCGGTACAGGAGTAATGGGAGTAGCAGATACTGGCACACAAGCCTAGAGCGCCCCCTCATGGATGTCAGTGTGAAAATAACAAACATGTAAAACTATATATTTTAATGTATAAGTCGTACCTGAGTATAAGTAAAACACCCAAACCATGAAAAAAGTGCAACTTATAGTACTTGTTTTTAAAGGTGCATTGTGTAACTTTTTCTATCTTCAGAGAAATCAAACCAGACCAAGTTACTGGTCAGATCTGTGGAGATGCAACCCTGCTCACAGTCAGAATACCTAAATATTTTTGAGTTATAAAACCTGTAATTTAATAAATGTAAGGTAGGGGTGTTTAATGGCATACTGTGGAATATTCCAGGCAGAGTAACAACATATCCATAGAAACAAATGGGTGACGGACCCCCACCAAAAAAGTTACTTAGTGCACCTTTAATAATGGTTTTAATTTTACATACAGGCAATATCCATCCATCCATCCATCTTCTTCCGCTTATCCGGGGCCGGGTCGCGGGGGCAGCAGTCTAAGCAGGGGCTCCCAAGCTTCCTTCTCCCCAGCCACTTCCTCCAGCTCCTCCCGGACGGACCCCGAGCGTTCCCAGGCCAGCCGAGAGACATAGTCCCTCCAGCGTGTCCTGGGTCTTCCCCGGGAGCCTCCTACCGGTGGGACATGCCCGGAACACCTCCCGAGGGAGGGCGTCCAGGAGGCATCCGGACCAGATGCCCGAACCACCTCAGCTGGCTCCTCTCGACGTGGAGGAGCAGCGACTCTACTCCGAGCTCCTCCCGTGTGACCGAGCTCCTCACCCTATCTCTGGAGCGCCCGGCCACTCTGCGGAGGAAACTCATTTCGGCCGCTTGTATCCGCGATCTCGTTCTTTCGGTCATTACCCAGAGCTCATGACCATAGGTGAGGGTAGGAACGTAGATTGACCGGTAAATCGAGAGCTTCGCCTTTCGGCTCAGCTCCTCTTCACCACAACGGTCCGATACAGCGGCTGCATCACTGCCGACCGCCGCACCGATCCGCCTGTCAATCTCGCGCTCCATCCTCCCCTCACTCGTGAACAAGACCCGAGATACTTGAACTCCTCCCACTTGAGGCAGAGACTCCCCACCCACCCGGAGAGGGCAAGCCACCTTTTTCCGGTCGAGAACCATGGCCTCGGATTTGGAACAGCTGGATTCTCATCCCAGCCGCTTCACACTCGGCTGCAAACCGCCCCAGTGCACGCTGCAGGTCCTGGTTCGATGGAGCCAACAGGACAACATCATCCGCAAAAAGCAGCGATGAGATCCTGTGGTCCCGAACTGGACCCCCTCCGGCCCCTGGCTGCGCCTAGAAATTCTGTCCATAAATACAATGAACAGAACCGGTGACAAAGGGCAGCCCTGGCGGAGTCAACATGCACCGGGAACAAGTCTGACTTACTGCCGGCAATGCGAACACAGCTCCTGCTCCGGTCATACAGGGACCGGACAGCCATAGCAAAGGGCCCCGGACCCCATACTCCCGGAGCACCCCCACAGGGCACCACGAGGGACACGGTCGAATGCCTTCTCCAAGTCCACAAAACACATGTGGACTGGTTGGGGCAAACTCCGCATGAACCCTCGAGCACCCGATGGAGGGTGTAGAGCTGGTCCAGTGTTCCACGACCAGGCCGAAAACCACACTGCTCCTCTTGAATCCGAGGTTCGACTATCGGCCGAACTCTCCTCTCCAGCACCCTGGCATAGACTTTACCGGGGAGGCTGAGGAGTGTGATTCCCCTGTAGTTGGAACACACCCTCCGGTCCCCCTTTTATACAGAGGGACCACCACCCCGGTCTGCCAGTCCAGAGGTACTGTTCCCGACCGCCACGCGATGTTGGCAGAGACGTGTCAGCCAAGACAGCCCCACAACACCCAGAGACTTAGGTACTCAGGACGGATCTCATCCACCCCCCGGAGCCTTGCCACCGAGGAGCTTTCCTGACCACCTCAGTGACTTCGGCCAGGGTGATGGATGAGTCCGCCTCTGGGTCCCCAGCCTCGGCCTCCTCTTCGGAGGACGTGACGGTGGGATTGAGGAGATCCCCAAAGTATTCCTTCCACCGCCCGACAACATCCCCAGTCGAGGTCAGCAGCTCTCCCCCCGCACTGTAAACAGTATTGGTGAAGGGCCGCTTCCCCCTCCTGAGGCGCCGGACGGTTTGCCAGAATTTCCTTGGGGCCGTCCGATAGTCCTCCTCCATGGCCTCCCGAACTCCTCCCAGACCCGAGTTTTTGCCTCTGCAACCGCCCGGGCTGCAGCACGCTGGCCCGACGGTACCCGTCAGCTGCCTCAAGGAGTCCACCGGGCCAGTAAGGCCCGGTAGGGACTCCTTCTTCAGCTTGACGGCATCCCTTACTTCCGGTGTCCACCACCGGGTTCGAGATTGCCGCCGCGACAGGCACCGCAGGCCTTACGGCCACAGCTACGAACAGCCGCATCGACAATGGAGGCCGAGAACGAAGCCCACTCGGGCTCCATGTCCCCAGCCTCCCTCGGGATCTGGGAGAAGCTCTCCCGGAGGTGTGAGTTGAAGGCCACACTGACAGAAGGTTCCGCCAGACGTTCCCAGCAGACCCTCACGATACGCGGGCCTGCCAGGTGCTTTCCGGCTTCCTCCTCCGCCAGCGGACCCAACTCACCACCAGGTGGTGATCAGTTGACAGCTCTGCCCCTCTCTTCACCCGAGTGTCCAAGACACACGGCCGGAGGTCAGATGACACGACAACAAAGTCGATCATCGACCTCCGGCCTAGAAATCCTGGTGCCACGTGCACCGATGGACCCCCTTGTGCTTGAACATGGTGTTCGTTATGGACAAACTGTGACTAGCACAGAAGTCCAATAACAGAACACCGCTCGGGTTCAGATCAGGGAGGCCGTTCCTCCCAATCACCCCTCTCCAAGTGTCACTGTCGTTGCCCACATGGCGTTGAAGTCCCCAGTAGAACAACGCGGAGTCCCGGTCGGTGCACTATCCAGTACCCCTCCCAGAGACTCCAAGAGGCCGGGTACTCTGCACTGCAGTTCGGCCCATAGGCCGACACCACAGTGAGAGACCTGTCCCCGACCCGAAGGCGCAGGGACGCGACCCTCTCGTTCACCGGGGTAAACTCCAACACGCAGCGGCTGAGCTGTGGGGCTATAAGCAAGCCCACGCCAGCTCGCCGCCGCTCCCGCGGCAAACGCCAGAGAAATGGAGAGTCCAACCCCTCTCAAGGAGTTGGGTTCCAGAGCCCAAGCTGTGCGTGGAGGTGAGGCCGACTATATCTGGCCGGTAACGCTCGACCTCCCGCACAAGCTCAGGCTCCTTCCCCCCCCAGCGGTGACATTCCATGTCCCCAGAGCTAGTCTCCATGTCCGGAGATCTGGTGGCGAGGCCCCTGCCTTCGACCGCCACCCAGATCCCTCCGCACCCAACCCCCTATGGCTCCTCTCGCGGGTGGTGGGCCCACCAGAGGGCGGCCCCACGTCGCTCCTTCGGGCTGGGCCGGCCGGGCCGTGGGGGAAAGGCCCGGCCACCAGGCGCTCGCCGGCGTGCACCCACCCCAGGCCTGGCTCCAGGGGTGGGGCCCCGGTGTCGCCATTCCGGGCGGCAGTAACTGGCCTCTGTATATTTATCATCATTCGGGGCTTCTGAACCGCTCTTCGTCTGACCCGTCCCCCGGACCTGTTTGCCTTGGGTGACCCTACCAGGGCATAAAGCCCCCGACAACATAGCTCCTGGGATCATTCGGGTACTCAAACCCCTCCACCACGTTAAGGTGGCGGTTCGAGGAGGGCAATACACAATTTAAATTTAAAGATATAACTATTACAATCCATTTGTTATTATGGCTTTATATATTATTATCGCTTCACCTCGTACTATTATTGACACTTCTAATATTGCTACTGGTTACTATCGCTACTGTAGCTGCTACAGGGAGAAATACTTTTCCTGTTTGAAACACTGTTTACTTCCAAGCCATCATAGAATAATATTAGATACCTGCTGTCTATCCTGGGCCATTTATAGATTTATTGAAATACCACCTAATCCAATAAGGAGTAGATTCGGATATTTAACCTAAATGCCAAATCATTGCTTGTACTTTCACCATTGCCCTGTTAAACGTGCACTGTGTAACATTTGTAATGGAGAGTCCGCCACCTGTTTGTCTCCATGCTTTGTCTAGAAGGTTTAATCTATACTGTGGAACCTATTTATCATGAGGGAGACAAGCAGGTTACACCACTACGCCCCATTACAATTCAGATCTGTGGAAAGTCACCCATATTCACATAAGCAGAGATTGTATTTTTGAGCAATAGGAGCATCTAAATCCAAACTGAGAGCTTTTGAGACCAATTCCACTATCTGCACTTGTTTTTCATAAGGTCTTTAAACTTTTATGTCTTATCTGTGTAAATATGTACCTGTGTTTTGTGTTTGCTGCTGCCTCTTGGCCAGGACTCCCTTGAAAAAGAGGTTCTTAATCTCAATGGGATATTTCCTGGTTAAATAAAGGTCAAATCAAATCAAATCAAATCTGTAATGATTAAATGCTGGATGGATAGGTTTAATGTCATACCATGGAACATTCCAGGCAAAGCAATAATATCTCTATGGAGACAAGCAGGTAGCGGACCCTCCACCAGAAAGGTTGCACAGTGCACCTTTAAGACATTCTGTACCTATGTGGCTTTTACTTTGGAAAACTTCAGGAACAAATGAAGGATTAGTTGCAGGTAGCATATTTTGTCTTCATTATAACCAACCTGTCATCCCATTGTTTAGTCTCACCTTCTCATTATTAGATGCAAATTGCGATGGCAGCTTTAAATTAGCCAGTCTGACATATGACACTGTTTAGTATGGGAATGGTGTCTCCTGTTTGCTTCAATGGATCTCCCCTTCTCATCCTCATATGCCCCCTACTATATCTTTATCACTTTCCTTTATAGCTTTCTTTCTGCACTACGTCACATACCTAGTGTTACTTTGAATTAATGCCAGATTTTGAAGGTTGGTAATTCAGTGTGTCCTGGTTTAAACCTCAGTGTCCCTATCTCGAAAAGCTAAATGAAAAATGTTGTTATTTGGAAATGTCGATTTGTGACCTTGAGTGTGGGCCTCGGTGTGACAGGTGATCGACTGCCAATAATCCTCCTGCTTCAATATTCTGCATTTGCCCTTGTGCTTTGGTTCATTTGTTTGTGATTGTTTTTCTGTTTGTGTGACTGTGCAATATTTAGTGTAATTGTGTTAGTCTGTCTATGTCTTTTGAAAGCAAAGGTGTATCACTATTATTTGGCATTGGATAAAACTGTTACACTTTCTATATCCATCCACGTCAGTCAAATCACTATTTTAAGCACTTTTCTGTATGTCATAAGAGATTTCACTTGCAAGTTACTTAATTTTATATTTAAATAATCATTGAATTTGAATTATCTGTCAATAACTTTTCAAATTAAAGTTTATACAATTTGACTGAAATTTTTGACAAGCGTCAGTAATTTGAAAATGTGTTAATTGTTTAAAATATCTATCATTTTTATGTGCCGATATATAAAGCACTAACTGCTTTTGAAACAGTCCTTTGACAGCATTGTACATTTAGGCGCTACATATTTACTATACACTTACACATCTCCCTGTGGTTCAGCAAATAATATTAGATTATTAAAGTATTTAAAGTATAATAAATGAGGATTTAACTGACGTTCAACTCACATGTCCCACAGCTAGACAATGGGTATTTATATTTATTACAACAGTGTAGTTGATCATTGCATCTTTGTCTCTTTTGCTCTATAAAAAGGCTCCATCCCTGTATAGTCATGTATCAGCGCTCTTCATTATTGCAGTATAAGTCTTGTGAGTCTGGTCCATAAGCCTGCATCAGTAATGACCAGCGGATGAGGGGCTTCAAACAGCATCAGCTCAGCCCTCTATAGCGTTCTCTCTGCTCTCACAGGGAGTATGTATGAGAGCATTATGCATATGAAACAGGGCCAAGAGTTCAATATGTCAGAGCTATTGCACGGTGTAGTGTCCATAGGGTTCATTTCCTTTTTAGACGTGAAGACCATTTGATCTATGACTTGGAAGCTACTTGTTTATGACAGCTGTCTCAGGTAACAGGTACAGTGTCTATTCTTGTCTAAAAGGGCATGAGTGTTTGGGATGACCTGTTCTGTAGACCAAATCTAAACTGCTCTTACTTAACACTTAAGAACTTAAGAATATAGTTACACTCGACTGGACCTTAACCTTATCTAAAACCAATTCCTGTGTCATAGTTGCTCTCTCACCTTTGCTATGGGGGTCGATATATTTTAAATATAATGGAAAGCCAAAATGCTGTAGCTTGGCTTGATCTTCCTCCATATTCTATACTGAGAATAGTGCATCTCTGTAGACTCTGTCCCTGTGTCTGTCTCTTGATGACATGCAATTGTTACGGATCAGTTCCTCTGGGTACATTTCTGTTTGTACAGTACTGGTGTTTGACTTGTCTGTAGTCTGTACCATAGACTGTATAAAAAAGTGGCCCAAGTGAGTGTGACTTCGCCCACAGCGTTCTGCGCCTCCCAAATGAACGGTTGCAGGGGCCAATTTGGAGGCAGGCTCTATATTTTGAATAGGATTTTTTTGACGGACAAAATAGCGAAAAAAAAGCCACCAGTTAATACAACATTTTTAGACCAAAATGCCGAGCCTCACAACAGCAGTCACAGAGAGAGAGCTGTGACAGTATTGCAATGTAAGTCAATGGGAGCCAGAGTCAGTAGGAGCCGGAAGAGCGTCCTGGTGCACTTCCTATTTGGAACACGAGTTAGTTATGTCCATTTATATATACAGTCTGTGGTCATTAGGTCTGTACCAATTCTTGTCATTATTCCAAACCATAAAATAGAATAATAATGTTCATTTGATCAAATACTCATTCCTGAGAAGGGGCATTTAACTTATCCACGTGGTGTCCATGTTTTTGATGTCCAGGAATGTAAGTAAGCAGTTGGCTGAGCATAAAGTCTGTGTAATGTAAACAGAATATAGAAAACTGGTAACAGGCATATAAACCCATCTTTAAGACTGGACATGTTGATTGTGAAAGGGCTTAATCAAAGTTTGGAGAGTAGATGATATTCACATGTAACAACCCTTATCATAATGCACTGAGGCCATAACCCCACTAGAGAGTTTTTACATTGTTCATTTAAACCTGCCATAAAAGTCCAGTATATAGTTCCTTCATTGACACTAGTGATGTTATTATTTTGGGACCTTGAGACATTTTTGTCATTTCATTAGAGTGCTGTTAGGAGGCATCTTGGCCTTCCTCCTCTCCCTCCTCCTACACCTGTCTCCTCGTATACATCTATAAGTACTCCCCCTTGTGCGCTCCCCGTAGCTACCAGCCCGTCTTTCCCATTGTCGTATTATCCAGGGAGTTTCTCACCTTATGCTGTCACATATGTCAGACCTGCTTCTGCTCACTTCAGCAGCACTTCTTTACCTTCGGGGAAACGCAGCCAAGGGATTTCCAGACTAAGCTAGACACATGATCCTGTATCTTTGTATACTGTATCTATGTATATTGACATCTTATTGTGAATGTGGTTAATCAGCTTGTTTGTTATTGAACAATTTCTATTTTTCACTGTTTGATTTTCTAATTTTCTTCTGATCTGCTGTTGTGATTTTGGGCTATACGAAAATGCATCGAACTGAAATACTTTTACTATACATACATGTACATATGTGTGTGTAGTTCTACGTAGTTTGCCTGGTAGCAGCTGAAGCGGAGTTAGCGCCAATAGGAGGCTGCAGTGTCATTGTGGAGAGCTGTATGCATGTTAAATAGCCACTCAGCAGAGTGCAGACTTTATTGTGAAATGTTGAAAGCATTAATGCAATAACTAATGTTTTGTTTGGAGGTCAATTAAATGCTCTCATCTGCTGATAGAATGCGTCAAGTTTGATGCTTGTTATTTTAACCCCTACGTGGGCCTATGAATTAGGAATAGTGTGGACTGGGATACTTGTTTAAAAAATAGTTAGTTCTAGGTTGGCAGTAATTCTTGTAGTGATGTTTTGATATTTATGCTGTTAAAACAACATTTACACCTAAATCCGTTTGAATTTGTATTGAAACGTGTTGGCGATTTTATTTATTTACAAAACACTGAAAATAGTTTGTACAATTTACTGCTATGAAAGTTTTGTAAAAGGGAACTCCCCAGAAACTACCTTTGCTTATAAAAGGGGCCCCAGACACAGAGTAAAGTACATTAGTAACATTTTCCTCTTTATTTCTTCACAGCTCTCCTCTATAAACCCATTGACCGTGTCACCAGAAGTACCCTGGTCCTTCACGTGAGTACAAATGTCCTATTGGCCTTATATTGTAAATAATCTACTTTATGGTATCCCGATTAGCTACTGATAGTAAATGTTTTTCCGCCATTACTTTGTGCAATGCCACAGTAATAGTTTTATACATACGGTGCTTTTCAGGACACTCTTTGCCAAACAAATATTAAAACAGAGCAATAAACAAATAAGACAGGAAAGAATGCATAAGGTATTGTTTATTTATTCAGTTTATAGTACATGCGTTACTGATCTATGCGGGTCAAAAAGTACCGTTATGCTGCTCCTTTATTTAGAAACATGCTGTCAGCCTTCATCATTACTTGTTTTTATATATGCATCTTCCAAAATGATTAAATTGCCCTCTAAAAAATCAATATAACTGTCACATTTCCATAGTCCTCACTTGACCATTTAAATACTCATCCCACAGTCTTCCACAGCACAAAATCAGATATTTAAACTAATTTCCTTTTACGGACAATGACTTTTTATCTTATCTTAAATATTCATCCTACTAGCCTCTACAGCATTAAGCTTATTATGTATGTAAGTGTCAGAATCAATGCAAGAATGAGATCCAGACTATTTCAGTTTGTACACCTAACAACGTAAGGGACACCGGAGACGAGAAGTGTCATCTTTTCATCTGATGGCAAAACTAAATGAACCATAAATTCTTTTGTCATCCTGAATGTAGACGTTGATCATTTCGGCCTCTCATTTCTTCCCTCCCACATCCCGACTATAATAATCAGTGGTGTTGATGAGGCCCGCTGTGAAAACACACATATCTATTTATGTTAGAGCAGCAGCCTCCCCAGTGTGTGCTCTGCAAAGGTCTATCTCTCTCTCTCTTTTTCTCTGTCTGTGTGTATGTCTCTTTTTCTCTCTCTCTCTCTCTTTGTGTGACTGTATCTCTCCCTCTCATCTCTCTTTCTCTATCACTTTCTCTATCTGTCCCTCTCCCTATCACTCTCTCTTTTTCTCTAGTTGTCTTCCTCCTCCTCCTTTTCCAATCTGTCTCTCTCTTTTGCTGTCTTTGTCTGTCTCTATCTTCTCCCTTCCTTTTTCTCTATTTGTCTTTCTCTATTTCTCTCTCTTCTTTTTTCTCTAGGCCCTTTATCTTTCTTTTTTCTTTATTCTCTCTCTCCATGTCTCTTCTCCTCTCCCTTCATCTCTCTCTGTCTCCATTTTCCTCTATTTGTCTTTCTCTGTTCCCTCTCTTCTTTCTCTTTTACCCTTCTCTTTCTGTCTTCCTCGTTCTCTCTCCATCTCTCTTCTCCTCTCCCTTCACCTCTTCTCTCTCCATTTCTCTCTATTTGTCTTTCTCTGTTCTCTCTCTTCTTTCTCCTTTAGCCCCTTTCTCTTTCTATCTTCCTCATTCTCTCTCCCCCTCTCCCTTCATCTCTCTCTCTTTATTTCTCTCCCTCTCTCCCCTCTTTCTCTCTGCCCTCCCCTCTCTCCCTCTCTGTCTCCCTTTCCTGTGAGACTGTAAATATTGGCGAGTTTATTTTTGAAAACACTCGTCTGCATCTGTCCCTCCATCACACCTCTCCTCCGACGAGAGCGTCTCCCACAAAAACACGGAAATGAGATTTTCGGTGATTACGTGGTGAGTCTGTGATGTAATTATGGTTCAAACAAGAGGGACTTTTGTGCTTACACTTCAATAGATTTTTGGAAAGTGTGTTGCCCTTCACTTGAGACACAATCACCCTTTCTAAGCTGCGAAAAATTGAACTGTCTCAAGGTTACACATCCAACACACACACACACATCTAACACATACACACACAGGCGCTCCATCAGAAAAGTTACACAGTGTACCTTTAATACATTTAATCTAAACTCTAACATTTACCTGTTTTAAGCTATGTTATCTGGAATTTAAATCATGTTGTTGATCTAGTAATAAACATCTTGGGGGCCTGATTTTTACCTGCGTGACGTTGGCCCCACATCAAACTCAAACCTACACAAAAACTATGTCAATCGTTTGTGCTTCGTTTGTGCTGTTTTGTGCTGCAAAAAGTTCCGTTTGTGCCATTATGGTTCTTCAGATATTTGCAGTTTTATTTTCGGCCGATGACGTCATCCAGCCCCTCAAAATGTGAAATAGCCTCAAAACAGGCAGAAAATTATAGAAAATGTTTGTATTTCATCTGTGCTGCTTTGTGCTGTGACAATTTTAATTTTATTTCTAAAATTATTCATTATTATTTCTAAGGTAATTATAGGATGTCATTTCCGCTCAGCTGACGGCAGCAACTTTAGCAAAATTCCGCAAAACTAATGAAGATAAACAATCTCAAGCTGCGGAAAAGTATGCAACAGTCTTTAGTAATTTGCTTTTGATTCATATTTTATATAATAATACAGACTTTTCCACAGGAACAGGAATGACATCATTGGCCGAAAATAAAACTGCAAATATCTTAAGAATCATAATCATAATAACAGCACAAGTGAAGCACAAACGACTGACACTATTTTGGACAGTTTTAGATAGGGGTGGCACGGTACACAAAATTCATGGTACGGTACGCACCTCGGTTCAGACCCCACGGTTCGGTACATTTTCGGTACAGTGCAGGAAAAAAAACATAACCAGAAAGGCTGTCCTCAAAGGCAGCTTTTTATTGCCTAAATCTTCAGCTGAGATAACTTCAACTTGTAGTAAAACAAGGAAAAGCAAAACATGTAAAACAAGGGAACACACAAGCACCACATTGAGTATATTGATTGGTTACTGAGCTGGGTACATCAGTGAAGTTTTAACACATGGTCTTTTTAGGTGCCTTCTGGGTGCGCTCAGTGGTGGACAAGCCGCGCACTGGCGGTGCCGCACGGAGTGTCCGAGTCCAGCGCATAGGTCCCGCACACCGGCACAAGTTTATTGCCGAAAGCAGCGGCAGTAATAAAATATGACCGCACTCAGTATTCAGACCTTGAGTCCGTGACGAGACTGAGTCCAAATGTGCTCGAGTCCGAGACAAAACCAAGACAAAGCTCTCGCTTTAGCGGAGGAGGAAGTCCAGCGGCACGGGGGTGTCTACTGAGTGGGACAGGTGTGGGTCCTGTTGCGGCGCGCCTCGTTTAAGGTGGGCATGGGTGTGTTTTGAAGCGGAGATTGTTCTATGAGTGATATCGCTGCACACGCGGAGCTCGTATGCTGGGGCCGTGCGCGGTCGGAGGTGTTGCGCTTGTGCTGGGAAAGCGTGCCGCGCTTTAGGGGCGATCCAGGCTTGGGCACGATTCTGAAGTCCTAGTGTGAGTGCGCCCCTAATGTTTGATACATTTAAAACGTTTAACTTGTCACGTTACGTCTGTGCGCAGCTCCTTATTGTGGCTGCAGAAGCACTCGCACAGGTGCCCCTGTTTTGTTTTTCTCGTTCGCACGCCGAAATATTTACTCGCAAATTCGAGTGAAATGGGCGCATTGTAGAGCCCTGCCCACACCACCGACTTAAATGATGGTGGTGGGTCTTCTCACTCCGGGCTTGAATTACTTGCCATCGTCTTTCACCCTCTCGCAACGACCTAACAGCAGCAGCAACAACAACAGCAGTTTTGTATTTGAAGGCGGAGTTTGCTAGCTAGACCAATCCAGACATGTATACATGTTCATGGACCAATCAGGGCTTGCACATGGCAATGGTTAAGGAAACCGTCGCAAAAGGAAAGTCCCGTGGTCAGTTCAATATTAAACTTTTGTACCGTATATTCTCCGTCAAAATGAGCGCACCGAACCGTGACCCCCGTACCGCGACGGTTCAATACAATACATATACCGTGCCACCCCTAGTTTTAGAGCATTTTTAAGCTTCCTGTGGGGCTGACCCCAATTTGACCTATAAAAGAATTGTTAATTTCTCAAAAACTAAAGCAGCACAAACAAAACTTTTTGCAGCACAAAACAGCACAAATGAAGCACAAACGATTGACAGTTTTTGTGTAGGTTTGCGTTTGATGGGGGCCAACTTCACGGAGGTCTGATTTTTGTCCCCACAATGTGATAAATAAGTGCCCACACATGTAATATATTCTTGTATTTATCAAAACTTGTTTGAAGTCACTGAATTTATGGATTTATGTCTAGACTGGGAGTATCAAATAAGAGTAACTTTTATTTGTAGTTTCATGATGTATTTTTCCCTTTTATACAAAATGTTGTCAGAATCCACTTGATATAATAGGACTCCAAAGCAAATTATTATACTGTTTTGTTTAGGTAAAATAATGAACACCTTGTTTTTCAGGACTTGTTAAAACACACGCCCAAAGACCACCCGGATTTCCCTCTGCTCCAGGACGCTCTGAGGATCTCCCAGAACTTCCTCTCCTCCATCAACGAAGAGATCGACCCGAGAAGGACGGCCGTCACCACACCCAAAGGAGAGGTGGGTAAAAAATATAGGGCTGGGGGATGTGACCAAAAATGTATCATGATTTTTGTCCTCATATTGATGAATCACAATTTTCAGTTTTATTTTGTATTAGTGAAAAATAATGAAAATGTTTTTATTTTATTTTTTTTAACATAAACAGGGCATACTTTTAATTATTGCCATTTAACTAAATAGATTACATTTATTCCTTCCTTAACCCTTTTAGCTCTATTTAATTCCATGCATCAAAATCTCACCTGGATTTTTTGTGTGTTTCTTTTAATTTAAAAATATCAGAAACTGTCCCAGGAGAAAGCACTTTTGCCCCTTTTACCAGGATGAGTTCAGCTTTCAATATTTGGCAGTTGTTCAACATGACTGTATGTGTATTAATGTGTAATAACAGTTGAAAGAGAAGAAAAACACAAAATCGCAAAAACACACACACAAAAAGAAAAAGCACAGAAAAACCACTCGTAAACTACCGCCGCTCTCTCCAAATCTCTGCCACTCTGCCCTCGATGCTACAGTCTCCGTCCTGGGTGCTGCAGAAGTTTACCGTAATAACCCTATATGGGTAGAAAGTGCAACAGTTTTTTCTATAGAGCATGTAATTCCGGAGATACGGTAATGAGAAGTCGTGCATGGAAACTGGGAGCGCCGGTGGGTCTATGGGGGTTAAAAGTCCTATATATTACAAGAAATGAACTCTTGTGAGCCTTAAAACATGTTATAATGCTGTTATCTCATCAAAATTATACCTGGAGTGTGATTTCATTTCATTCACAAGTGTTCACAAATTCTCAAAGTTATTCATCTACATCTCCAAAGGTCAAAATGCTCTTTACCGCCGTATGATGTCATGAAGCAGTAGTTTTCAAATGAGCAAATAACATTATAGCAGATCAGAAAATAGCGTAATATATGACCTTTAAGTATGAATTCTGATGCTCCAAACCACATGTTTTTACTGACAGAGGATAGGCTGTACACTCAATTAAAAAGACCCGAGCATGTCATTAATTATTAGAAATGACAGAATTTTATATTAGATTAATTACATAACCCTATTTAAATATATGAATCTAATGAACATGCTGTTTAACTGTAATGCGTCTCTTGTACAGGCACGTCAGCTGGTGAAGGATGGATTTCTGGTGGAGGTGTCGGAAAACTCCAGGAAGCTCCGTCACGTCTTCCTCTTCACCGACCTGCTGCTCTGTGCCAAGATGAAAAAGACCGCCGTGGGGTGAGTGTGACTTTTACGCCTGTCTCTTCTATACTGTGTTTTATGGATTACTCTCCTGGCTGGGGCCCTTCTGTACTGAGCTTTTGATTTTACTCATGTGCCCTTTGTTGTGACGCAAGGAATATCTCCAGAAAGCTGTGTACACAAGGGAAAACTGTGGCTTTAATATTAGTGTTGTCACGATACTACATCTTGATTTTGATGTTAAAGGAATAGGTTGAATACTCCATACTGATTTCAATACCATAATGATAATAAATACATTTTCTTTTTACAGTCAAATTAATGTAATCTTCTACACTAAATTGTAGTATGCAAGTTATTAATGTTAAAATGTGGATTTATTCCTGGTAAAGTATAAGATCGTTGAGTATCTAGTTTTAATATTTGCTTCTGTATCAATTAGTAGCACTTTTTTTCATACTTTTTTAATACTGAGACCGTAATAAATATGATACAACATAGTTAACATTGTAGTATACTGAGCTGGAAAACATTTCACTTTCTCATGTTCAGATTTACGCTATTCAGAAAATGGTTACTATACATGTGTGAATGAAACCATTTAGGAGTGACCTGTGGCATCAAATAATATTCATTCAGCAGTTTCATCTGGAAACTCGCCCACCTCATGTTAATCGCATTAGGAGCCGTAATCCCTTCAAATCCAGTATTGAATTATTGTATTATTTAACAAATTAACGCTGACTCTGCTCGTTGGTGTCTTTATTTCTTATTGTACACCATTTATAAATAATTATATTCATGAGCTTCAGGCAAAAGGCTCTTTCCTAAATTTGGAGAATTTGTCATGACATTGGCCCCCCATTGTTATATCAATGCTATATGGAATTACATAAAAATCTATGTTTGGTCTGAAAAATACACATTCAAAAACAATGTATTTTCAGGAGCCTGTGATCAATATGAGCGTCACGGTTCTGTTAAGCAGTTTGCATTTCAACAAAAAGGAGAAAGTGCTAGTTAGTTTGTGATTGTAGTTTTATGTGTGAGATTTGTTTAACAGTACAAATCCACTTCCTTGTTGTAATTCTGTCTAAATCAGTCATTTATGAACAGATTGTGTGAAAACAAAGCTCTGATTAAAGTCTAACTCGAGTAACAGAATCACACAGAACACTTCTTGTTAGGTTCCAACCACAGACTGTAAAAGTGGAATAAAGGCCGCCTCACACTACAGGATTTTTCCGTTTTAAATGATTTTTAAAGTGTAGCAAAAAGTGTACTCATACACAGGAAGATTTTAAATCTCTGATCCCAGTGAGATATGGCTGCGGCCCACAGGCTAAAGGTGTGACTGCACCAAAGTCTGCTGTTTCCTGTCTAGAGTAAAGTGTTCAGAAGACCAGAGCTCTGCACTTCTAGTTTAGATGCAGGTCAAAACTGTTATTATTATTTGTGAAATGTGGTGCAATAATTCAGATACATGATTTTTACTGCACATAAGGTTACCCATAAAGTACACAGAAGTAGAGTCACTAATGCTAATCTGCAGCTTCACCCTGATCCGTGTGCTGCATGGATTCACAGCACTGTTTTTGGACGGGGTGTCATTATTTGCAGAGGATGAATTCTGTGGATAATGTGGATGAGATGCTGCAGTTTAAATGTATAACTTTACAAGAGGTGAGGATTAATTAATTTTACTTTGAGTTTGTATCTTGCGTCTCTGTCCGTCACTCCTCTGCCCCTGATGTTCTGTTTTATTGGCTGTTGTAGCGTTACTGATCTTTGGTGGTGACACCACATGAGGAGCACAGCGGCTTCAAAGTTGCTCACAAAGACACAAAGTCGGGTCACACCTCCCTGAACTCGGGGAGAAGTAAATTGCACCCTAAATTGGGCAAATTCTCCTGTAGCGTGTGGCAGCCTTAAGGGAGTGTGACACTCATTGCTAGTGACCCCAGTGAAATGAAGCTCTTGTGTTGTCCCCTCTCTTCTCTTTCAGTCGGCACCAGCAGTATGAGTGTAAGTGGTACATCCCTCTGGCAGACCTGACCTTCCAGACCCTGGATGAGTGTGACTCCTGCCACAGTGTCCAGGTGATGCCCGAGCACGAGATCGAGGAGATAAAGATGAAGATCTCTGTCCTCAAGAGCGAGATCCAGAAAGAGAAGGTAAAACATACACACAAAAAATGAACTCAAGACACGCTATGTAACTTTTCTGGGCTTCTTCTAGAATGTTCCTCTGTATGGCATTATTCTCAGTCTTGCACATTCATGGTGTTTTTATTGCACAGAAAATACATTGAGAAACATGGATTCTTATTGTGAGTAAGGTCCCTTCTCCACAGAGCTGACCTAATCTGGCTTGTTATCACCTGCTTGTTTCCAAAGAGAAAGTCAAGTGTAATGCCACACTTTGTAAAAGGCACGCGAAACCAAACATATCTATGGAGCAAGTGGCCCACCCTCCAACTGTAAGGTGACATAGTGCACCTTTAAAATAATAACAATAATTTGTTTTTGTATAAGCAATAAGCACAATATTTATATACAAACTCTGTATGCTTCCATATAACATATTTTATTTTCCTCTATTTCTGAATAATGTCCGAGTCTTAAAGCTAATAGGGTTGATTCCAAAATGATTAAGTGCTAGAGTAATCTAACTAATATCAGTCTAATCTTGATTTTTGATCAGTCTGAAATTTGTGTCGAGAAGGTAACTAGAACAGTTTTGTAAAGTTTTATTTTTGGAGCTTGTTTTTATACCCATCAACCATCAGTCTTTTTATTGTTTATTATAACTTTTTACACACTACAGAACTATCATTGTAGCATTGTAGCAAATAAAGTTTGACTTTACTTTGATCTTTCACGTGCAATGCTTTATGTTACTAAAAGAGAACTCAGATGTGAGGAAATGTAGTTTAGATCACCCGCCGCAGTTATAAAAATGAGCTGCACATTAAACATGTTCCTTTGAGCATAAGGTCCACACCTCTGTTTATCTTTGAGTTCAAGGAAAAGTGTAATGTGCATTGTTCGCTTCATAAAAACTCCTACCAAGATAACATGCACCTGTTAACTTTACTTGCCCCTACACATTGAAAATCTAGCACTGTTGCCATAGAAATTAACAATTCTAAACATAACAGTTATAATCTTACCTTGGAAACAAACCAGGCCGAGCTACAGGTTCAATATGTGGAGAGGCGAGACCACTCACAGTAATAATGCATGTTTGTAAAGATATTCTGAGCAATAAAATCAGTTTAATATCATTCCTCCAAAGCAATAACATCTCCATGAGAAAAGTTACATAGTGCACCTTTTGAATGGTCAAATATCCTCAAAATATCACTTCAGCTTCCTGTTATATGCAACATTTTGAGATTTTTTTTTGTTCAAAGCATAGAATATTTTGTAGTAAAAACAACCTTTTTTACTCTATCACAAGCAAGTTTTTATACTACAAGCACGGTCATGTTCACTGTTTGAAGTGTGAGCCTTGTCCTTGATAATATTCTGTTTTAAATTGTTAATCGCTATGGCAACAGTTGTGATTTCTCATGATTCTACCACAGTCGATGATCTACAGTAGTTTTCCACATTAGCCTTCCCAGCAGCACATGCTGTATTCCAGAGAAGTGCCCGTAAGTTCCTGTTTTTTCCCTGGAGATCCGCCTCACACAAGGCAGCACAGTCCACAGGCTGGTGTCCAGAGCCCACGTCAGCGCCGCTCTGATCTGATACGAGTCTGACTCACTGCTTCCTGCCAACGACTTCAAGGATAAGGCCTCCGTTTGCTTTCACTTCTCACAAAAACACAGGGTTTCAGAATGATGAAGAATTAGGTATGTTGCCATAGCGATTAACAGTCTGAAACAAAATATTATATGTGTTGAAAGGGAAATTAGGGGATCAAAGTTCTGCATATATCAGGAAGTTTAAACCCATGAATATTCTGTGCTGCATTAAAAGTGCACTGTGTAACTTTTCATCTGCTTCCTTTCATCCACAGTTCCACAGTATAGCATTGCACTTATTTATCTCTATGGAGACAGTAGGTGACACCGCAGGGGCAAGTTACATAGTTTTTAGGTCAATAAAAACGCATGTTATTGAGAAAATGCAAGATGGATACATTTAATGCCATACTGGGACATTCCAGACAAACAATAACGTCTCCTCTACCAGAAAAGTTAAACAGTGCAGCTTTAATTAATACAATAGGCCTTCTGAATGTACCCACGCAGTTTTATTAATTTTGGAGGGCTTTTTGAGACTAATGACAGTTGTTCTGCTCGTGATTGTAGAAAGCCCCCAAAGGCCAAAGTCGCGTGGAACGAATGAGGAAGAAGATGAATGAACAAGAATCCTGGCTGCTTATGCACTCCCCAACCATCCCCTTTCGCATCCACAACAAACATGGAAAAGTAAGGGGGTTTTCTTTTCAGATTTCTATGCATTACTCAGGTTTCACCACCAGAGGGAGACATCAGACCTGTGATTGTCAAAACGTTCACTACCGCTTCACCGCCACTTCACAGCAGTAATGTCTTCTAGTCTTCCTATTATTCTATGCCTTAAATCCTCCTTAAATAACATATTTACAAGAAACACAACAGCTGTTACATTGTAAATCTAGAATTACTGGAACAACTGTAAAATGTAACTAAATTCTGACTTTAAAATAGTATTTCTTTTTTTATTACTTTTGTTTTAACTCAAGTCGATAATAGAGCTTGATAATGAATTGAAATATATTCTGCTTATAGCCATTTATTATGGCTTTTCTCTATTCTGACCATTTTATGTCTGTTTAGAGTTATCTGTTCTTGCTGTCATCGGACTACGAGAGATCAGAATGGAGGGAAAGCATACAAAAACTACAGAAGAAAGGTAACTACATTCTTTACAACAAATAACACATTTGGTTACTTTTCCACTGGAAGGGTCCATCACCTGCTTTTTTCTATGGAGATGTCATTGCACTGCCTGGAATGTTCCACAGTATGACATTAAACAGCTCTACCTCACATGTATTCAATTACAGGTGGTTTTATAGCTCAAAAATACCAAGAAAAACAAGCATTCTGACTTTGAGGGGAGTTGCCTCTCCACAGATCTGACCTGTAACTTGGCCTCCAGGGTTAATACCATAGTGGGGAAACATTCCAGACAAAGTAATAGCATCTCCATGGAGAAAAGCATTTGACAGACCAGACCAAAACACATAATGCACCTTTAATTTATTCATTCAATGCTTGCTTTTTGTTACTTTTCTATATCATAATGCAGAAAAGTAACAAAAAGTACCCATGATACATATTGACCCCCAAAAATAACTGTCCCATCTCTCATTTATTGAAAAATCAGTCCGTATAATAATTATTAGACCTGTTGGTTTCCTCTAACCACATAAATTTGCACAACTATTCTTGAATAAATCTGTTACAAATAATTTACAATGGCCATTTGTTGTGTATATTTTCCAGACCTCCAGGCTTGTGTTTTGAGTTCTGTTGAGCTGCAAGTTCTCACCAGCTCTTGTTTCAAACTCCGCACCGTCCACAATATCCCGGTCACCACTAACAAAGACGGTAAGGACCACTGGACACTGTCTCTTTATTCTCCTCTTATGCGTGGGAGCATGCATGTTTTTCTTGTGTTTTTTAGTTTTGGGTTCATACAAAAGTGCCTATTACACTGTGAGTGCAGGGAGCAGCCACATAATGACAGAGGGGGGTCCTAGCAGGAAAAATGTAGGTTGCAATATGTTTCTGATCTGAATACCATGCACTGTTGCTGGCTTTTAGCTTTGTATGTGTTTGTTTTTGCTCCAAATTTCCACATTGCATTGGACTGGGAGGCGAGTGGTGACATTAAAGCCATCTGGACAGGCTGCTCTGATCTGGGGCTGTGGCACAAAGGTCTATGGTTTCAGATCGAGCAGAGGGACAAGCAGGATAGGCCTGTAGCGGTTGTAGATGGGGAGAAGGGCTGTCATATTCAATCGAAAAAGTTACCTCCATTTTAGTTTGTTTACAAAAAGTGCTCCATTATTTTGACATCTTGGACCTTTAAAGTGGTTGTGAATGACGTTCTAGGACTGTATCAAAATGCATGTCAAAGTTCCCCAAAGGCACTTGTCAACATTACTCTCACAAGCGGTTTTTCTTCACTGACGCTTGTCACTTTTGACTATGTGTAGGAGTGCTTCATGCAATTTAGGGATTTTCAAAAACCTTTTCATTTTTCACTTTTTTTTTTTTTAGAGTTTTCAACTAGTTTAAGACTCAAAAATTAGAAAGATATCACTGTTATACTTCAGTCATTCAGGGAGGTTCCATCGCAAAAGAAACTTCAACAAACGTTTCACCACTTATCCGAGTAGCTTCTTCAGTTCATTAAAAAGCTTTTGTCCACTTCACATTATATAATTTTCTTTTGCGATGCAGATGTTGCATCTGGACGTGCAGAGAAGAATACAGGATGAAAGAAAGGGCTTAAACTTTTTCACTGAATATTCATGTCCTTCTAGGTCCTGCCCCATACATTCAAGTCGCATAGAATATACTGATAATATATTGTTAGTACTGTAATACTAGCACAGAGTGATTTGCTCTTGGTAAAAGTGCTTGAAATTCACATGGCAATAATGGAAGACATCACATATAGATGAGCATTAACATAGATAAACGTAAACCACAAATTTCAAATGCAATTGATAGTTTGCATTGACGCTGGAGGTAATGTGTAGGTGGTTGTCATGGTGACGCAATGCACACATTAGAAAACACAGCCAAAAAAGTTTTAAAATGATCTGAAAAGTCAAAAAAAAAAAAAAAAGGAAATGCATTTAAACAACACATTTTCCGGAGCCTGTGATCAATACAAGTGTTCTTAGTTTAGGTGTTTGATTTTCAACAAAAAAGGTGAGAGTTGTTATAGCTTATGACCCACTACTGGTTCTAAGTGGCCAATATAAGAAAAATAGGTGTAAAATAAATACTTTTCATGATTATTCTTTGGACTTACATGAGTGAAGTACATACACTCCCTCACCTCTGTGTTCCAAGCTGCAGTCGGCAGTGAGGGGGATTAAATGAATAACAGCTGTTTTAGGAATGTTCTCATAAACCCAAAACTTCTCTACAGGACCCCCCACTGCAATTTACCCCCCTGTCGCAATTAAAAATCAATTTTCACATATTAGCCCATGATTTCCTCTACTCTTTAGTTTATTATACCTGTATACAGTAGAGAAATTGGCTGACGGGAAGCTGCCTCATATCTGACCCTTTGAACTGTTGCCCCCCATGGGTCCAGCTCTGTCATTAAGGCACTGCTCTGCCCTCAGACACCTACAGTGGAAGCCTAAATAGTCACGGCACAGTTTATTTACCAGGAAACAGCCGGCTACACGGGCCCTAGCATAGCACCCCATGTTGAGACGCTCACGGCCACCCAAAAGTCAACGCCCACGGACACAAAGATTATCAAAGAAATAATGTTAGAGCAATGTCATTCAATAAGTACTATTCAGTTTTTTTTTGTTTTTTTTACAATTCTATTTTTTGATAGTATGTGTGTAGTAATAGTAATAGTGATAGTGATAGTAATAGTAATAATGTAGTAGTTATTGTATTAAAGAGTAGACAAAAAGAGAAAGAGGAAAAACTGTGCCCCATGTTGTGTCGGTCTATTGAACTTAAAGATTATTGCTAAAATAATATTGGCAATGTCACTAGAAAAGCACTGTTTTTTTGTTTTGTTTTGCTTTCATTTTTTATTCTTTAGTGTGGGGATGTATTAAATGAAACAAATATGTATATGTGTATGATTTACCATACTAACATTTAATCCCTACCACATCTCTTCAAAATAAAAGACAAAAACATAGATGGCCTCATGCATATTATATAATAAATATATATAATGAAGAATTACTATGGGTTACTAACACAATTTTCTAGTTATTTTATGAGGAGAACTGAGAACCACAGATAATGCTTTGAGTATAAGGAGTGCAACGGAGAGTCGAAACATATTTGGCATGTTTTACATTTTTTGCATCTTTTATTTAGTCACCGAGGGTTTAGCCAGCCACTATCAGGGAATGTCTTTATAACAGAATGTAACTATCTGTACAGCACAATATGACAGAACTGTTCATCCAAGAGAAGATTCCTTGTCATGAATAAGTGACGTCCATGGCTCATTATTGCTTCATTCTGCTATTTACTTGATACAGCCCTGCTTTTTTACAATACTTTAAAAAGTGTCTAACTGGGATTATTATGAGTTATGGTTATTGTGTTAATGTCAAAAACTGCACAGTAAAAAGCAATAGGAGAAATGTGTCATTAAATACTTTTGCCATCAGAGTGAACTGGTCTGTCTGGCTCATGTCCACACCAGAACAAACTGTTTTCTTTGATCAGAAGTTGGTGTGTGGATTAGGAATTAAGGATGATTAACTGATCGTTGGGAGAATGAACGATTGATTTTCGATTAATCATTAAAGTTTTTATATTAAAATTATCATTACTATTACTAATGTGCATAAATAAACCCAACTTTACTGCATATAAACCATAACCACTATAGAGCCACATCACCCTGTGTGACATTATAACGTGTTTAATGCAGCTTAGAGCACGTTTGTTTACGTCTTACAGAAAAAAAAACTTAAAACAACATGGCTAAATTGCATAAAAACTGCTGAAAAAACTGCTTTTTCCTTGTGTCCTGATGCTGTCAGCTTCTGTCGGACTAAAGGACATGACTCAGTGGAATATGAGTGTTTTTTCTGGGACAGAGGGATGTTGATGCTGGTGGTGAGTCTGTTCTGTGCGTATATCGAGTTGGAGATGGTTCATGTTTTCAGAGATCATATGTGTGCAGATCATACGTGTGCAGGTTTAGCACAGCTCTTTATTTAACATTTCACTCACTTTATTTATGTTGGTCACTTTATTTATTTTGGCTGCTGTTGTGATGAAAAGCCTGAAAAGTATTTGTCTTTTGGACACATGTGCATTCAACTGTTGCAATAACTGAGATACTGCATATACCAGTACATGCACCATGACTAAACCGGGATACTCAAAAAACCTGGTCATAACCGGGATACTGATGTGCATATAAACGGCCTCATTGAGGAGTATAGTGCTCTCCAAGGAGGTGTGCCATAGTCGAGACGTGAGACTGTGAGGCTGCGGCTCCAGTGTTTGCGCTCAGACGCAGCCTCATCTCCTTCTGCCACGTTACTCACAGCAACCTACATTCGGATTGCCAATTATCGATTAGTTGACTAATCATGTCCATCCCTAGTGTGAATGCTAGTATACAGAATGATAACATTTGATTTTAGTTCATACTGGGTTATAATATCTAGTGTGAATGGGCTAAAATATTTAAAGGGCACATATCTCTACTAAACAAAAAAGTTAAACGTAGCTGTTAACTTGAAAACTACCACTACATGACATCACAAGGTGGAACAAAGCATTCTGAGCTTTGGGAGATGTAGACAGAATAATAATAACGGGTTGCTCAAACGTGTGAATGAAACAAAACACAACTCCAGGTATGTTTTTTGCTGAGGTAACAACATTCCAACATGATTTAATACTGTATATATTAAAATTTACATAACTGTTTATCCACTACTGAAATGTTCTTTTTGTGCCTGTAATATAATAAAACTATGTGCTTGTTTTGCAGATGAGGAGACTCCAGGCTTGTACGGCTTTCTCCATGTGATCGTCCACTCAGCCACAGGATTTAAGGAGTCAGCCAGTGAGTTCACCCACACATCACACTTCACTTCTTCACACACACTATTTGGCACAGCATCAGTCACAGGGTTCAAACTGCCAGTGAACGCACCAAGACACATGACCCGCTCAATCTGTAAGTGCAAGTTTGTACAGGATGTGTCATAAAAACAAGTGAAGATGTGTGCCAAGAGGCAAAAACAAGTAACTACTTTGGCTAGAGTAATTTAATCAATGCGTCTTTTGCATAATCAGTACATAATGCATTGATCAATTTTTATATGCACTCAAACATTGTATTGAAAATTGTTCTTTTCTATTCTTTTCTTTTTGTACCTGATTTTTACGTGAAAAATAGAACTAGTTAAGTTTTTAAATGGTTTACAGTGGTCCAAAGTTATTCCTCATTTATCTTATGCTTTCCGAACTTCATAGGTCAGAGCAGAATTTGCCAACAACAACTACTAGCATGCTAACTGGGCACTCCTGATTACTGAACTATTACTAGATTATTATGCTTGCACAATACAGATGTGTGCATAAATAAAACATTCATACAAAATCTGGTACAAGCCCTTTAACAATTTCATGAATAATCTGACATAATTCTCTTCAAATCAAGTTTATTTATGTGGCACATTTAAAACAACTTCAGCTGAGCAATATGAAAGACCATGCAAGCACAAAAAAGACAAAAGAGCACATAAAATAAAATACTCATTACCCAAGCCTTTGTTATATCAAATATCTGAAGAAGCGACACAAGAATGCAGAGAAATATCATTTTTGTGGGTTACCATGACGGCCCTGTAGTGTATGAGAGCGTGTGTACCAGTATTTCCTGAGTTATGGGTTTCAAGTCTATCTCCACTGAAAGCCCTTTGATCCTCGATGGAGCAGAGAGAACTGAGGGGCTTAGAGAAGAGCGAGTGAGTGGGTACGAGGGGAGAAGAGAGGGGGGTTTGAAAGGTGGGTCAATGCTTGGAGGTTTACTACAGGAGAGGGAGCTGTGTGTACAAACTATACAGGTGTAGTAGAATATAAATGATGTGAAGAAGAGGGAGACTATTTTATTGTTTAATTGGAATTTGTAGACTGCAGAAGAAAAATGGTCAGCTTGGCAAATGTTATAAACAATACTATGCTATAGGAAAATAAGTTCCATTATTTTGTTGTATTTTATATCTAGGGCTGTCAACGTTAATGCATTAACGCATGCGATTAATCACAAAAAAGTATCGCACTAATGTTTTTTTAATGCAGATTAATCACACAATTTATGTTGAACACACATGCTCCTGTATCGAAAGCGCGGATGATGACCTGAAAGGCAGCACAGGTTATTCGGTCAGTGACTGGTGCTCAGCGGCAAATTTCTCTTCAAAAAATTGCCCGAGCGGACTAGATAAAACTAAGGTATATTGCAGCGATGAACTCTCTTTCCACAGCAGCAATAAAACTAAGGTATATTGCAGCGATGAACTCTCTTTCCACAGCAGCGCAACAAGTTTAAATTACCATCTTAAAGCAAAACGTGTTTGATTCAGCAGCAGCAACGACGCTACTTGTACCAACAACAAGCCGAGCACGACAACCCTAACCCTAACCCAATGTTGAAAAATGTAAATAATATAACTTTTTCATAATAAATTGTATTTTTGTCAAAATATTTTAGTCTTTTTTTAAAGAGTAATTAACTGTGATTAATCGTGATTAATCAAAATTCTAAAGTGTGATTAATCTGATTAATAAAATTAATCATTTGGCAGCACTACTTATATCACAATAGTAGAATAGAACTATTTATTATTTATATTTTAGACTGAACCATTATGTCTACATTTAAGTCAGGGATTTGCTAAAATTCCTTCGCTATTATTAATTATTATATTAACAGTGTAATATTTATTGTTGCTATGTTAAAGTTTAGTCTATGTTTTATCAAATATAACAGGTCCAGTATATTTAAAAATAGGTTTACTGGGATTACCCTGTTTTGTGTCAGTGGTGTAAAGTAATTTCAATATTATCATTAATTGCAATATTTCTCTTTAACGATATATCGTGCTTCAAAATGTTTTATTGTGACAAGCCCATGTGGTACCTTTTCTTCCATGCAGGCACAAAGAAAACAAAACTCACCCCACTCTCCTCCAGATGAAAACAGAGCGCCTCATCTGTCTGATAGATGTAGAAGGTGGCGCTGACTCCATCATCACACATTATAGAGGCCATAAGTGCGAGCGCGGTGATGGATGAAGGTTTAGCATCACAGCAAATGACTGTACTTCCATGTATTGTTACTAGTGTGATGCTAACTGAAGGGGCTACTCAGTCTGAAGCTTTGTGACTCAAATTAGACTTTAATCATAGCTTTATTTTAGCACAAGTTGACCCTAAAGAACTGACTTGGACCACAAACACTTATTTTGATCATAGACTCCTGAAAATATGCTGTTGAAATCCACTGTCCTTTTTGTTATTTTCTTTTTGGCTATGTTTGCTAATGTGTGTATTGTGACACAATGGTAACTCCATGTAGAGCACCCCCAGCGCGATGTCACTGCAAAGTATCAATTGTGGAGTTTTGTTCTGCACTATGGCATGTGAGGGTAGTCGACTATTTGATTCATGTGATTGCTATTATAATATCCGATTCCGAATGATTGCGGAGTCATTTTTCAGTGGTTTGCTATGTACCATTCGTAACAATAGTCCTGCTTCAAATTCTTGACTTTATTATTACACAGAGGACCATTATATGTCTGAGGAAATAAACCTAGAAATCCCCTCTAATCAGATTGAGGATTCTCATAAAAATGGCGGCGAATGATCTGATTGGAGCTGTGGTATTTCTGTCACATAGATCTTCCCCGGTGGGAGAGGGCTTCCATTCAGCCCAGGGCAAAGTAGCGAAAACTGGGTCACAGAGGAAAGAGCAGAAGATGAGACGCTACAAAAACACTGTTTAGAAACAACAAACACAAGCAAAACACAACCTTCTAATGCAATAAGACTAGTCATTTTTGAACGTCAAAATGTCAACAGCCGTGACACAGTTTTACAGTGACTCCAACTGTAGGAGATTAACAACACTTGTACGGTTCGATTAAATAATCTTCTTAAACCTCCGTGAAGTTGGCCCCCATCAAACTTAAACCTACACAAAAACTATGTTAATTGTTTGTGCTTCGTTTGTGCTGTTTGGTGCTGCAAAAAGTTTCATTTGTGCCATTATGGTTCTTAAGATATTTGCAGTTTTATCTTCAGCCGATCACATCATCCGGCCCCTCAAAATGTTAAATAGCCTCAAAACGTGCAGAAAATTATAGAAAACCTTTATATTTTGTTTGTGCTGTGACAATTTTTATTTGTGCTGTGAGTATACGAAACTTTTTGCAGCACCAAACAGCACAAACGAAGTACAAACGATTGACATAGTTTTTGTGTAGGTTTGCGTTTGATTGGGGCCAACTTCACGCAGGTTCTTCTTAAAGGTGCACTGTGTAACTTTAAGGGTGCGGGTCTCTCACCTGCCTCCAAGAAGACATGATTGCTTTACCTGGAATATTCCACAGCATGACATTAGACTTTCATTTTTTGCACCTTTTCAATTAGCTATGTTTTTATTACAAAAAAACCTGCCCTTTATTAAAAGCATGCGTCACCGTTTTGTCTCCATGGAGATGTATGTATGCCATACTGTGCAAAGCAATAACATCACCATGGATACTAGTTTTTCTCTGTCAAAAATCAAACCCTTATACGTTGTCTTCATCTAATTACTAAACATTTATTCTATTGCAAAATTGTAAGTGCGTGTGACTGCATGACATATGAGAGCTGATTGCTTAATTATGCTGTTATGCATGTGAATACTAGCAGTGCGCAAAAAAGTCTGTGTTGGTGAGTGCTAGGAATTAGTTACACAGATTTAAATACCTACTTCCTCCTTTCATGGCTTGAAAATCAGGTGCTCCAGCATTGAGCTCAGTGTGAGGTGTCTGTGTTGGCTGGTGCACACTTTCACACTCATGGCTACCAATAACAGGCTGCTGCTCATTGTGATCTGCCTTTTGTGTCTGATACAGTGCTCAAATATCAAATTCCCAGAGTTCCAGTAAAATAAATAGAAGGCTGAGTACTGCTGCAAATCTCAATAATCTTGTTAGTCTAGCGTGTAATTGTATTCAGACCTCTGCACTGTGTTTGACATACTTTTTATTTGCTTCATCCTTCTGGTTTCTGTCAGAACTATACAGTTATACCACACTCATTTTTTAGTAGAAGTCACTTGGGCCTATTTGTAGGGCTGAACTAATGATTATTTTATTTGTTGACCAGTAATCAAACAATTATTTATATCATACATTTGGATTTGATTGATTACAATTTGATTGATTAAAATGCATTTTAACAATATAAAGGTAAAAATATACTAACTGAAAGCTTTGAGATTTATAACTACAAATAGATATATGTAAGAAAGCATCTTTTTGAAACAGAAAACACACTCCAAAGTTCTTGTACAGGTGAAAATGCAAAGAACAGCAATTTATAAGTGAAAAAATGCATAGCACACTCAGATGGCCAATGTCTATTTTTAAATAACGTTTCAGCAAAAAGCCTTCGTCAGATCATTTTTGCTGTATACTCTGGTCCAAAGCAAGAAAAATGATCTGACAAAGGCTTTTTGCCAAACGTTATTTAAAAATAAAAATTGGCCATATGCATTTTTCCTTTTAGAAAGCATCTTTAGCGATGTGTTTTTGAGGCTGTTTAATCCAGATAATGATTAATAATTATAAACTAAGCCAACAATCTAAAATTGTCATTGTCAAACTAAATTGTCATTTAGTCACAATTATTCAGATAAATTGTTGCAATCCAAGTTGTATGCTAGACCATGATAAGTTAGCTATTATCATCTATCTTATTGTGAGACCCCCGTGTGACCCTGTGCTGCACACCACCTCAGGCCAGGATTAGACCCGTATACTGGGACACACACATGCCCCAGTCACAACAGCCTTTTAATTAAGATGGAAGAGGATGTTATACTTTAACCTCTGCTTTTATGGAGCACAGACCCCAGACTGACCAGAGAGAGGCCAGTGGACTCACATGTTAAGGCCTGGTCCCAGTTTGACCCACTTTTTTTAATCATACCATATCCATGACCTACATATGCACTGATAATAGCTTATCTTAAGTAATTTCAACTGCAATTATCAGTACAACTTCTGCAGTTATGTTGGTCCTACAGTGAGAACACTGGAGACCAAACTAAATATAATACCTCAGATTAAGAGGGTCATAAAAATATCTTTAAAATTACAATACAGCTGCTCTTTGAGGGTTGAGTTCAAATCTCAACACATTGTAGCATTTACTTAATAATGTAAAAATGGCCAAGGTCCAAACCCGAGGCACATTGACTGATTATATTAAAAGCCCTTTATTACGTGAGGCGGGACACCAACGCTTTTTGGCCAACTCCTGACTGGTCTTCATCAAGGCATGAGACAGGCTATTTCAGATGTACCTAGAATACTGTTTTCTCATATTGATAGATAATTTTTTATTAAATTTGAATTTGTCTTGTTAAAAATAATAAACACATGTCTTTCATTATTCATTTTAGACTTTTGGACAGTGGCAGTTTAACACAATTGATGATACTTTGTCATCACTTGCCATCACTATTGACATTTTTCCTGTTATGTTTACGACAGAAGATGTGAACTGCTTGCCATATGTCCATCAATATTTAGTAGTTTAGTTTTAGTTATTTGGTCATTTGCAGCACAACAAGGATATAGACTACAACTTCATTTCCATCAGGGTTTAGGCTGAAGCAAAAGTATGAATAATGTCTAACCTATAATGTCTAATGTCTAACAATGACAGAATTACAAGAAAGAAAAGCGGCTTATGAATAGCATGTTTGCATTTACAGTTTCACCACATAGGACTTACTATAATATGTGTGGTTGTCAATAGATAATATCCGTTATTTACTTAATCTGTCAATGTTTTTGCTTGTTGGATCCGTGTATGCAGGAAACTTGGCAGTGTCAATTAAATATTCGATTTTGAGATGATTACTTTGAGATAAGCATTTCCGTAAGTAGTGGAAGTGTACAATAACCGCTCGGCTTTAGCGTCTTAGAGACTTTGCTGCACAAACATCCCCCAGATGGAGCCTCCTCTGAACTTCCCCTTCACCACTGCACTAATCTCCTCTTCACTGGGAGTAATTATGACCCAGCTTTTCAGGATGAAGCCAAAACAAACAGCTCCTGTCCAGATGTGGCACACGTGTGGTACTATATCGGCACAGAACAGCTGTAATACTTAAAGGTGCACGGTTAAGAGTTTTGCTAGATTGTCCTCCACATAGGTACAGGTTCCTGATTTGAATGATGTGGCATGGAAATTGTCCTCTGCTGCTACAATAATATTATATCTTAAACAGAGAGAGGTTCTCACAAAATCCTTCAAATCAGAAAGGAATCATTTGCCTGAAACCATGAATTACTTTGCCCAGAATGTTCAACAGTATGGCAAAAGGTAAAGGGTCACATTTGTGTAGCACTTTTCTACTTTCAAGACACCTGAATTAGTTTATGTGAAAGAACCACTCACCCATACACATAGACACACATTATTGAGGTACTGTCACCCCACTTTTCTGTATCACATTGGACATATTTCTCTGGAAACAAGCCACGAGTCTAGGTTACAGGTCTTAAATGTAATGCCTTCTCCTTTGAGACAAGCAGGTGGTGGACCTTCAGCTAGAAAGGTTAGATAGTACACGTTTTCAAACCTATTTTCGGGGATGCCACAGCTTTTGTCTTAAGAACAGATTCCTTTGTTGTTTATATGAAAGAAACCTTGTGCCTCTGTGATTCAGTAAAGTCAGTTTGGCAGTGAGAGGTCGACACATCCATCATGGTGTCAAATATAACCCCAGGGAGCAGAGCCAGGCTTCAGGACGTCCTATTAGACACTTCACAGAGAGCTCCTGCAGCCATTTAACAAACACATTACCTGAGTTTAATTGGCCCATGTATGAGTTGGGTGTACTTAGGTCCCATGGGTGCTACAGACCAGGTGCAGGGATGTAAATAGTGCTTGGAGAGTGTCTGTATGCCCGTCAATTGACACCATTGTGAAGCGTTGGCATCTTAAATAATTCATTCTGTTGAGTTGACAGAAGCATATTTTGTCATAGACTTCTTTGATTGTGTTTGTGAGGAAAGAGATGGTACATATACAGTATTGAGGTAATTATATTGATATGATGTGTGTAAAGTATTTGTAGAGTAGAGTGCTTTACAAAAATCTACTTTCAAATTGGACATTTTGAGCGCATATTTTCACAGAAAGTATTCAAACCCATGGCTAAAATGCAGTGCCATCTTATTTTATGTATCATTTTTAAACTATATAATCAGAACATAAAACAAAAAAATAAATACATACTGTAACAATGACTCTCAGACACCTCAGACCTCATAGTCATATTGGGATTTCTCCCTGAGCCAAGATTTAAACTGAGGTGGGAGTCAGATTTCCACTATGTCAAAATACATCTTTAAGTCATAAAAACAACATTCTTGGCAATGGTTATAAAGAATGCAAAAGTCAAACAGCATCTAATCAAAGAAAACACAGACACAGCATTTTATTATGTTCCAGCTGTCACTTAGAGCAAACACTATTGGCTCCCAATCAATGCAAAATGTGTCGAGTGTAATAACATTATTACCCATGAGGCTGTGCAGCTGAGTACTAAAGGACTGTTTTAATGGTTGTGAGAACTTGCACAGCTCTCCTTTAAAGTGCATTTGACAGGTTTTCTTGTTTTTGTAATTATTCATTTTGTTGGATAGTGCCATTTCATATTTTTATAGTTCTACATGAATGTTTGTTGGAAAAATGTAGAGAAGAAAACTAGAAAAAAATCTGATGTTAACTGTGTTTTAGTGAAATTAGTAGCCTGCCATATGCACTTTGGGTTAGTTTATTTGTCACTTGTAGTCAAAAACACATTAGAAAAAATATGTGCAAAAAGCTCAAAGTGCACCATGAGACATTAAAACAGCCACAAAAACAGACAGACAATCATTACAGAGCACAGATGACACTGTGAAATAAACAAGATACAAAGACTAAGGAGCTAAAATATTATGGTGCTACATCAAAGTCCAGAGTGCATTGTTCAAGCTCATAACAGCTTGTGGGATGAAGCTGTTACCATGGCCAGAAGTCTTACATTTAATGACATTTAATGGACTGATACCTTCTTCCCTTAAGTATGTGGTGATAAACTGATTTACTGAGTCTTTGCTGATGTGTCTTTTTGTTAATGTATTCATCTTAACCTAATACACAGTGTTAATGTTCCTTTCAGATTTATATTGCACACTGGAAGTGGACTCCTTTGGATACTTTGTCAGCAAAGCCAAGACAAGAGTGTTCAGAGACACCTCAGAGCCGCAGTGGAATGAAGTCCGTTAACTATATTATGCATAATTCATCACCAAACAGGACTAAAGTCATTACTGAGTTGTGTGATGTTTTCTCTGTTGTTTATAGGAGTTTGAGATTGAGTTAGAGGGCTCCCAGTACCTGCGGATCCTTTGTTATGAGAAGTGCTATGACAAAAGCATGCTCAATAAAGATGATAATGAGATCGTGGACAAGATCATGGGCAAAGGACAAGTCCAGGTAAGAAAGTGTAATACACATCTGTAATACACCTTTATGACCACTGAGATAACACATAAAATGGTTTCATTGTGCCTTGTTTTGGTATTTATAGTTACAGGTAAACAGTGTCCCCAATGAGTTGTGATTTAGAAGCAGAGCAAACAGTTACTGTCAGACCCAAAATGTTAGGTCTGACTAGTGTTATCATGACCAAAATAATTGGGATTAACAGTATCACAATAATTATTAAAATAGCTGACACTTTTAAAATGCCATGTAACTTTTCTGGTGGAGGATCTCTACGGAGACAGCAGGTGACTCCACAAGGCCAGGTTACATATCTGTGGACAGGGGGCCCCACTCACAGTAAGAATGCATGTTTTTAGGTCAATAAAAACCCATGTTATTGAGGAAATGCAAGATGGATACGGGACATTCCAGACAAACCTGCTTGTCTCCATGGAGGTGACAGACCCCCAGAAATGTTACACAGTGCACCTTTGAAGCACTACAGTATTATAGTACTTTGTGTTGAGTGAATTTAGAAGAGAACATCATCGATAAGTAGCATTCATTCACGTCACGATTACACATAATACTACAAACTATTATTTCTTTCCATTTCTTATCACTATTAGATTAAAGCAGAACTAAGTAACATTTTTACCTAATGAAATGTCTCTGAAAGCCCCTCTGATGGTCACATGTGACATTTTGGGGTGTTTGAAGGGTTCACTGGTGCCCCCCTCTGCTTCTGGGCGGAAAAACCACACATGCAACTTGGCTCCTACCGACCCGGATCTCAGCTCTCGGGGTTTTTGTTCTCACAAGGGCCAAACCGCTCTACGAGCTACAACACACCCGTACTGATGAGCTCCGTATCACATACATATGTCCATATCCGACAGTATCACAATAATTATTAAAATAGCTGACACTTCGCCAAAATGCCATGTAACTTTTCTGGTGGAGACAGCAGGTGACTCCACAAGGCCAGGTTACATATCAAATCTGTGGAGAGGCGAGCCCACTCACAGTAAGAATGCATGATTTTAGGTCAATACATTTAATGCCATACTGGGACATTCCAGACAAACCTGCTTGTCTCCATGGAGGTGAAAGACACTACAGTATTATAGTACTTTGTGTTGAGTGAATCTAGAAGAAAACATCATTAATAGGTAGGATTCATTTGCATCACGATTACACAAAATGCTACAAACTATTATTGCTTTCCATTTTTTATCACAGTTAGTGATATTACTATTTATTGCCCCATCCTTAACTGGTGTCAACACAGTGAGTAAACCCCTTGTTATTTTGAGCAGAACATGTGTCTCGACTTAATTCGTCTCGACACAGAGCTGTGGTTTTGTTCTGGTGGCCTCTAATGACCACGGTGGCATTAATTGTCTAAAACAGTTTCATGTTATGGAGGGTTTTCCCCGTCATGTTGTGAGAACCAGTCCAATAAAAGTTCCTCTCATTTTCATGTTCATACTGCCGCCGCCGCTGCTGCTGCTGCTGCTGCTGCTGCTGCTGGTGCCTACACAGAGGAATCTGAGGTCATTGTTGTTTGGGTTTGGGGAATTTATGGTCAAATCACTTTTTTCATAATTTGTCAAGAGAAGCTTTCTCTGATAATGTGGACAAATAGCTTCTGCTGCATTATAATTAATATCATTTTGACCATTTTGGAGGCATGAGTCAACAGTAATTTCTAATGATTGCTGAATGTCCATTCTGATGTCAATGATATTTTTACTTCCCTCATTTGTCCAGGACTGGCCCAAGGTTTCAAAGGTCTGACACTGTTTTTTTTAATTCGTTGTACAGATCGACTGATTTTTTTTTTTCATGTCCAATGCAGACACCTAATCCAGAGAAACTGTTGGCCAATAAACTGCTGATATGAAGGGCTGATTTTGATTATTTTACCCAAATTACGTCATTTTAATTCACTACAAACTCACCCCAAGCCCTATTTTCCTACAAACCTATAAGAGAGCTGTCTAGTCACGTTTATATCTTTGCTCTTAAATCAAAGAGATTTAAGGCTGATAGCTTTTCCGATAAATTGTATATATCTGTTTTTGTACTTTCAAGCACAAACATTTTTGTACAACCAGGTTAGAGGACTCACATTTCCATAATAAACTTCCAAGAACAATGTAGGTACAAGATCCATCCATCCATCCATCCAGTGTGATTTTGGTGCCTACACATTTTCACATTTACCATAGTGAAACTAACCCAAAAGTTAGAACTCCCTTAGGAAGAAAGGAAATCAAATAGTAGGGCTGTCATGATAACACATTTTCAGGTACGATATATTGCTGAAGTAAATATAGACGATAAATGATAATATTGAAGCCAAACCATAAATACATACATAAATATACAATATTATTAGCTGAAATAAATACCCAGCAGAATATAACACTTAAGTAGTTAGTGCGTATCTATAATGAGTCATAGAAATTCATAATTCAACCACGAGAAATATTGACTTCCAAAAATGATTGTTCTATCTGTCATGTATTGAACAATATGTCATTATAACAATTTTGGTGGCAGGCCTATCAAATAGATGAAACTGACTTAATCTTAATCACTAACCCACTTCCCTTTCATGTTAAAAACCAAATCCTAACAACAGCTCGCTTTGGCAAATGGGAACACACGTTTACCGTCAAATATAGAAATTGGGGCAGACGTGAATCACTCAGAAGAGCTTATTTCAAAGCCAAACCTCAAAATAACTTTTAGAATCCTTGGCCTCATGGTTTTAGTTGTTGACTGATAAAAACCACTCTGCAGTCTTTTGTTCTCCTCAGATATGTGCTGTCCTTGAATACTTCCTTTGATTTTGCTTAGCCGTGAGGAGACACTAGCTCCTTCTCTGCATCTTAATGTGGTGCAGCCTTGGCAGTTTGTGCACAGCGAGTCATAAACAAATGCTTTTTAAGAGATGAGAAGAATTCACCTGAGAGAGAAGTGAGTCATGGTTTTTGAACTCAGAGATGACGTTAATTAAGAGCTTCATGGTGCACGATGGTCTGATGTTACCTTGCTTTGCTGTTGGGTTAATTAAGTTGGCACCTTGCTACAGTTTTAAGTCGAAATATGATGAAAGATTTACGGTCAGAAAACACGGGGCGCTGTGATCTTAGCATAAAAGCGTTTTCAACAAAAAAGTTACTAAACATTTTTGTGTGGCTAGCCCTCTGCTCCATCTCATGTGGCATTCAATGAGAAAAGTTCGAACTGCTGAAAAAAATAGATTAAACGTGTGTATCTCCATGGAGAGTGTTTTGAAGTATTGTTTTAACTTTATGTTTACATAGAATCACCTTCAGAAAGTTACATACTATAAGATATATTTTTAAATAATTGAAATAGGTATAAAAAAAATCACATTTTAAAATAAAATACAGAACAGAATCTACATCAAACTAGCTAAACATATATAACATATTTAGATAACCACATTATAACATTTATAAAATTTAGACAGTTGTAAACATCAATGCCCATTCACTCTTCCCAGCATCTTTATTTGTCACATATTTTTTACGTGGGACTAAATCCATGCGCATCCTTCAACCACATTCATAGCTAACTTGGGTAGTACCTGGAGGACTAAAGAAAAGACTTTTAAAAATATTTTATATTCAGAGCCTCAAAGTAGCCTGCCTTTACTTTGTCGAATAATATTTTGTAGTTATTTAACTTTTTCCTACATACATACATAACTACTGCGTAATTCCCTATATCTTACTTCATATATTTGATGTCTTCCGTATATAAAAGTAGAAAGTAATAAAAATAAACAAAAGAAACTGAATGAGAGGATGTGTCCAAACTTTTGGCTAGTAGTGTATATTTGTAATAAAATTCTCAGTTATCTAGGTAGTTCAGGCAAAAAGATAAGGAAAAGCCCTATGTCTATGATGTACAGTATATTTAGCGTCTTTATGCCAATGTTTCTTCATTTTTACGAGACAATTGTAAAATGTTTTGCGACCTTTATAAATTTTTAAACGCGTAATAAAGAATGGTAGACCTTTACATGTGCTTACATCTACTCTGCACTTTTATTGAGGCAAGTGTGCAGTGATTACACATGAGCAGTTTGAACATTTGATTTTACAGTGACAATAAAGACCACCCTTTTCGCTACAGCTGCCTGCCACCAAGACTTCTCCGCTCCACTTCTCCATCTGGGAACATCCACTTCAAGCCAAAAAGACACAAAACAAAAACAAATAAGTAAGCCACATGTTGTTGGCTGGCTCTGAGACAAGAAGAGGGAAAATCAGAAGGGAATGGCATGTTCTGTCCCAGACTTTACCGGCTGGGAATATTTTGACAATCCATAAAGTTCATTTTGACAAATTAAACGTGTTTTAGTTTAAAGTTACATTGTCATTAGAGGCAGTTTAGACTTATTGAAGGTTAATGGAGCTTTCTATGATGAACCCAGTACAGATATTCCATATGAGATGATGAAGTGTGTAGTGTAGGAGTCCATCTGGGACCTGATGTCAATAAGTTAAGGAACAATTAAAGGAAATCCATTGTACTGATTTAGTTTGTTGTTGCTATATGAAATATAATGTGTTCAAAATAACTTGATCTAAGCAAGAGCAAATTATTAGTTTGTACCTTATGTATACAAGCACTACTACTACTACAATACAAGTGGGAATGTCCCCTCCATTCACACTTTAGTTTAATTTAGTTTAGTTTCACACTGTTCTAGTCTTGGTTTAGTCCTGGCCTAGTCCTGGTATAGTTCCAGGTTTAGTCCTAGTTTAGTCCCGGCTTGATGTGGTGATTTGTGGTAATGCACCCTAAAACTTCTTAAAGGATGATTCAGTACATTGATCCTAAAGCATTCCTAGCATCCTAATTATTCACCACAATGAGTTTATAAGCTCTTTACACATCTTACAATTTACAGTTTGTATAGGGTGACCAGGCGTCCCTATTTATGCGTGCCAGTTTGGGTTGTGAGCCCTGTGTCCCCTGTCCCAGCAGATTTACCCAAAACCAGTGATTTGTCCCAGTTTTATACAAGAAATGTCCCAGTTGTCCCTATTTTTGACAAATTTGATACCTCCCAACAGTAAAGAGAGGCATAAATTGTCATTTGTTTAGGTGAATTACAGAAAAGCTGCTTTAAAATGACCAAAACACAAAGAAAATGTGACTGTACTGACTCACATTAGTGCCAAATGAATAACAGTTTTCCTTAAGTACGCACTCGTTTCACAATTTTATTATTACCATTCAACCCAAACCAGGGACAGGTGATACTTTAGAAGCAGTCTCAATGCAGTAGTCTCATTTTGACCCGAAGAGCTGCTTTTACATTATACTACTGAGGCAATATAAATGTTACTATTCCATGAAAAAAATAGCACAGCCACTTTAAAACTCATAATTTATTGTCTCTTTACTCAGAAAACATGCCATCCAAGTGCACAGTGGAAGTGGGCTTTCTTCACCTCACAGATACACTGTCACGTTCTACCAGCGCTGACACATCAATCTCCTAAAGTCAACATCTGTACCTAAGCAAGAGCCCCACTCAGAGCAGGGCTGTTTGCTTTGGTCAGGCACAGTTTGGAAGGAGCCCCTGCTGTTTGGCTTTGCTCTCCAGAGACCCCTCGGATTTATTTTACAAGATGCAGGGATTCTGACTGACCTTAAATGGGCATTTTGAGTTGGAACTTTTGTGTCTCGAGTGTGTTTTGTATGTGTTTTTCGGGCTTTACCCTGATGAGAAAGCTCACCGGCTTTGTCATCCAGTGTTTAGATTGTGAGTAAGGAACAGGCCTTGGTATGAGTCATGGAGTTACCAGAATCAGTGTAATGGCAACGTAATGGCTACTGACTTATGTTGATGCATTGGGCAGGAATTGCAGTAAATTGTAAAGTATTTGAATGAGGTAAGGCTGCACAGATTTTGGGGGAGAAAAATGTAATTGGGTTTTTGTTTTTTAAGATTCAGTGTGATCCAGAGTGCACATTGTAAACAACTCCAAGAGCATTCACTTAAATCTGAGTTGCCTTTGCTAACTAAAGCAACTCAGATTGATAGCAGTACAGTATATTGTATTCTTACACTGAGTGGATTGAACCAATAACATAAAGTGTAGGTTTAGTTGAATTCTTTTTATTGAAGATTTGCATTTTTTTTTTTTAACATCAAATATACTTCATACCATAATGTCTAAGACCTAATTAATATATGAATAATAAAAGTGGTCAACCATACCACACCAATAATTTAAGCCACCAATAGGTTTTATGTTCCCATTTATCAACCCCATGTTATGACGCACACCACATAATACAAACAATAGGATTCCATTAGCTTGCACCAATAAGAGCTTGACTTTTCATTTCATTTGTTTATATATTTCTATTTATTCATTTCTATTCTTGGCACCCTTGGCAAGGCTAAAACACAAATGGTTTCTTAATGATTCCAACCAAACCAAATAATCTACAACTGGGATTACAATTGTTTCAAATTTTCCAATGATTTCGAAATTTTGAATTAACCACACTGTGCATACTAATAGGGCAAATAATTATTTTTGTACTTTCTTTATTTTATTTTATTTTATATATATATAGTATTTATATTTCAATTCTCTTTGTAAATTTTGTACATATACTTATCCACTTTATATTATTATTTTATTATTATTTCTATTTTTATTATTATTGTTTATCTTAATTGCATCACACTTTTTCCTTTTTTGCACTAAACTGTCCTGGAGCTACTGTGACTGTTGAATTTCTCCACTGCGAGATCAGTAAAGTCCTATGTTATGTTATCTTATCTTATCTTTGTATATGGGTTTCAGAATGATGAAAAATCACGACTGTTGCTATAACTATTAACTTATAAAGTAAATATCCTAGCTGTAAAAAGTCATAAAAAATATGTTATATAACAAAAAGCTGAAACACATGAATAGCTTCTTTATAATATTTTGGCCATGGCTGAAACCCCTGGGAAATATTTATCACTTTGTCACTGTATTTAATAGGCTACAAGTCTTGACTCTATGATGAATTGTTGGAAGATTTGAAGGTTTCGAAGATAGATGCCTGTTGACTTTTCAAAGCCACAACCTGATTTGTTTTTGTCGGTCATAGCTGTTGTACTTGCCCATACCATGATTTATTGTATTTTGTGCTTTCATAGAGGACAGTGAGTTCTGTTTGTGAAGTAAAGATTGTGACGCGTGGCCTGGATCGTGAGCTGTGGATCTCTCCTCTCCTGCACTCCTCATCTTCAGGACTCTTATGTAACAGCCTGAGTTAACAGCCGCTCTGCTTTGTTTTCACACAAACCCATCTTTCCCTGTCAGAGCCAGAGATGCTTTTATCAGCTCAGCCTCTCCTCACACACACTCACAGTGCTCCCTCTGGGGCCCACCACTCTCATTTGTGTCTTATCACAGGGAAATTGGCTTCTTTCATACACCCACCAGCACTATCAGCTGTTTAGCCCGTCTTTGCAACCAGTTCAAAATCAGTAGTAAGTGGAAGTTTCTTCTGGTGTGAATATTATTACTGACTGAAAAAACTGCAGCCAGCGTTAGCCTACGTGCAGCCAGCTTGATTATGTTGAACTTAAAGGGGCACTATGTAACTTAACTGAGGGAGGGTCACTGTTTTCTCTGCTGTTACACCATATTGCTCTAATTCTATTACCGTATATTTTGGACCATAAGGCACACTTTATTTTTCTCAAAAATTGTCAGTGCGCCTTATAATACGGTGTGCTTTATGTATATATTAATTCTGGCTGTGCTTACTGACCTCGAGCCCATTTTATGTAGTACATGGCACTTAAATCTGTCAAAATGTTTTAGTACTTTTGTAAGCTACAAAGCCGCACCGCGTGATGGATTGTCGCATGGAGCACGAAAGCCCTCAGAAACATTCACTGTGCATATTTGGTTGCAGCTGAACACATAACAAACATCCGCAAACTCTCGAATGAGTTCAGTCATACATAAAATGTATTGTGTGTATTTCATCCATTAGAATACGAATTGAAAAGTTATGACATCAAGAATTACAATCACGAAATGAAAACTTACGATTACTGCGGCGTTTACCAGGTCTACAACAGAACTAAACCATGTCTTAACCAGGACTAAACCTGGACTAAACAAGGACCAAGCCGGGTCTAAACCAGGACTAAACCAGGTCTAAACCAGAACTGAAGTCCTGTCCTTTCACGCACACGGGGCTCACTCATTCAAAAGTTTACGGACGACCCATCTTAAGCTCAACTACAATCAACCATGCACAGATCTCCACCCACAGAACTATCCATGCCTCCACCTCATGCACACGAACACCACTGAAAGACTCCATGCTCCAAACTGTCGGAGCATTACGGTGACCGTAGCCAGGAGCCTGGTGGAGTGAAACGTACTGTGCTTCAACATCATATTATAGTGTGTGTATAAGGAGCCCAAAATGGCCCCTGTTCAGAGACATGCTAACTTACATGGCCAATTGAAGCAAACTGATTCGGTGCTTGGGATCATTCCAGGTGGATTAACCAAAGAAATCCAACCGATAGATATTGGTGTCAACAGGTGGTGTCGTTTAAAGTTAAAGTGCGAGCTGCACAGGAGCATTGGACGACAGAAGGTGAACTCCGGGCGAGTTACACTTTATGTATGAAAAAATACCCATTCATTGATCTAACGTCTTATAATCCGATGCACCTTATGGTGTGGTATCTATCTTGCATTTGCTCAATTACAGATGATTATATTGCTCACAATGCATTGAAAATCAATGTGCAGTTGCCACTCCACAGCTCTCACTTGACCTAGTGATGCTACCTACTTGTTTCTACTGAGGTTTAAAGCCACCCCCTGCGGAATATTCTAGGCAAAATAGAGCAGTAACATTTCCATAGAAACAAGCAGGTGACCCCATCACCAGAAAAGTTACATATTGCACCTTTAATATGCATTTTAATTGAGAGTAGTCTTCAAATACCTTATCCAACTTTTAGGTGAACTTATATTTAGGAATAATTACATTTCTTATTTTGATGTTTCAGTCGCATGCTTAAAATACACACATACAGCATGCATATTTCATTCTACTTCATCACCTACAGCTATAATATGTATGAAATATTTTCACCTTGTGTGGCACTAGTGAGGTGGTTTTACTTGTGTAGCTGATGCTGGTGTCTCTATGAAAACACCAGCCATGTCAGGGGAGGATCTTTAAACCTGAAGTCACTACTCACAGTTATATTTTATGTGTTATCTCAGTACAGTTTGGTATGGCAAAGCAGTTCATCACTGTCTGGAAATGTAGATATCTTCATGACATATTTTTAAAAAAGCATTGATAACATTGTACGTATGTTTTTATTTCTTTTGCATGTCAACAGCTTAACCTTTCTACCATTTAACATTCAGAGGACTGTCTTACATCACACAGAGAATTCGTTTGTATAGGAACTGTATGTTCTTTGCTTTCCTTGACATTTTGACATTCAGTTATGTCACCACGGCTGTATTCATTCCTCTACCCTTTTTCTCTCCATCTTTCCTCTGCAGCACTGTGGGCTTGTGTTTATTGGCTTGCTTTTAGGGTTGAGCACAAATCAGGCCCTCACTGTTTTAACTTACCCCAATAATCTGAAATCATTTTGAAACATCTTCAGGAAGATAATAGAACCACCCATGACGTGGCCAGTGAATGCTTCCTGGCAGCTCTTGGCCTTCTCTGAATTGGTGTAGGCAAATACATTAGTCGTGTTACTGTAAAACTACAGTAAGGGTGACTGAGGGGTTGTAAAGTTTGAGGTGGGCTTCTTAACCACTTAAAAGCCGGATCTTTTACTTGTAGGAGAAGCATTAGATGAGAGCAATGACGTTAGCTTTGGAAGCTTTTTGGAGAGATGCTAAAAGCTAAAAGTGATTTTGACGTCTGGAAGATTAAAGGTGCACTATGTAACTTTTTTGTTGGATATGTCATTGCTATGGCTGGACTGTTCCACAGTATGACATTAAACAGTTCTACTTTACATTTATTCAATTACAGGTGGTGTTATACCTCAAAAATACCTAGAAAAACAGGCATTCAGGCAGGTTTGGTCTCCATGAAGATAGAAAGGTTTAATGCCATACTGTGGAGCATTTGATGGACCCTCCTGGTACTGTTCCAACTGAGAAAGTTCAAACTGCTCTTTTTTTTTTTTACCCCAGTACAGATACATTGTATAAGCAGCTCTTAAAGCAGAAATGGGACTAGGGGACCCTGTGTACTGTCAGCTAATTGTGACACATTTTATCCAAGAATTTAAACTGTTTTTCACACTTCAAGACAGTTAAAATCATGTACATCACCTTTAAGTTCTGATCCAGTCATTTATCATTTGAACGGTTTGGGTCAGAACTTGAGAAGTGACGGTTGGCTAACATTAGGAGCCGTGTGAAAGATGTGTTTCATTATCCTGATATTGATACCAGAGGAATGCCTTCAGAGGTTTCCATTGTCCAAGTGAATTTAATAATATAATGATGAAACTGGAAACTGCTGGTTGGACCTAAAGCCACATTTTGCATTGTATTTGCAAAGTTTTTGTGAACTTTGAGAACTTGAGACTTTTAAGTATTTGTTGGCCCCTGTTACTGTATAACTATATGTCTTATAGGTATCATAGTTTTTTTTTCTTCAGTCAGAATCTGAAAAAGGGTTTTTCAGCTATAAAACCACCTATCCATCCATCTTCTCCCGCTTAATCCGGCGGGGTTGCAGCCGCCCAGTCCACTATGCACCTGACCTCTCTATGAACCTATAGCCATAGAAACAAAAAGGTAACAACTAGAAAGTTATATAGTGCACCTTTAAAAAAAAACCTAAGGATTTCACTTTTATTTGTATAATTATTCACAATTATTGCCACCATGATCATACAACATGTACACTTCCTTGTTTTTGCTTATTTTAAACAAGTCCAGAGAACTTTCACAGTCTCCTTTAATGTAGCTTTGTCCAATTTGGATGCCATCTTTACTGCGTATATTTAATGAGTCTGGAGCTCCTAACCTAAAATCACTGTCTACTTTTTTTTATTGCTTTGGGACTGCAAGGTGCTAAATCTAGTTTTAATGTCTTTTGTCTGGCCTCGTTTTCAGTTTTGTATCATTAATCTAACAGAAACTGCAATGTTGTTTTTATTTATTTTTTTAAACTACGCACTGAAGTCTTTTATTTTCCTTTGTCATTTCCTCTCAGAATCCCTTGGGGCGTGCAGGCTGCTGGAATTCCATGTAGCATTAGTTTTGCCTCATACAGCGTAGTGCGTTTTTCTAATGAGCTAGCCTTGTTTGCTCTCCCATGCTTGTGAGTTCACACCTGGCTGGTGTCTGTATTAATATAAATTAGCGTCTAACGCAAAGAAGCAACCATTTTGTCACTGGCCCGTGTCACTTAGCCCTGTGATCTGTCATGTTCCTATTCTAGATAGCGCCCCCCGCAGTCGTACACATACAGAGCTGTCACACTCACATAGTAACAGATGGGACCCCACCGAGCCCCCTAGACTTCCGGCAAATGGGTGATGGGCTAATGCATTGTAAATGATCTGAATACCTCCAGCCGCAGCCTTACCTGCTATTTATTAGTCTCTGTCTCATTGTCCGGGAGAAAATTTCGGTGGATGTGTGAATTCACAAAGACTCCACATTCTCCATCCCTGGACACTTTTGTTGTCCATTTGGTGTAGGCTCCTGATGTTAGTGTAGTTAAATTATGCTAAAAAAATCTGTTTAAGGTGATGTACCAGATTTTACTGCCTTAAAAAGGAGAAAAACTGAACCAATTTTACACAGTTTGACAGATTCCCAGTGCATTCCTAGCCTCCTAATTAGTGATGAGTTTATAAACAAGCCAGAAGGTGGTTCAGGTGTTACTCTATTGATAGCAACAACTAGCATGCTAACAGTGCACCATTGTTACTTCCTGGTTCATGTTGATAAAACTATTTTTTCTAGATGCAGACGAAACACATTGGTCTTACTCATGAGCTGCTTTTACAGTGGGGAAAAACAGATTTCATTTTATAACGTTAATCCATTTGAATTTAATGCAGGGCCTGCATGCTTTTTTCTTTTGTTCATAATATGTCTTGAAGAGCCTTCTAAATCAATATGATGAAAAAATTTATTTTAAGATGTCAAAATGTGTGCCTAGACTTTTTTGTTTCTTTCTATTAAGCCTGTATTTATTGTATTGTATTTAACATCATTCTTATAGCTTTATGTTAATTACTCAAATAACATTACACTTATTTATAGTCTTCATAATATGTATTAACCATAACCAACATTATTTATGAAGCACTATGAAACAAAAACTTCAATTGGCCAAAGTCTGTATTAAATTGCCTGGAACATCGTATGAGGTGCTTTGGGGTATATACATGGTGGAATATACACCCCCCCCCAGTGCTGTTTTCCTTGTGTTTTAAATGAGTGTGTTCCTCCAATGTCAGTAGCATATGTTGCCTTTTATTGATGAGTCCCAATTAAGCAGACTTCCTGATCACACCATCCTTGATCAGTGAAGCTTACTCTATGGCGCTGTTTGATGGATTTTTCTGCCATCTTCTCTCCCAAAGAAAGAATCTCTGTGGCAACCCTTATTTACCCACACTTCTGTAGGCACTTAAAACAACTGCCACATGGGACCTAGATGCCCCAAATAACCACTTCTGTTCAAAAAAATCTGAGTCTGCTACCACGCAAACACAGCATCTTCTGTCTGTGAGTATGACTTTAGGGAAACACATGCGATAAGGTTTGTCATTGTTATTCCTAACACTAAACAGAAGGCATTGATCAGATCTATAATTCATGAGCCAGAGCCCAGATGGGGAAGCTTCTTATTTCAAGTGTTAAATGTTTAAAGATCTAATATGCAGTTTATTTTGATGTTCAAAATTAAACAGCTAGTATTTCTATTGTGTTCTGAAAGGGAAACACATGCATGTATTAAAGTGAAGGATTTTTCTACCTCTAACTAACCTGGGCACATGCTGTTCTTTTGGTGTTAGCTTGCATTCCTAGCATATGCTGCAGTGGTTAAAATAACTAATACAGGCTGTTGCTTCTAAAATACCTGGTTTGAAAGCTACATGATTTACTAGTTTCAAAGCAGACCACCACCTATTGTCCTCTGAAGGGAAACGTTGACTGTTCTTTTGTAAAATGAGACCTAAATCATAATTTCACATTCAGTCTTCAGAAACTTTAGAGGTCACATCTGCATAGAGCTCATCTTTGGGATTCTGGGCTGGAGGCAGGGACATTCTGGACAATGTGAAGTTAATTGCTAACGATGACCATCAGATGACCTTCCTCGGTATATTTTAGGCTACTAAATACAATATGTGCAAGAACTACTTCACCCTATATTGAGCAAATTATAGTCTCTTTAAAGCAGCTTTACCCATCTGAACACTTTCCCCATTAACATTAAAATGGACAGAGTACCTCTGTGGAACAATGCTAATGCAGCTGTCCGGACCGCACATTTGTTAATCATAATAAGACTATAATAATTACATAGTTATAATGACACATTCCTACAAGCATGGTGGATGCAGTGCCTTGCCCATGGACACAACAGCTGCAAGTTTTATAGTTGGGATAGGACCAACTTTTCAGATCTTTAGGCTACCATGGTGGTCCACTTGCAGGTTGTATTTTTGAGGGAAAAAAAGGTACAGAATTAAAAAGCGAAAAAATACCTTCTTATCTTTTAGACTTGGCTTCACAGAAAACTCCGTTGGTACTCAGCTCTTGTTGCATAATACTTTCGGAAACTGTATTGGATCGACACCAGATGTACGATTTCCGTTCATGAAGTGCATATGTGGCACATGTGGAGAGGGCAAGAGGAAGACAATAGGACCAGGGCCCCAGATGGCGGCCAATTACGGGCTGCTGAGAGAGTTAAAGGGAGAACAAAGGATCTCATCACTGACAGAGAAATACAGTGCTCTCCCGAGTGGCCCAGCCAATCCCCACTATACATGTAGTACCTCCAGCTTTGTCTCAGAGTAGTCAGGGTTCAGGGGTAATTAGGAGCAGTTTGACAGGAGGAGGGGGTACAAAATAATGGCATATTTAGACACAGGAATGAGGAAGTATGTGACATTCTGTGTTCTTTATCATTAATAATCTTTTGTTTGATATTTATGGTCCATTTGATATATTTTTGGTCATTTGCCAGACACTACAAGACCATAAAGAAAGCCTATTATGGATGTGTGTGTGTGCGTGTGTGTGTTAGTGTATGTATGTACAGTTTGAGTTATTTGTCAGGCATATTTACTCTGTTATATAATATCCAGCATAAAAAACAACTATATAATGTTAAAAAATCACATAACTTAATGCTTCAACATAACGTAAGACATCAAAATAAATTGTGCTTAAATACACTAACCCTAAAATTTTACCATTTGAATTTGTGTTTACAAGATAAAGCAATATAAAAATTCAAGTTTGTAAAAAGATAATTAGTTTATACAGTAATGTTGCCACTAAAATTTCAAACTCTTATATGATATTGATAAGGAATAGGTACTGATTTTGATACCACAGTGATCATAGACAATAGACAGTCATTTTCAGCACTAAATAATTCTCCTTTCTTTGTTACCAACCTTATATACACAGCTAGAAAGAACTCAGAAAATGTAAAATTTCTTTCATTTTTCTTTCTTTTCTTCTCCCTTTTTTCTTTGCCTAGACTTAAAGGTGAATCATTTCTACTGGGAATGGTGCTGGAATGCTGGTCCCATGGGCATAGTGTGTGGAATTCTAAAGAGCAGATGACATTGGGGTTAGGGGATCTGCTCACAGTCTGCAGGGTACCACAAACCTTATTCTGCAGTTAAGGTCTAACATGGAACTGTCCATCTTGAGTACACACCCCAAATCCCTGTGGATGTAGTGTTCTGTGGGAAAGACCACACAGAGACCTATCCTTTCCTCGTCTTATTATATGATTAGTCGTATTTAACAGACTTACGGCAGACATAGTTTAATTTCCTGAACATGTTTATATGGGATTTCTATAGAGATACAGCATAGAGAGAGTGTCATGGAAAAAGCGGTTTCACATGGTTTGACCCAGCATTGCAAGCATCTGTGTTTTCCTGTGCTTTGTTGAAAATTGATATTTTGCAGTGATATCATGCTGGGGTTGTTCTAAATGTATCCCTAATGGTGAAATATTTAGGAGATATATTGTTCAAATTAGCGCAAACTCAAAAAAGTTTGTCTGAAAACTCAAGAAAAAACACTAAATGTATTAAAATAACACATTTTAGGAGCCTGTGATCAATACGAGCATTCATGGTCCTGTTTAGATATTTGATTTTCAGTAAAAATAGCGACAGTGACAATGTACTAACAGATTGTAGTAAGGGTTAAATGCAAATCTCTTGAATTATAGAACGTCTCCCATTTGGCAACTCGTACACCATTGTGAGCACTGAATTGTTGCTTTCACTCAAAAATGCTTAACCTTATGATACTTTATACTTTAGCCATTTTCAGGAGTTGTTTCCAAGTACACACCATACGTCTTCTTTTGTCGTCCTGTCCTCATGTATCATATGGCAGCCCTCGTGTCCAAACGCAACACAATGGACTCTCGCTGTGTATCTCGGCATGCACAGTCTGTTTAGTCTTTACAGTGGTCAGTGGAGGGACCTGGACTGTTCATGAATGATACGCATGTGTTTCTGACCGTCAGCTAGACTTACTTTTGTTTTGCCAACCACAGAACTCAGGGGAGCACAGGAAATTACGAACTTAGGTTTATTCACATGCCACTTTTTAGCCCCAATTGTGTTCTTTTAGTTTGTTTAGATGAGAATTGTGTAGTCAACTCAATGCTTTCCACATGCTGGGGGTTTGAGGTTGTGCAAGCGCTACCCCAATGTGGTTATGCAGATTCAGGACTGGAACATTAGATAAGCCTGAAATGGGGGATAATAGAGAAAGCATTGTGGCATTGTAATACACTCAAATGAATGGGATTATGATTGTTGGCTATGTTTTGGGTTAAAATGCTGAATCTATAATGTCTACTGTGTTAAAGGCTACTTGTGTTTCAGGGCCATCATTCACTTTACCACAGTAGTTTTCCCTCATAGCTCCTCTCTGAATGTTTCACCAGACTGTCTACAGGGATCGGTCTGAATACACTGTCAGAAAGTTACGGTCGCTCTGTTTTTGTGATTGTACAAGTTTTTAAGTGGGATCAGTGGAAGTATGTTGAGAGAGATGTAGGTGACCTGTGTGATTGGGTACAAAAACAGCAGCTGGTTTGAGCATCACTGTCACGAGGACTTTGGGTAATATGGGATGTCAGCTTATTTTTCCATGCATGTTTACAGCCCTTACAAATATTCTAATAATTTTGAGGATAAATGGTTCGTCAAGAGGCAGAATCAGTTGGAATTATAATGAAAAATGCACAATGCTTGTCTCGGAAGGTGAAGTGAATTCAAAAAGAATCCATAAGATCAGAATAGAGTAATATTCTTTATGTGCCCAAAGTGTAATGCGGGTTTCGAGGTCTCAAGAATTATATTCGTAAACACGCTTTAATTCACTGGGCAGGGACATATTGCATTCAGTCAGTACCATATGTTAAAGAGCCTGCACCTGCCTTTTATATCTTCTAGTTCAGGAATGTTTTTTTTTTACTTTTTTTACTCCAAAAATAGCTATCCATTAAAAATAATTAGCACTATGTAACTTTTATGGTAGGGGGTTCCACAAGCTTGTTTCCATGGAGATGTTATTGCTTTGCCTAGAATGTTCCGTGTTATGATTGGATAAACCATATCCAACTAATATTTATTCTAGGGCTGGGCGGTATACCGTTTGAACCGGTATACCGGTAATTTTTATTTTTATGATATGAATTTTTATTTACCGCCATACCGTGTGTGCGCGCATATGTCGGCAACACAGAGCGGCGGAACGTGACAGCGGTAGATTGAGCGGGGGCTGTTTTTCAGTATTACACCAAACAAACCAACAAGCCAGGTAAGGATAGCGAGTTGAGTGGTGCGCGTTTGCTAAAGGGACCGTCTGTGTAGTGTTTTGTGACACGGCTCCCTTTTTCGGAGAGCGGGAGTGCGCGGAGCCGTGCCCGGACGAGAGCGTAGAGCGGAGTGCGCGGAGCCGCGCCCGAGCGAGAGTGCGGGTGCGCGGAGCCCCGCTCTTCACCTTTCGCCCGGGCACGGCTCCGCGCACTCCCGCTCTCCGAAAAAGGGAGCCGTGTCACAAAACACTACACAGACGGTCCCTTTAGCAAACGCGCCTAACAGGGACATCTGTGTAGTGTTTTGTGCTGCACTGCCAACGTTACGCAGAGATTGGGGAGAAGATGCAGATTTTACTTTCATGCAATCTTCGTATTCTCTGTCTAAAGGGACCGTCTATGACAAGAAAAGCAAACGTTGGAATGATATTACCAACTCTATCACACTCCACTTAGCCAAAGACAAAAATACCGTTAAATACCGTGATACTGTGATAATTTAAAAAATACCGTGATATCAATTTTTGGTCATACCGCCCAGCTCTAATTTATTCATTACAAGTCCATCCATCCATCTTCTACCGCTTTATCCGGCTGTGACTGTAGAACTGAGGAACATTCTAGCCAAAGCAATAACATTTCCATGGAGACAAGCAGGTGGCAGACCCTTCACTAGAAATATTACACAGTGAGCATTTAATGATATCACCTTTGCAAATCAAAAAAGCTTTTAGTTTGTTTGTTTGACAGTGGATCATACGGAAACCGCTACCTGTGACAATCCCTGACAGTCGTTTCTCTGCCATGGTTCGACATCAGAGTGACTAAAGGTAGTAAGTGGGCGGGACTTACATTTCATTCTTAAATATGTCTTCATTCATTGATCTCAATTTGAGCAACAAGTCCGTTAAGTAAAAAAAATCCTGTATACACTGGAATTGCCCACATATTTGGTTTTGACTGCTTGGTCTTGTCTCAGCCAATATGTTCAACAACTGTGCTTTGTAATGTTTTCACCGTATTTCATTCTACCTCTAGACCTAAATATTTACTTCAGCTCATGGTCCGTGCATGACTTAAACACACCTCTGCTGACCCCTGATTGTAAGTTAGGGAACAGAAATATGTCTCTAATTTCAGAGGTAAGGCATATTTTCCTCACACGTGTTGTGCGGATGTGGCCTGCTTCTCTGGACTTTATAAAAACAGACCAGTGGTTGACTCTTAAGCAGTAGCTTGGGGTGCTGCAGCTGTTATTTTTGGTTTTGCACGTTTTTATGTTACAGGGTTGCTCTCACATCTGCCCGGCTCCCTGTAGTGATCTGAGCATCACAAGCTGGTGAGTCAAGAAGTGAAGCAGATGTAGGCTCTCAAATGTGTATGAAAACTGCTAGCTGAGCCATTTTGATTAGAAATATTCCTCTTCCCACGGTTTAGTAGACATTTAAAGAGCAGGAAAGAACATATCCAAAAATAGGGCTACAAACATGAGACCTTGTCTAGTCTGTAACCTTTGACCTTTGGATGCAGTGGTGCCTTGTCTTGAGAAGACTCACCATAGCTCCATTAAAAAAGGATTGTACCCAGTGTTTTCGTCTAATAATAAAGTCAAATTTGTTTTGCTCTTAGAGTCAAAATGAGACCTCTATGTGCTCTCAGCATCTAATAATGAAATGTTCTGTGTCTAAAGTAAAGAAGTAATAAATATTCGTTCATTTGAAATAGATATGAATATACTGGAGATGCATAGTGAATGGGATTAGTTACATCAAGCAGTTTTATTGGCTGCATTGGACTAAATTGAACTATCTTATGCATTTAGCAAGGAAAAATAAGAGTGTCACTTAATTAGCTGTATATGACATATAGGGCTAGTTGCTAATGTTGAAACAAAAGTAGACAGCAACAAGCCTGTTATTATTCCATATTTTCTTTCTTTTTGTTGTTGAATAGTTCCTTTGTAATCTACCTAAACATTTTAGTCTTCTTAATTCATTAAGATTAAATTGGTAAACTATACAAATAACACTAAATACACACTTTAATATTCAGTTTCCAATACTATCTTGCTTCTGTTAGTCTTTTTGCTTTCTGACTGTGACTTAATGCCATTCCTATAGTGTACAGAAGTGGCCAGTGGAATGCTTTTGATCCTGCTTTATGACTTCCTGTCCCAGAGGAGTGGAGGGGACTCCACATATTTCCTAAGTGTATTGTACAGAATATATGAACTCTTAACAGCTGTCTACTGATCATAGCCCCTCTTATCAAATCATCACAGATTACACACATTTAAAAATTTTCTTCATTCCTTTAAATCAGGCTGTGGAAAATGCAATGTTTTCCTGGAAATCTGATGGACCTTGTTGCCAGGTGTTTTCCCATGCCAAGTTCTATACAAGCAAATTACATACGGACAACATATGGTTATAATGATGTATACAAGACTGATTATTTAACCTCTTCATCATTTGTTTTTTGCATGGCTTCTTAAAATACTTGGAACCCCTGTCCTGTCCTGAGGTTAAGCATTCTTTTAACTCTCCACATTCAACCATCGGTGAGGTCATTGTTTTCATGTGAGCTGACAGCTGTAGAAGATGAGGTCAGTGCCATTGTGATTATGCAGTGTTTATAGTGGAACCTGACTCTAAGCAGATGTAACAAGCTGGAGTAATTAATTATTACTTCATACTTTCCCACAATCCAGTGCAGTAACCTCGATGTTGAAATTCCAAATGACTGCATTATGTAATAAGCACTGCTACTATGATGGTCAAATTGTTTACAACATGGGTTTAAATTCAGACTTTTGTCTATGATGGATCTGAGATGAATCAGAACCAAACCAAAACAAACAAAATGCAAATCAGTGCACAAGCAGGTGTACCTGATATAAAGTGGTATGAACCAGGTCATGGCGTTTCACGGTATAGTATTAAATCTTCTATCTATCTTCATGGACACTAAATAAGACCAAGTTACCTCTCAGATCTGTGGAAAGGCAACCCCGCTCAGAGTCAGAATATCTGTTTTTCAGGGTATTTTTGAGTTATAAATCCACCTGTAATTTAAATGTAAGGTAGAGCTGTTTAATGCCAAACTGTGGAACATTGAGCTGTTGTGGATTTCTAAATCTGAGAAGAATAAAACTGGAGAGAAGTTGTCTTAAATCAAAGAGTCTGGATTTATTAAAGCAATTGTGCACACAGTTACAGAGAAAAAGAGAATGAAACCTGTCCCTCACGCGAGGTCCATCTTTCCCTAATCCTGAAGGCCAAGACAAAAAGGCTTCTTAAACAGTTGACAAACATCATAAAACCAACATGAGGTGATACATACTACAGTATCTCTAAACAGCCTCCAAACAGAGACTACTTGTCTGGTTCAGATGGGCATTGATCAGATTTCCCCCAAGGATATCACTGTTCTAAATGATGAGAATAAGCAAAGCAACAGCTTGTTGTTTTAACAATACTGGATGAAGACAGAGCAGAGTGACCTGCTTTGAGATACTCCAGGAACAGCAGATTACACCATCACATGTAGCAGGAACACAGAAATGCTTTAGCAGTTGTTAGTTAATGGTTCTCTAAATCCATAAAATACATTCTTTAGCTTAAATAGATCATAACAGAAAACAAAGTAAAAGATTCCCACCACAGGGCAATGATATATCCATAGAAACAAGTAGATGACTGAACCCCAACCAAAAAGTTACACTGTGCCCCTTTAAGACTATACCAGAGATACTAATTCATATTAAATGATCTTGAAAGGGAACATATTTAGTAAAACTGACTTTTAACCATGTCATGGTGTTCCTTCCTCGCTGTCTGACTCAAAGTTATATTTTGATTTATTTGTGGATGTTTGAGTAATCCTATATTTGAGGCATGAGTGCTCAGAAAATTGAAGTTTTCATTTATCCGATTTATCTCAAAAGACTGCTCTGTACTTTACCTGTTCAAATGTTACATTGTCATATTCAACAACAAAAAGTAATTGAAAATCTACTGTTTGTAATATAAAATATCACTATGAAGATGCAGGGCCTATTGATTCTGCAGTTTTGAACCTGAAATCAATGAACCAGTTATTATTATTAAGTTGTTTAGATCAATAATGTTGTTTACCTTGAACAAAACTCAAAATAATCTATGTATGTTATGAAATTCCTGAAAAAGCATTAAATGGCAACTACAAAAACATCATCTGAAAATGTCCACACAGTTGTACCCACACCAAAGTTCACTGTTATGTTCTTCTTATCGGCCCGTTACATAACCATAGAAATTCATCTGTTTTCCAAAACTGGCATAAGCGTTAAATCTTGTTGAAATGGCTGTACCTGGATCCAAAGAGCTGAGTAGGTGTGTGCGTGGGAGGGCACTGTGGAGGTGATTTTTTTTTTTGTGTGACAAACTGTTAGACTTATGTAACGTGTGTTGTATAATGGCACATGGGGCTGTGGGGGAGTTGTTTGGGTCCGTTACATCCCTGTGTATCTGTATCTCCTCTCTGGACAGTGCTCTTTACCCAGTGATGCTTGAAAAGAGATAAGTGTCATCAAAGCCACTTGAATTGATTACTTGGTTTTCACACTACAAGGAAAAGTGGCCACATGTGTTAAGTGCACAGTCACAATTACGTTGAATTATACTTCATCAGGAACAATGTGATCTAATGGACAATATTTGACAGTTTACTAATAACCTATTTTTAGCCAATAAAGTGGATGAATTATATATTTAAACATTTTTCACAGATTTTAACTGATACTAAAAACTAATGTTAAATGTATTGATACAAAAAAATCACATATAAATAGGACAAAAAAGGACTTTTCCTGAATATAGAGTGGCTTTTGATCTAAAATACTAGTAAGACTGTATGATAACATTAAAGAAACAACTACGCTCTTCTCTCAAATTAAAAACACTGTGTTCCACCTTGTGATGTCATGTGGTAATACAGAAAGTGCTCCACTGTATTTTTCAACTCCATGCATCACTAGAAAAATTTAAATAATTTCAGACCTAGAAATGCCTAGTTTTGGAGACAGACAGGCTAATAATAAAGTGTTACTGAAACGTGTGAATAAAACAAAGCACAACTCAGGTTTTTTTTTTTTTCATGGGGTAATAACATTATAACATTGTTTAAAGCTCACAAATGTGAAGAATTTTGTATATATGACCCTTTAATATTGTCTATATCTGACCATACCAGACCAATATAACTGAGAACCACTGAATGACATGCTTATCCCATTGTATTCCAAAGTACACACAGTAATCCAGTGCTTTCTCTTTGTTTCCCCATTGACAAATCAAATCTGACTTTGCTTTGTTTGTCTCCAGCGTTCAGATCTCTTTCGCCTTCTGTTTGATTGAGGGATACACAGCAGAAGATGGCACATTATCATAGTGCTGCCACTAACGACAAATTTTCTAACGATTAATCTCTCAACTAATTTTTCGATTAGTCGACTAATCTAAACGACTAATTAAAAAAAAAAAAACAAGCGGTTCTAACACACACAAGTGTGTGTGTTAGATTTTCCCGGGAGGTTACCTTGTGTGTGCTGTGCGTGCGAGTTGCAAAGGTTATTGCTGTTATGTCTGTTGTGTGTGCACATTCGACAATGTTGAACAACGATATGCACACACAATTTAGTATGCACGAGCAGCATATTGCAAGGGTATTGTCAATACCTCATGCATCGTGGTCGTGCTCCTGTGATAAGCCAAAGAAGTCTTACAGAGTGTACAAACCACTCACCATCTGTCCGAAAGTATTCCCAGACTTTCGAGGCTTTAGGTCTTGGTCTAGAAGAAGTCGCCACTGTTCTTGGATCCGACTCTGACCCACCGGCCACTGCCATTTTCATACCGCTCTCAAATGGTCAAATCGGGGGAAGGGGGAAGAGAGAAAGAGAGAGACCAGCCAGCAGAGTGCACACGGCAAATACTTCCTCAAGTTTGTTTTCTTTGGCGGTGCCATTATTTACCACTGCTGTTAGCCTTTGGTGAAGCCGAGGTTAGCCACCTCGGCGTCAACCCCGGATGTAGCCGCTGTCAGCAGCACCGGTGTCCGCCTCGGGTGTAGCCGCTGTTAGCCGCGCCGGTGTCCGCCTCGGGCGCAGCCGCTGCCCGCCGCGCCGGTGTCCGCCTCGGGCGCAGCCGCTGCCCGCGGCACCGGTGTCCGCCTCGGGTGTAGCCGCTGTTAGCCGCGCCGGTGTCCGCCTCGAGTGTAGTACGACTAGTGGTGTGGAGGGGAAATACCTGATCTCAGGCAAGCAAAAGGTCTCTGGACGAGCCGTTTGAGACCAAAAATAAATAAAGGCGAATATCCGACCAACAAAAATGTATTCGACTCATTTTCACATTCGATTACGTTGACAACGTCGAATAATCGCGGCAGCACTACATTATCAGCTTTTGTTTACCCCCTGCTCCTCTCTAAGCCTGGGGCAGTCTTCTAAATCTGCCCCCACAGCCCCTAAACCAGTCCCAATCTCATCACAGCACCACGGGGCCTGATAGAGTGTCCATTGATTGATACAGTAGATTGATTTTCCACTTAGCTCTTGATGGCTTCTTCACCTTGTAATGAGGTACTGACCCTTTGCTCTGTTTTCTAATAGTCTTCTCCCCTCACCCCTTTAACTGGTTATTGGTTTAGGTAAAGAAAAGTGGGGGGAGAGCATGAATTAATTAAGAGAATAGCTGACCCAGTTTTGTAGTGAGGAAAAAATGCACAAGCTAACAAAAGTGGATTTTTCATGATGGCTTTGGCATGTCTTGATTACTCTGTGTTGTTACCCCAAATGCAAAATCACTTAACCTGCCAGATTTAGTGCTGATGCTAGTTTTGATTGATTAGAAATTGTTTTACACACTTATAAGGTTTGGTCTGTAGTTCTTTCGTTATATTGCATAATATTTCCTTATCTCATCCAATGCAGTTCCATGCTCCAGTTCGCCCGATCTTCCAGGTGACTGCGTCCACTGAGCAGGGCCGTTACTCTGGGAGTAAATAATTTAAAGCAGGTCCAAAGAGGCCAGCTTGTCTACTCGACGCCACAGTTGATGGAAATGGGTCAAGTAGATGTAGAGTTTTCCTAGTCATATATGGGCCACAGCACCAAGACAGGCTAGAGTACATCGAGTTACATCAAGTCACCCATTTCTTCTGATATGAGTTGTTAAGTAATTCTAAAAGCTAGTGAGAAGAAAATCTATTAAAGGCCCTGTACCCCTGTACCATAGACTGAATAAACAAGATGACTAAGGGATATAGCGTCACCCATAGTGTCCGTCTCCAGTGAAATAAAGCTCACAATGCTACCAGTTATAGGGGCGTATTTGGATCAGAGTTTCATATTAGGAATAGGAATTTATTTACAGACAAAATAGTGAAATAAAACACCAGGATGATGTAAAGCAGGTTACTGTAATGAAAACATTTTAAGACGAAATAACGAGCCTCAGTGCAGCAATTACAAAGAGAGGGTGACAGAGCTGATGGAGCCGGAAGCTCCGCCCTGCTCACTTCCTATTTGGAGGGCGGCGGCTAGCGGGTTAGCTATGTCCATTATACAGTCTGACTTTTTTCCCATGTATTTGAGCAACATTTGTATTGTCCCAGTGCAGATATATTGTATGAGCAACTGTGTGCTATAGGTATCTAATTATAAAATTCTTTATTGTCCAATAATCAGGAAGGTCACATTAGCCTGCTAGTAGTCATGGCAAAGCTCTGCTCTAGTCTATGTGAAAGCTTTTAGAAACTCATTAAACTTATCGCAGTGTATAATTACGATGCTCAGAATCCATAATGTAGGTGAGGAATAACTTTACACCATTGCAAACCATTTAAAATGTAAATAAAACTATAGCTTCTAGTTTAAAATCTCCAGCCGCAGTCCTTAATTCAGTTCTGTCCCTCCTATCTTTGCAAATCAGAAGTGTACGCATACAACTGCACTCAGTCCTGGAAAAATGAGCTCATAATTTTGCACATGTATATAGACAGGATGTTCTTTCTATAGTTGCGTATAATGTGGGTTGTGCTTTGAGTAGCCACCAGTGCAAATGAAAGTATTAAAGTACCCAGCATCTTTTGTGTTTTGAGATACATATTTAGTTTTTGTATTTTCTCTAATAGCAACTGGAGAGATGGAGAGATTGTGCTTCTCCAAAGCCTCTCTATGAATCACAGTGTTTCTAAGCCAAGTTGTGAAATGGGCTGCACAACAACAACAATTTTCATTTTGCATATCTTCCATATGAATAAGTTATCTAGAATTACTTATTCACCTACACTGCACAAGCCTTCTTCTGCACAAGTCTTTGGGGGCAGCTGGTGACACGCAAGCTCCATCCAGAGTCAGTCCAGGTCACTGAGGTGATGGTGAACTTTATTACCCCTTTTGTCTCTATAATATATGCCTGCATTTGGATTACTGCCTTAAATGAGGCTGGTTTGTGATTAAACTGTCACATTTAGAGTTTTGAATCTGCTAATTAGCATCACTGCTTTAATTGCAAATGGGCTCTTCGCCTGTTTCTCCTAAAATATTTGTTGCCAATGGTTGGATCAGTTGTGATTAGAGTTAGCTCTGTAATTAACTCTATCGAGAATCCTTTTTCTGTACAAAAAACACATAATTTATGTGCTGTCTGTGACTTCATTAATATTCGCTAAAACCAGTCCGGAATTGTATGATAATTTTGTATATTTATGGTTAATATACTGGGTGATTAATGTGTTACAAAACTCTCTCTTAAATGATAATCTAATCATGGTGAAAAAATCTTGTGACAAACAGTCCACAGGGGCAAACATCACAATTAGCAGAGGGAACAAACACCAAAGGAATCCTAATCAGGGTATTAAGGTGAGGACAGAGTGCGGCCATCTTGAATTTTAGTTACTCTTTAAAGGTTGAGTCTTGCATCATGTTTATCTACTATAGTACCACTCAATGTGCTAAGGTAATATAAATGTCATGCTACAAAGAACACGCGTTCAGTTTTTAGTGTAGTTATTACTAAAATTGTCTAAAATATTATCTTTTTTATTATTTTATTTAATTCATAAAATAGTGTCATACATGAAAAGAAGCAGAAGGAAGATATCATATATCATAGATTATCTGCTCCCTATTACAGAGAATAGATTAAAGACATATTGTGCTTGTGGCTGCTATATAGTTATAATCTGTAACAACCGTGAATAATTTTGTTGAACATTTTAAATTGCAATATACCCGCTGAGAGTTACTTTAAAACTAAATCTAAATTATTAACATTACACTCAGTTCGTGCATTTGCATAGTAGCATCTTTCCATCCTTATACATCTCCATTATAACCCCGCGACCAAAATGCCTGGTGCTAGTAAAATCTATTTCTGTCCTGAATGTGGTTAATAAGTGATGATGGAGCGTGTGGAAAAACCAGGAGAGACACTGCTCTCAAACACATAAAAGTCAGGCAGGAATTATCCACTCTGCACCCTAAGGCGTAGATTCCCCACCCTGCCCACACTCCCACCCTCTCTGAATACTACTCTACACCACAAGGACCCTCCCTCGAAAACCCCCACAGTAGTTTGTGTTCACGTTTGCGAATTTGATGTGGTCATAATTCCAGATGGCAGGTCATATAACTCTATGGGCGATTTAATGTTTTTGAAGTAATATCCAAAATAGAAATGAACAAACTTTGCTTGTCATTATTTGTTAGACATTGGGTCCTGCATCATTAATCTCATGGTTTAAAGTCTTTTCAATTGTCAACTAGGACTGGGAAGCATAGGGTCCTTCATGAGTCAATACGATACTCAATGCAGGGCTCACAATTGATATTATTATGATATTGTGATACATACGATAATCAATATATTGTGCATGATATATTGCTGAACCAAATACATTTTAGCAACAATATTTCTTTGTTAAACCACTATTTGTACAAAGTTAATATGAAATACTTGTATTTTAATCATCAAAACAGTGATTATGTCAAGTTTATGTCCTCTAAATAAGCAACAAAATTGTAGTGTGGCCAAAATTTCTAAAAGATACCAAAAATTACTGGCAATATATTCATACAGCAGCCCATGATAACAATAATGTATCACCAAATTTAGTGTCATTATATATCGATATTTTGATATATTTGCACATCCCTACTGTCACCAATCACATTTTTGGAGTTGAAAAATTGTTTCTTTATACTGACAGAGAAGACGTGTGTGCTTGGTGCTAGTTTTTGTTTCTTGTGGATAGGCCCAGTAGATAGAGCAATCCATCCATCCATCTTCTCCCGCTTAATCCACAGATAGATAGATAGATAGATAGATAGAGCGATGTTAACCATAAACCAGAATTTTGCCATCTGCCAGTTAAACAAGAAATCCCACCATAAAATTCGGACCTTCAGCTAAATTTAAAACTATAGTGATTCTAGACTGTTGAACCTATTGTTCTACTCTAACTACAGTGGCTCTCAAGATGGCGGCGGGCGTGGTCTCATAAAAAGTGTGTAGTGATGGATTTATCTACTCCCACAGTCTGTGGTGTTGAGAATCCACTGTGATATTGGAGGGTACGCGGTGGCACTTTGTCATCTTTGACAATAAGCAGCCTGGAGGAGCTGCAGAGGGCCTTGGTTAAGTTTTCTAGAGAAATATCATATCATAAAGCATGATGTACTTTAATCTGGTAGATTTTACGTACAATTAACAGGTCATTAATTCCAGATTTTTAAAGGTCCTGTATTATGCAAAATTGACTCTCATGAGCTTTAAGATATAATGCTGTTTACCTCATCAAAAACTTACCTGGAGTTGTGTTTTGTTCATTCACACTTATTTGAGTAATCCAATATTTTTATTATTAGTCCATCTACATCTCCAATGCTCAAAATGCATTGTTCCACCTTGTGATGTCATGAAGCAGTAGTTTTCAACTTAACACCTACCTTTTACTTTTTGATCAGTAGAAATGGGCAATTGCAGGGCTTCTAGTAAAGTTGTATGGACTTTAAAAACACAGTGGAGCACTTCCTATATTACTATATGACATCATAAGGTGGGACATAGTGTTTTCTGTTTGAGTGAAGAACTAAACCTAAATATGCAGGGTTTATATGTTTAACATGTGTAAATGAAACAATAACAGTTTTGATGAGGAAACAGCATTATAACATAGATCAGAAAATGGATTAATATGGGCCCTTTTAAAAAATATCCAGTTTTTCTACTATTATATCTCAGCCATAATATATACATTTTAACTGCATGTCAGATTTGGAAATGTATGCTAATTCTAGTAAACTATTGTATGTATCAATAATGTTGCTCTTAACAGATGATTGGCATGACAAAATTATTATTATATTATTATTCATAGATTAAGACTTCAAATAAAACCAAATGATCGAGTTGGAGGAGGCCAGGGAACAGATGGCTGAGTGCTCATACTGTGACATTAGGAGCAGCCCTTGTTCTTAATTATACATGGACTGGGTGGTACAGGACCTATAAAACTGCTCCATATCACCAGACACAGGGGGAAGGGAGGGTCCACGGGGCTCCTGGTTACTACTCCGGACCTGACAAGAGCCGAGATTGAGTCGATTTTGAGACTGACAATCACACAGAGCTTCCGTGCACCAGATAAATTAGCGATCAATTTAACAGCTCCCAGACTGCAGCATGAATATGGAGGAGACCCACTCAATCCATGTTGTTAATGAACAGCAGAGGATGGGAGCCCGGGATGCAGATGTACTGTAGTGTTCAGTGTTAGCGCTCGAAGTGGAAATATCTTTATACAAACATCTTCAGCTTAGTTCAACCAAAAACAAAAGCTATTTCTTGTTATTTCTGGGAGCATTGTTGTATCAGTGAAACATTTAATTTTCTATACAAAATTGTTAGACAGAATGCAGGATAATGTTAATGGTAAAACAAGCTGGCATGTTCTCAAAGTGTCTGGGTGGGTTTACTCCAGTTTTCCCTCTTAATCTAAAACATATAATACAAGCAACATCCTCCAGCTAAGGTAGTCCTAACCAAGCCTATCTCAAAATCTGTGGATGAAACTATAAAGTATGCACTTTGAGAACGTATTAGCTTGTTTTTTCCAGGTTCAGTCATGACCTACTGTAAGTATGTTCAATTCTGTCTAACACCAAGTCTTAAGCATCCAACCAATCACTATAAAAACTTCTCAAGGATTACTGCATGTGCTAATTACCCTTTCGCTTTCATGTAGTCCCCTTTTCCCACAAGAACGCTTAATCTTATCTCAACCCCCCTTCTCCCCCTTCTTTTTCTCTTTTATCATTCCTATGTCTCTTGAGCTCACAGCCCAACACAACTACAACATTTTTTTTTTCATCTGCAAAAATACCTCACGTTCTCTGTGAAATAAACTTTCACATCTACCGTAAACTAGTTTGAACTCCCTAATCTAGGTTAACATGTCTGCTTGTATAACGTATATGTTTTATCACCATTAATAAAGCATGAGCTCAGGAAGTCTAGTGTATGTGAATGTATAGTATGGCTTTGTGTGCAATGGCCCGACCTGATGCACTGCGGCATGTTGGACTTCGTTTGACCTACAAATATATAGAACCCGGATTACCCAGAGCTGTCTTTAAGTCTGTCTGGTATCTTAGTTTTATAATCTGTCATAGATGTGTTATGGTCAGAATGGTTATTGTATGATTCCTATACATGCCAACATTTTTGTCTGAATTTTTAAAAATTATTCTGTTTGTATAATATGAAAAATATATTATTTGTATTGCCCAGTATATGTGTTAGTAGTATGGCCTGTTACAATAATTACTACTACATCAACTTAGGCTTTCTGACAGGTTTATAATGATATAAATTAGGGTACAAATGATAAACAAAAAAATCTACCTATCTATATACATCTATCTATATATATATCTATATCTATATATACATATATATGGTAGTTCTCTTAGTAAAGGTGTCAGTGACATAAAGTGGTCTTCAACAATATTATCATTATATTTTCTGACACAATATATCACATTTGCCCTTTTAAGTTTAAGTGCAATAAAGGATAGGATATTCTGAATCATATTGCAAGTACCATAGTTGTAACCATAATTCTGTCCAGCAGCTTTTGATGGATACAGTGTTAGCAGAAAGATTTCGTCCACATATAACTTTCAAACTAAAAAGTGATGTTTTCTTCTTTGTCATTCTAGCCTAAGAATATCACCATGGGTTTTTCTTGACCCCTTCCCAAATCTGACCCAGGCTTTTCCCAGACATTCTTTAGCGAGCAGTGACGCAGAGTTTGCATGTCTCATGGAAGCTTAAAAATAGTCCTTGTGGTGGTGAAGGTTTGGTAGAAGTTTTGGATAGCTCTGTTCTGTTAGTTGTAATGTCCAATGTGAGTGCGTACATGATGTCCCCTGTTTGATTTTCCTATCTCTTCCCTGTGTTTATCTCGACCACAGAGCAGGCACTGGCCCAGATGTAGTTAGACTGAGGTTTTGTAGTGTCTGCTTCAGTCAAAAGTGCCATGGGACCAGATGAGTCCCGAAGTTGTAAGATAAGGTGGCATGTTACGTATGGATGACTGGGGAAATTAAAGTTGTCCGTCAAAATGATGACTTGATCAGCGGATAGGAAAGAAACCTTACATTACCATCACCATTTGGTACAGTAATATATTAAACTCAAATGTAGTTTGTCATTTGAACTGAATTGAACTTTATTTCTAAGCTTTTTTCTAAGGTTTTTGGTTTGTTTTTTACTGTCCTGGGGCCCATAGACTGTATATATAAACAGACATAGTTAAATCACTAGCCACTGCCTTACAAATAGGACGTGAGCCTGGGGGTGCGTCTGGCTCCATCGACATTGTTTCCAATTGACATTATATTGAAAAATTGTCATCACACTTTCTGTAACTGCTGCTGTGAGCCTCATCATCTTAAAATATTTGTATTAACTTGCTCTACATGATCCTGGTGTTTTTATTTTGCTATTTTGTCTGTAAATAAATTCCTATTGCTAATATTGAACTCACATCCAAATTCGCCCCTATAACCGCTAGCATTGTGGGCTTTAGTTGACTTAGTCCACTTCTTTATACAGTCTATGGATGGGCCTTATCTGTGACAAATCAATCTAACAGTGAATTTTGGCAAGAACATCCATTTAACTATTTCAATCTTCTGGTGGAGAGTGCATCTTCTTGTCTCCATGGAGATGTTAATGCTTCTACTCCTGTAATTGTAATAAATCTAAGAGGGATTGTTGGCTCGATGGAAGTTTAATGCCATACTGTGGAGCATTCCAGTTAGCTATAATTTCATTTGATACATGTCTGTCCAAAAGCTTCAAGTTTCCCTGTCTAAGATATATTTTCTCACCGAAAGCCATAAGGAATATATGTAGGACCGTGACGAAAAGAATGTGTCAAGTTACAGTCAAGAACAAAGCTTGAATATTATGTAACTGTGAACAAAAACATACCAGATGCTTTCATTTTTAATATTAGCTGGCATTTCTCTGACTAGACGCCTATAGAGGTAATATATAATGCACTATAGTTTAAAAGTTTTCAGTGTAGCTCAGGGTGAGTCTTAGTGCACACGTTTATGAATTATGAATTTTTGCACCTCAGTTGGTAATTGCCCCTCTTACGTAAACAGGGTTACTCCTCATAGTAGGTCAAGAACATCGCGACATTGTCTTTACATATGGGAGTCCTTTCTCAATCAAAGCGCACTCACTACCCTACCTGATATGAATCACAAATACCATACAACAGTTTAAAATGCATTCTTGTCTCTGTAACCTTAACACAAAATTCCCCACTGAAATCCATGTAGAGGACGGACACGCCAGACTAATATATGTTTTGACAAGCATAGCAAGTCCTGTATTGATCCTATGAATAAAGATGCAGATTCGCTCAGCATCTTTTGGTGTGTGTTGGTGCGAATGGCTCCCCATGTCAACAGAGGGCTGAGCGAAAAGGTTTAAGCACTGTAGTGGAAAAATATGTAGACTTTTAAGAGAGAGTGCTCGCATATGGGCATATGGATGTTTGTATGGGCTAGGAGGAGGAATCATAAGAGTGTAAAAAGGGTGGTGGAGTGGAAACTGCACTGTACCAAAAAATGTACAGAATGGAGTAAGTAGACTATGCTTTGTATTCGAAGTTGAGTTATTTTAGTTTTATGGTAAATATTTTATCATAATATAGTTTTGGATGAATACTTTCAGTGTTTCTATAGAACGGGACTAGTTTGCATGTATTTTAGGTATGTCACAATAGAGAATTTTTATTACGATTATTGTGAAAAGAAATCATAGAGTGTATATATAAATGGACATAGCCTGCTGGCCACCACATTGCAAACATTGACTCTGGAAAATTGTCACCTCTCTCTCCTAGTGTTTTCATTTCGTTTTGTAAGCAAATAAATTCACTCTCATAACCGGTAGCATCATAAGCTTCATTTGACTGGAACTCCCTTAGTCCACTTCTTTATACAGTTTATGGAAGAAACATTACAATTTTACAATTATTCACAATTACCCACAATTGACACCAAGACAAACTGTGAAATTCTTAATTTTTTTTATTTTACACACCTATATTATTATTTATTGTATGACCATCTTTATGACATCAAACTTTCTGAATGATACAGTTAAGTTAATGTGACATAAACAGCCAGATATTAAATCACTTTACATTTAGGTTAACCTTTTTGGGGCTATGAAGTCAATTAAAATATACTACATTTTTTAGCTTCACATGAATTACTTTTAAGTTTATTAGTTTAATTTATTATTTGGGTTATATTGTGACCCAGATAATCACAATTATCGATTAACCGTAGCCTTAGCGTATTAGACTCATGCATTACCAGCTTCCCTTCTTGTATAGTCCGGGGGAGGCGTGTCTGACCACATCTGGAGTGGTAAGCCTGGCTCATTCACTTCAACTGCCCCCTCCCCTCTGTATTCTCTCTCTCCTCTCTCCTCTCTCCTCTCTCCTCTCTCCTCTCTCTACTTGCTCTGTGCTTCACTCACTGTAGAAGCCGAAGCACAGTTAGGAGATGCTGGCTGCTTACCGAAGAACAAGCATCAAAATCCCTCAGACTCACCGATTTTGGAGTTTAACTATTGCCATGACAGGATCTCTTTTGTCTTATAGCCACTTTTCCTTTTTAAACATCTGACTTTTGGGAGCGTCTTTGGCGTTTTTGTATCTTTTGACACACCTGGTTGGAACATCAGCACCTTATCTTATCTACACACCGGCTTTGGGATGACGGAGATCATAGTCGCGGATGTAAACTTGAACTCCATATGTGAGCGTTTGGAGCAGGACTGTTGCGTTGATCAGAACCAGCACAATTTGGTTTCGAGTCAACCACAGACCCCAACACTGAAGAGGCATAGCAACACGGGGGCCAAGCTATGGGGAAGGGTCCGGAGCAAGCTGCTGAGACAAAAGGTTGACATACGCACGTGTCACATATACACACAAGCTGGGTTTTCTCTCTTTTATGTTCTCAATGGGCCCTGTCACTGGGTCTATCCCATATGGCGGTGTAGAGTGGGTTTCCATTCACTGTCCATGTGTTAGGTCCACGGGTCAAACTCTCTTCTGTTAGGACCATTGTTCTAGTAGTCTCCTGGCTCTGTTGATTTCCATAGCGGTGGTGATGTAAGGTGAGTGAATGGTGAAGTAAGACAAAAAGATAGACATTTGGATTGAGTGCTAGGACGGACCATCTGTTTTAGTTGTAATGTTGAGTTCATATAAGTATTCCATTCCTTGTAATTACACATAACTATATTCTATTACAAATAATTGGTTGTAACCTTTATAAATGTCTCTATTATCATCTGTTCTTATTTAAATTATTTGGATGTTTATTTTGTACTATGATGACACTGTGATAATTATGCTCTTATGGCATAGTTATTGTTAAAGAGGAAACAAGACAATGCGATATTAGTGGGAATTTACCGGTAGTCATCTTTAAAGTATTTTCTTGAATTCTCTTAAATATTTCCAAACATGGCATGCTGTGATTATGGGTAGTCTCTTCAGTGATGATTTGATTTGATATGATCTGTATCTATTTTTAAAATCTGTTTTATGGAAGCAATAGCAAATATTTTGCTATTACATTAACTTCGTCTTGTTTGCCTCATGTTTAGGCACTTTGGCACAGTTAAATGTCGTGAGTATATTTCCCTCTCCTGGTCACTTCCGGCATCGCAGTCTGATTGTGTTGATCTGGTGCCCCCTCGACATTTCCACCAAAGGTATTTTTCTATGTGCTAATTAGCTGTCACTTTATCCCATAGAGGCAGTTAGCACACATGTCTAGAACATTTGCATTGCCTCATACGCAGTTAGGCTTACACAGCCTAGCATGTGGCCAATTAGGCTTTGTGTGGGTAAAATGTTGGACATTCAACTCTGCTGTTCTTGGATCTGCTGTTAGTGCATGAAGAAGTGGGGGACTGATACAGTACTATTAGCATATTAGTGGGTTTGGCCTTTGTATGGCTTGAGTCAATAGCTGAACAATTGCTGCTTGCAAAATTATTATCGGAAAATGTGACTTTGGTCTGTTTGTTGAAAATGTGGTCAAATCATGCTCCAGTACCAAAAATTATTATGATATTTTCAGAACCACAAATTGAAATCCTCTGCTCCTCCTCTGCCCTTTTCTGTTTTGGTTTGTTATATGGACAATAATTCATAAGTTCATACTGAAAAAGGTTAATATAACGAAATCATATCTGGGAAAAGGAAATTCATATCTGTGCAGTAATCCTTTAATGCAAATTTAATGAAGTAACCTTTACCATAGCGCTGATATTGTCGCCTCATGTTTGTCAAACTTATTCCAGTGGAAGGCTTGTGAGCTGTGCTTATGCAGGTCTGTGACTCATGTGTGGGGGCAGCTGCAGATTTGAGGTGAAACTCGGTCTGAAAAAACTCCACGTAACTGCGTCTTTCTCACAGCTAAAATCTGCAGATCTACTTGTGCCGTCCTGGTTCATGGATACTCAGCAGCCCAGTCTCTTCATCACAAATGCTTGGCCAGCGTTTGTGTTCATTCTTATGCAGGACAAACAGGAGGCCCGGTAAAGGGCACAGTATCCAACAGGCTGAGATCTGACTTGACCTTTGCTGAGGCGCTTTACATTATTCAGCAGAAGCTCAGGAGAGGTGACCACCAATACACAGGGGATAAAACCACGGATTAAGGACAAAGACGTGGGATTGGCGGTGGTGACCTCGGCTACTTCTATATTGATTTAAACTGACACGAGTCTTAAATGTCCAAGAATGTAATCAAGAAGCATGCGTGCCTCTGAAATCCCTGTACAGTACTGTTTGCTCACTGTGAAGCGCCCATTCATCCATTTTGAATGAGGCTTTGATGACTTGTTTTATGAGTAAACTCGTGTAGCAGTTTCTCTGGTCTCTGCTGCCCTTAGATATTATCAGCTCCTTTTACAAGACTCCCTTATTTCTCCAGCTTCTGCAGTTTGTGTTGTGTGTTGTGTGCCACTCTGATGAGGGGCACACAGTCGTCAGTATAGTAGTCTGGACTGATCATGTGATGAAACTTTATTTGACGTGTTCCTTCACTAATTTGTTTTAAAAATGTCTTTCATAAAAACACAAAAATATACAACTGTCTAAATGTTTAAATGTAGGCAAGTAGTTATTAAACTTTGGCAGACAAAGTTTTGGCTTGACTTTTTCAACAATAAGATTACTATTTTTTGGTTGTTTGTGAAATATCTGTCATCTGTTGATGCAGTCCTTACTTTGCATAGAAAACTGAGCTATGTTTCAGCAAGACCCAAAATTACCAAAATCAAATGTTACCAACTGGCGTATTATTGTCCATTAACATTTTATTACTTGATGCCTTCTGCAATTTTGATGCTACATATGCATATATATTGCGTAGCAGTACTATTAAACAGATGTTATTAATTTTATGGAAATGGAAAGTGTAATATTATTGCTCATTAAGACAGAAGGCAGACTGGGGGCCATGTTTTCTCATGTTTTTGTGTATGTGCTGGTGGCGTGTTATTTACAAGCTGCACAGAGGAATGCCTTATGATGTGGCACTGCGCTGACACTCCGGGGATTTGTCTTCATCTGCTCGACCCAAAGCAGCCTCTAATTAAGACACAGTGTGAAGAGATGTGAGGTGGAGAAAGTGCACAGCAGGGAGGGGCCAGACCAGAACGCTAATTAAACCCCATGCTCACATAATGAATAGTGTCCTGCAAGAGAACAATAGCTGATTACACTATAAATGGCGTTGTTGTCATCAGTATGTTCTTTCGACCTGATTTTGTTGCATTTATTCACTTTTTAATATTTCCACAAAGGACAAAAGGAGGCGCAATTAAAGGAACGTTCAACTCCTACTCAGGCCTGTTACGATAATTAGTAAATGATCAATGAAACAATATTTTTCAGGGGTCAATATTTATCACGGGGATTCTTTCTTTATACTAGTGAGGAACTTTTACCTATTTGTGCGTGTAAATTTGCCACCGATCACGAGTGAGCTACAGATTTGATTTTTGATTTTTTCATTTGTACAAAAATATCTACACGTCATTCTCAAACCTCACGTGTATCTCTGATTAAGAGAATAAAACTGGAGAACAAAGTACGTACAGAGCAGTCGGGATGTACCGGTGGCAGTGAAAGACTGAAGCGATGACGTCTTGATTACAGAAGTATAAACCCTATTGTACATTTAGAATAGATTTTTTTGTGTGTTTGGGGGCTTATCCTGCTTTAGGGTGGTGTCTGTTTCAATATTATTTTTTATTGTAGACGAATATAGTAGAGGGTAGTTCTCTAGATTAGTAATAAAACTGTCTGGCTGTTATCTAGGTCATAATGATGTTTTTCTTCCCCAGTATATCACACTTCAAAATTTGTGATGGTGCCAGGCGTACCCCTACTTCATATGGATAATCTTCCTGTTTGATTTGTACAGATGAGATATTAAGGTTCATCCCATTGTCTGCCTAAAATGCCAGCAGCTCCTCTAATGGCTTTTTATATAGACCACATAAATCTGCGCCTGTCGTGAACCGGAGGGCACAACCTGTTATTGGCCCCCATCCATCCTCCAGCGGGATCACCGATTGGCTAATGAGTTTTGGGAGGGTGAGTGTGATACCCGCGATGACCCCTTCCCCATTGAAACAGCCCCTAACCCTCCGGCTGTAGAGCAGACAATGAGGTAGCCGTCGTGTAATTACAGGTGGGGGTTTTGTGGTCATTCACAGTCAATTTGGGTGCACGGTAGACAAATATGGGAGAGGGTGATGCTCCTGGGGCTGGAGGGTGTCTGGCTGCTATCTAGGCCATAATGGATTTTTCATATTTTTGTAATTGTTTAAAAAAAGATGGGCCACAGTGAATATATCCGTGGGTTTCAGAATAATAAAATAATAGGATTGTTGCCATAGTGATTAAAGGTCCTATATTAAGAAAAATTGACTCCTGTGAGCTATAAGCCATGCTGTTTAAGAGTGTTGTTACCTCATCAAAAACATACTCAGAGTTGTGGTTTGTTTTCTTTTCTTTTTAGTCTGTCTACATCTCCAAAGCTCAAAATGCTACCTTTTACCTTTAATTTAGCAAAGAGTGGAAATTCTAGGAAATAAATCTATTCTAGTGAATGTGTATGGAGTTAAAAAACAAACTGGAGCACTTCCTGTATTACGACATGACATCTCTCTGGGTATGCTTTTGACAAAGACACATTATAGATCAGAAAATAGCCTAATTTGGGCCCTTTAACAATTTAAAACAAAGTATAAGTATTTGAATGAGGAAAAGTCCTCAAAATGTTGCATGCAGGAGAACAGCTGAAACTCATGTATTTACTCTGTTCTGTTGAAGTTGTATTGCATGAGAGGGGCCATGATTTGGTAGATGTTTTGGACCATTAGCTCCCATAGTAAACACAGATTCTCAACAGTTCACAATAGATTGATAAAGCAGAGAATTATTGTTGATTACTTGGATCAGATTTATCTACAAGTACCTCATGAAATTACCTCACCAGAAGTATACAGCAACACATCATACATCATCCACAGACTTGCGTATGAAGGTATGAGCTAATGAGTTACCAATGAACCAGCCTGATCGGTGAAGTGAGGCAATGTAACCTTCATATATGGGTGCCACATGGGGACTAGGGCTAAAACAGTAAGATTTATTTGATGACAGAAAAACAAATAAAATTTTACATCTGAAGAGCATCTGATTGGGACCTTCACTACTGGTTACAAGGGTTTTTATTCAACTTAAAGGGCCTATATTGTGCATAATTGACTCTTGTGAGCTTTAAAACTTGTTATAATTCTGTTACCTCCTCTAAAACATGCTTGGAGTTCACACGTTTGAGTACCCCTTTATTATTAGTCCAACAGAATACAGGATTCTTGTATCATTACTAATCTGTAGACTTTATGGTCCCTGTAAGGATTGTTCCCATCTGCTTTTACCCCATCTTCTGTTGTTTTCGGTTGCAGATCCAAAGGACGTGTTTCAGTCATTCTGTTTCTGCTGTAAACTTTAGCACAGCTCAGATTTGGTCCACTTTAGTGCGCTGGCTCACCACGCCGCAGGGAGAACTGTGTTGCATAAGAGTATAACTGTTTACAAGTGCTACAAAAGGACCCGGATCTCTCTGCCAATCACATCGCTCTGTCGCCTGTAAGCCCTTTCTGATTGGCTAAAACCGGGAAGTCAGTAAGACAAGTCAACATGGCAACACTCCAGTTTAGACCCTCACATGGGCCCAGTGACATCCACATCTGCTGAGGGTACACAGCGCTTGGCTAACACGTATATCAGCATTAAGCAGCTAAAAATAACTGCTGTTGCTCATTCTCCCGAGGTGTTGGAACATTTTTAGCAGGCTGCTGTAATCCTGATGATAACAGAAAAACACTGTGCACTTTGAGTCTCATTAAAGGACTTGTAAAACACCGTGGAGCTAAAATACTTTTAATCTAGACTAACAGCAGAAGCACTTGACATAGATTTGAATTTCTTAAAAAGTGCTGCATCATAAGATTTTAGAAAGTCCTTAAGATTATGAAGCGTCTGCTGATTAACTAGTAAAGTTTGACTCTGTTTTAAACTACATTTTTTACACTATATTTTGTAGATCAACTTAAATTCACTGTTATTCTTTGATGACCATAGATTTTTAAAGGTGCACTCTATAACTTTTCTGTTAGAGGGTCTGTCACTTGCTTGGCTCCATGTTTTTTCCTGAAATGTTTTACAGTATGGCATTTCATTTAACTATGTCCATGGAGACAAGCAGGCACTTCACCAGGCCGAGTTACAGGTCAGATCTGTGGAGTAGTGGACCCGCTCACAGTAATAGTGCATGTTTTTGGAGTAGTTTTGAGAAACAAAAACTTAAATTTAAAATATAATTGAATAAATGCAAGATATATTTGTTTAATGACATGCAGAGGAACATCACAGGCAAAGCAATAACATCACCATAGAGACAAGCAGATGGCAGACCCTGCACCAGAAAAGTTACGTAGTACACCTTTAAGGACGGATCCAAAACTAAGGGTGGCCCATAGTTGCAGCATAATTAGCATATATCTTTAATTCTCCTTTTATTTCCTCCTCTAAATAAATAGGCTGCTGGCTGCTATACATAGTTGTTAAAAGTTATGCTGAGTATTATGTGATATGTTTACAGACCTTTGACCGTCCAACTGTTGTGTTAATGAAGAGTGCTGAGTGAGGTCTCTCAGAATTATGTGTGAACTGTGGGGGCAGGAGGGGTCAGCCAGTTCCTGTAGTGTAGTGGTTATCACATTCGCCTAACACGCGAAAGGTCCTCGGTTCGAAACCGGGCAGGAACAGCACTTTTTCAACAGGAAGAAGAGGGAAGTGAGCCACAACATTGTGTTACTGGGAATGTGCTCTAAATAGGTGTTTAATGTGTAATCACAGCATGCTTAAAGGGTCCATATTATGCTATTTTCTTCTGTCTATGTTCTATGTTTCCTCGTCAAAGACATACATGGAATTGTGTTTTGTTTCATTCACTCATATTTAACACACAAATCCTGCATATTTAGTGTTCTTTTCTCCAACAGAAAACACTATGTTCCACCTTGTGATGTTATGTGGTAATACAGGAAGTGCTCCACTGTGTTTTTAAACTCCATACACCTCCACTAGAATCATTTGGATAATTAGTCTTGAAATTACCTATCTCTACCGAACAAAAGTTAAAAGTAGCTGTTAACTTGAAATCTTCCACTCCATAAAATCACAAGGTGGTACAGAGTATTTTGAGCTTTGGGGATGCAGACAGCTCAGTAATGCAGCATTACTCAAACATGTACATGAAAGAATGAAAATACAACTCTGGTGTTACTGTAACATTATAACAATAGCTTAAAGCTCATAAGAGTCAATTTTGTGTAATATAGGACCTTCAGTGTTTTAAACCAATTTACTGGGGATTTTCTTCATAAATTCTTTGTTATGTAGAAATAATAATTGGTTGAGGGATGTCATATTTTATATATGTATTTTAGTGTTTTGAATATGTGAGAAGAAACACATTTCACATCACATTTCACTATTATTCACTATTATTGACACAATGACCAAACAACAGTGAAAACCCCGGCTGGCACTTTACATTTAGGGTTACTTGTTTGGAGTGTACTAGTAATAAATGGAAATAAGCCAATTTTTATTTTAAAATGATCCTTTTTCATTTGTTACGCTTATTTTGTGTTGACCTCTATTGCCCTCCCTCTTATTCTCAGGTTTCACTTAATTCAAGGAAGACTTTAAGGTTGTATAAAAAGTCCTACAGTTGAACTTTTCTTCTGTGTCCCAGAGCACATGACAGTCTGTGCGTTTGATCCTGTGCACATGATCCTGCAAACTGTACCAATGATGGACATCTAGAGCGGAAGAGATACACAAGTGAACCTTCTGTTTCCTTCAGTCTATAAATGGACTGCATTACATCATCTGAGGCCCATATGTGTTTAGCTGCACAGTTTTAGCTGGAGAAGAGCGAGGATAGGGTTATATGTGCGTAAGCATAAAGCGGTCACGTTTAGTAGGCTATAAATGGAGTAACAGGGCTTTTTCAGCTGAGCCCACATTACTAGCTTAATTTCTCTCTGTTTAAAATTATAACACTTATGGGGAATTAGGGATGGGTGATATGATCAAAAATCACTATAATTTCACATCACAATTTAGACTTTTATCCTCATTCATGTAGTATCTTTTTACTGTGATTAAGGGGTATCTAAGGCCATCTGCTTCTTCAGAGAGTTCATACTTCACTGAGATTGGTTGAATCCACCTGTCACTTGCATGAACAAGGCTGGGGGAGTGGGTGGGGGAAATGTCTGAGCATAGAGCCGCATCAAACATTTGATTTGATTTCCTTAGTTACATCCGTTAATACAGTGAATCTTCTAGCCAGGCTTAAGATCTGGAGATGGGTCCCCAAGTTGTGAGCTTCAAGAGGCAAATTTCCCTGCATGGACAGTGAAGTGTGCCTTAACGTTAACCTCAATTCATCAACAGTTCAGATTATTTCCACAATGACCTGAGGATGTCTTTTCTAAACCACAAGCTTTTTACTTTAATATCCTTTTAGACCGTACAGGACACGCTCATCTGGTCTTGATCCCATCCGAGCATTCCTGGAACTGTGGGCCAAAAAAGGAAATTGGTCATTGTCCGACATATCTCTTTGAAACAGGATGAAAGATGGGCCGAAACTTAGCTTTGTTTTCTGTTGTGGAAATCGTAAGAAGACCAGATTTAGCTATTTTTGTGGCAATAAATTATCCAGTTAACTGCTTAAATCTTTTTGTATGTATTTTTGAATGTGTGCCTTGTGCCAAATAGGGCAAATGTTGAATTTTGACGCTTATTTTAAAGAAATTCGTCATTTACATAATTTATTGCCGACTATTCACAGCGTATGGATATTTTGCTTTGTCTAGTTTATCCTGCATAGTCCAATTTTGACAAGAATTTGCAGGATTCTGTCAAAAAAAGGACTTGGATCACCAATTTTTAATATGCAGATTCAAAGGTGAGGCTATACGCTTATAAAGATGTCTTACTCCTTCAACTTAAAGTGGGATCAACCATTATTATGTTTGTGTCAGAGACGGAGAAGACTGTTATGGATAAATTATTTTTATAAAGCTCTCTTTGAATACTTTTTACTGTATCTGTATATATTAATTCGACAGCATTCATAACTACTTTCCTGACCTGCCAGATATCACCCGGGCTGCTCTACCTACTTCTGCTATACATGCTGCTGCCTCCCGCTGCACTCTGTGCTTAGATGCCAACCTGAATTAGACTTCACATGTTCTTTGTTTGAAACCAGCACCTGCCTGCACGCCATTACACGACCCTATCTCACCTTTGCATACTGCTAGATCCTGATATCATGCAACTGTTTGTTAATATATACAGCACAGGGTCACATGGCATCACATTCAGAGCACCTAGAGTTTAAAATTCAGCTGGAATGATCAGAATCAGAAATATCGGGTGGGGATTGAGCTGTCAGATTGCAGTTTGATGTCTCCGTAATTACTGGGCCAATCCACAAGAAACAAAAACTGGGATAAAGTTCAACAAGACTTAGAGTTTACTGATCCAGAAGGGAAATTATTTGGACACAGTAGCTCATGCATCACAATATATTATTATAACAAAATATCATGGTAATGATAGATTCAAAATGAGTAGCAAAAGTACCAAGAGATTGGTGTCAAATAAGGCATAATTATATAAATGTATAAATATATACAAATAGATCTCAGCAATATACAAAAGTGAAATTTATTTTTTACAATAACTTCAAAAAGTGCTATTATTCAACCCCAAAGATGTGATAATATTGCAATTTGTGGCGTTAATCACTAAGAAAATAATGATAAGCTCCAACATTTCTGCAGCATGCGTTTAGATATTTCTTCCAATCACAGTAAAGCCCTTATAGTTATATAGGCCCTGCCCCCATCTAAAATTATGTCATTATCAAATACTAGATAGTGAACCTAACCAAATTGGGCAAGTTCTAAAGTTCAGACATGATTTCCAAGTACAAGGAACAAGACAGTAAACACCAAGAATGTTTTAATAAAGGCCGGCTACAGTTCTGAGAGGGTCAGTGAGTGTACCACATCCTTTTTGTTTTTACAACCCTATTTGAGCACATTCATTTTTAATCAGGTTTTTGGGAAATTGGACATTAGTGGGGAGGGGTACATTTTGGGGTTACACAAGGCGTCTTCTCGACCGGCGCTGGACTCAATTGTGGCATATACCTGTCCCCTGTTCTTGAACCCAAATCCTGCTGGGAGCAAGCAGACCTTCAAAAGAATGTGTGAAAGTGTTGCCAAATGGATTTTTTACGAGGTAATGAAATACGCTCCCGGAGAACTTTTAATGGCTGCTGACAATAAGAGAAGTGTGCTGCTCTTGTGCCTGGCCAACAATCATCATCATTGTCTAAGTTCATCACTATGGAGAATGATAAAAAACTAAAACAGACAATAAAAAAGACATTAGCAGTTGGGATGAGAGAGCCTACTTAAAACAACAGAAAGATCCATCTACCAGCGAGCATCATGGGAAGCGTATGTGTTAATCTTATGAGGATACATTAGCAGTCATTCTTGTAGTATTCGTGTTAGTAAACTTGCAAGTCCCACAACCTACGCTAGACTTTGATCTGATCCACAGGTTAGAAAAATGTGCCACTCAAAGGTGAACTCTACCCACAGGCAGCATCATGTTTACCTCTTCACTTCAGCTTAAACGTCACACTCTGAGTGCGCTGCTTATGCAAGAGGCTGCAGTGAACAAGTGCCCACGGTGTTGCGTCTCTCAGCATGTCTTGGTGTAACGGGGAGGGGGGCAAGAAGAGGGGGGAGAGAGAGAACTCCTAGTTCCTGTAGTGTAGTGGTTATCACATTCGCCTAACACGCGAAAGGTCCTCGGTTCGAAACCGGGCAGGAACAACTGATTTTCCTCTGAGGAAAAGCATGTGTTTGACCACAGGTGGAATCAGGGTCTGCTCGCGGAGAGACTGTTACAATACAACTGTACTAAAGATCTGATAAAGCAGTGTAATGTGGAAAATGTGCTTCAGGTTTGAACTTTCCCATAGAAATAAAATATCTTTGTTTTCTTTTTTTGTTTTTCAGCTCGATCCTCAGACAGTGCAGTCCAAGAACTGGCATATGGACGTCATAGAGATGAATGGGGTAAGAAAGAACCAAAATAACTTACAATATATTCACTTGTGTAAAGTAGCCCCAGAGAGAATCATTTGGCTACATTAAAAAAAAATCTTTTTAACACTAACAATCAATTAGTCATTAGATCACAAAAGCCTTGTGAGTGAGATCACTCCCCCCACACCTCATTCAATATTTGCTTTGGTCGTCTAAACCAGTTTAAATGTTGTAGTGAGATATAAATTCAAAGGCCAAAAAGCAAAAGAATATATCACTAAAACTAAATATTTATTATTATAATTTTAATAAATAATAATAAATGATTGCTGAATGATCAATGATCAATAGACATTTTTTGTTATTAAAGAGCCAGTCCTCTTGATGCACTGCAACATTATCTTAAATGTTTCAAGAGCCTGTAGAGTTCACCTTCACAGTGGCTGCTCTGTAATGACAGTTTGCTTTGTTTTTAACAGATCAAAGTGGAATTTTCTATGAAGTTTACGAGTCGAGACCTCAGCTTGAAGAGAACGCCCTCCAAAAAACAGAGTGGGGTGTTTGGAGTCAAAATCAACGTAGTGACAAAGTACGTGTAGCCTACAGAGTGATCTGTGTTTAGTGAATGTGACTGTGGTTTAACAGTGCACTTCTCCACAGGCGTGAACGCTCCAAAGTGCCTTACATCGTCCGACAGTGCATTGAGGAGGTGGAGAAGAGGGGTATCGATGAAGTGGGGATCTATAGGATCTCAGGGGTGGCCACAGACATCCAGGCTCTTAAACTGGCCTTCGACACAAGTAAGGCACCACTTCTAACTTCTCTGCACAAGCAGAGTTATCTTGTTTTCGCTTCATCAAAGTATTTTATACCTCAGTAGTATTTTCTGTGTGTATTTGTAGTGTTTAAAGAGAACTGAAGATACTAAAGACCACCATGAATCTAACAAGCAATTACAAGAAGTTTAGACCACTGTTAATTTAAAACCAAATATATAAACACAGTATCCAGAGGCAGCCCAAACTGAGGCCCATACTTGCTATAATTGACACAAGCCATGACAAACCTCTAACACTCCCTGACCCTTGTTTAGGACAGATTTCCCAACATGCAGATTTTAGTTCTTGTAATGTAGTGGTTATCACGTTCGCCTCACACGCGAAAGGTCCCCGGTTCGAAACCGGGCGAGAACTGTTATTTTTCATGTTTATTTCTACCTCTAAATGAACCTGTATTATCTGCAAACAAAAATAAATAATAACAATTTGCTGTGTTGAAAATACGTATTTTTTATATTATAAATAATATATACAGAGGCTCCATAGTTTATACCCTCTTCAATTTGTACAATTGTTGCTTGTTTAGTCATATCCTATGATCTATGGCATAAATGCTCTTTTTAAATTCATAAATATACCAGCTGCCTAGGGCTTTGACTGTATTTTGAATTACTCAAAAAAACGCAAGCACGGTGGTGCTCTGTGCCTTTTCTGTCTTTTTGTTTCTAAGCATTGTGTTCATTTATGTAGATACCAAAGACATCCTGATGATGCTGAGTGACATGGACATCAATGCCATTGCTGGGACACTGAAGCTGTACTTCAGGGAGCTGCCTGAACCTCTGCTCACCGACCGCCTCTACCCTGCCTTTATGGAAGGCATAGGTATACGTGACCGTTAACACCATGAACATAAATCTGACCAATGAAGTGTGTGCTACATGGTCATTGAGACATGTAGCAGTTTTAGCATCTGAGAGCGATAAACACTGATGTTAAAAAGCTGTGATGGTATTTGTGTCTGACATGTGTTTTCTGTCTCGTGCAGCTCTTTCAGATCCAGCTGCCAAGGAGAACTGTATGATGCACCTCCTCCGCTCTCTGCCCGACCCCAACCTCATGACCTTCCTCACTCTGCTGGAGCATCTCAAACGGTACTGGAAACAGCAGAGGAATCATGCTGTCCTGTGGAATTTGATTTTTACAAACTTTAACTTAATTCTATTTATGCAGAGTGGCTGAGAAGGAGCCTATAAATAAGATGTCCCTCCATAACCTGGCCACTGTTTTTGGCCCCACACTGCTCAGACCCTCTGAGTCTGAGAGCACCAAGGGACAGCACATCACCTCGGCCTCAGACATATGGTCACATGACGTCATGGCTCAGGTAACACCCAACATGTTTCAAGTCTTATTACACAAAACACATCAATAGTTCTATGTAACAAACATTTTTTACAACATAATCATTAGAAACCATGCTTGAACATTGTTGGAAAACTCATTTATTCTTCCTTTTGAATCTACCAAGTCCTTTGTCTGCCATCCTCAAGCCCACTGACAAACATATTGATCACGTTTGAAAACCAGGGGAGAACAGTAGCAAACTATAAATTATACAAGTCCATAGTTCTGACAGTGTCCAGAAGTGATTCAAGTGGCTTAGAATAGTGACACATTGTCCTACATGCTCTGAATATCAGTTACCTAAAAAGGCAGATCTTCCTTTAAAACCATAGGTGATAATGTATGTAATAACACTATAATAGGTAACAGCATATTTTCCAAAATGGAAGATAACCATAAAAACAACAAATCAAAATGAGCTTAATGTTTTAACTCCCTTCATTATAAAAAAAAAATCCTCCCACGGTGCTCAGTGACCCATGTCCCGCAGCTCACTCTCCCAGCTGTATTTGGGCTGTTGTCTTTCCGTTCATCTGCTCAGATATGCATTTCCTGTGTAAACATGGCTTTCGTGGGAAGAATAAACAACATCCGGACTAACTCATTCTAAAACAGTATTAGGAATTTTCAGAGACAGGGACTCTCTTTATATGGATGTTCAGTTTACATTTTGTAGCTTAATTTTCTTCCAGGTGTTCAGTGCAGATCTATACAGCACGTGGAATTGGCTTTGAATCAGTATTGGCTTATATTTGAAACAGTGTACTTTTAGCTGGTGCTCATTACGCCACAATATAAATTAATCTCTTTTATTTGCCTGATGAACAATCAACATATTTTAATAAAACCACTGAATACATACAGAAGATAATGTGTGAATTGCCTAAAGATCACCTAACAGACACAAAACATAGTGATAACATTTATCTGTTCATATGTATGAGATAAACAAACCATTTAAATTTTAAGATGACCTTTGATATTTTTTTAGGGCTGTCTGGTTTTAGCTGCGTGCATGCATTAGACATTAACATTAGAAACGAAATGCAAACTAAATACAAATATATTCTGACTTTTTACACAGAAGTGCAATTTCTTAAAAAAAAAAGTTTATTACTAAACACCTGAATCTATGTTGCATGTGTTTTAATACATTTTACATACACAAGTTGTAGAAGTTGATGTATTTTCTTGTTTTTTTTAGGTCCAAGTGCTACTGTATTACCTCCAGCATCCACCCATCTCCTTCGCAGAGCTGAAACGCAGCACACTTTACTATTCCACTGATGTGTAACCCAACCACCACCACCTCTGTCCTGTAGGGGGCAGCATTTGTGGATGTGACCGAGATGGAGGAGAGCTGCAGGACAATGCTCTCCTCCACACTGTACAGATCACCTCCAGGTCCCCTCCAGGTCCACACCAGGTCCACACCAAGATGCGCCAGAAAACACACACATTTTCTATGGTTCCCTGTTTGTAAATGTGAGGACGCAAAGGGCATTCTGGGACCATAATGTAAACTTGTCACAAAAATGTGCTCTTTAAAGACTGAAACTTCTGGTGTTTCTTGTTCAGATGCATTCCGGAGTAATTTTCATGTTTTTAATTATGTTTCCCCATCTGAGTTTGTGCATGTGGAGGAAGTGTGAGTGACAATATGGATGTACACTTGCAAGAATGCGTGTCTTAAGGACTGGACAGTGGTAATAACTGCTGTTGTTGACGTGAGAGCCCCACTGGCCAAATTACCCCTATTTATTTTAAATATATATAATATGTGTGCCTGTACAGTTGTGCAACTAGAGAAATGCTCTAAGGAGTCTGTTTTTGAAGTTTATTCAGGTAGTAATGTTCTTTTGTAGTCTAATCTTTTTCATTCACCATGTACATGATTGGTAAGCTGTACTGAAGGGATCACCTGGCAGTTTAATTTTGCATTCACTAAGTAGAGAATGACGGGCACGCTGATATGAGGGTTTTGGGGAAATAACACAATGAATGGAACATTTAGCTTTTTCTTATTGTTGCATTGCAAGCTTGTTCCAAGTGTCTTACTGCACTGGTGTAATCTCTAGGATGGTTGTGTAGTTTCCTTCGTGCATGTTCAGCTTGTCAATCGAGCCAGGCACGGTAACACAAAGGTGGGTTGTCTCTGTGAGGCTAAACCTGTCTGTGCTCTGTAAAAAGCCAACCTTTTTGCTATCAAGCCTGTGACATATCTACCAATACTGTAAGCACTGCTAGATGAGTACTATTTGATATTTTTAATATAAGATTAAAATAAAATAAAAATGTTGTATTTTACTTCCTTTGGGAAGAATTTCAATATACTGTAATACTGAGGCTAAATGTCAATGTGAACTTTCTCCCCTTTTTTAGTAAAATTAAAGTGATCAAAACACTGTACAACCTGTCTGTGCGTTCATTCTGTGGTCTCATTACTCCTTTTACAATCAGCAATGTATGGGTCAGATTTTTTCTTGGTAAATAAATATAGTGCACCCCCTGTGACTATATAGCTAGTTACAACACAATTCCAAAGTGCAGCAAATTCATAACTGTGTGGAATCTACACTGGCTTTGTAAAATACTGAAATACTCATTGTTAAATTAATGTTTATTTAAAAAAGTTTAAGTTTACATAACTTTAACAGTAGTGATTGTTCAATCAAGATCTTAAGAAGCAATGGATGACTCTGAAACAGCCTTCTTGCTGAATGGGACCTTAGACTTCAGAAACAACAGTGCTTTCTATACAGTTAACTGCTTTGAAGCAAGTGACAATAGCGCCATCTGCTGGCAGTCTGTCAGCAGACTGCAGAGGGTTGGGACAGCAACAAGGTCATATATTCTGAAGAAGCCTAGTTTAAAGTTTAACACTGAAAATCTTTATACAAAGATAAACTATAGCCTCACATGAGTATTGTGTGCTGTTCCTCTTTCATGTTTTACCATTTTGCCAAACGTAGAGCTCAAGCAAAGCATTACTACTGCTGCACATATTTTACACATCATCCACAAAGGTCTGCAAATAACAAAATTCACAAAACTTTTAAAACAAATACGTAAAAAAAAATTCACATAGTACTAATTTTTTATAGTCTATTACAGTCACATAGTGTAAATAGAGCATCAGAAAGAGGCCATCTCCAAATGTATCCAAAAATATCATTGTTGAGCTAGTGCCTCCTTTGAGGTTCCAGAGGTTCCAGTCTTCACTTCTGAGTCTTTTCAGGATTGGACAGAAATGGACCAGAGACATCTTCTCAACGCATCCCGACAGAAGTCTTGATATAATAAGTCTATTTTGCCACAATCTTCATCGTAAATAATATTCAATGGCAGCAGAAAATGCAGCAAAACCTCCACATCCAAGAACTCCGGCTTTAAGCCCAGCTGCAAACACATGTGTACACATAAAGAAAAATATCATGTATAGTAGATACAGCACTGTACATAGTTATTATACTCTACCTCTGAACCCAATGGCTCCCCCAGTTACACATCCACTGTATACAGCGTTCTTCCAGTCTGATACACCTCTATGCTACAGGAAAGAAAACAGTTATTTTCATTGTGACTTGTGTTCGGCTGATTTTGCATTTGATTTTATTCAAGCTTTACACATTAGAGGGCGTTATTACACCACAAAAGCAGCATCGGATGACTCTCTTTAATAAGGACTTAACTTAAATAGAGGCATACCCTCTTCGATTACAGAAACGTGTGCTATAGAGAAATCAATTAAACTTACTGATTCTATGATACACTCAGTACAAGAAAACATTGCACCAACGATGGCAAAGTTCTTGGCGTAGGACATGCCCCTCTGCCCCATGTCTTTGAGGACTTCTCGTGCTGTTGGTGTTCTCAGAGGGTCTTTTGGGTCGAACCCGACGTTAGTGTCGATACCTGCCGTGAAGACTCCAAAGGCTCCTCCAAGGACAAAACCTGATGAACGTGAAAACAACATTACCCAGACCGTCAAGAGTACGCTTTTCCTGATTGTAGGAACTGGCTTGGTGGGATAATAGGAAATGTCCAGGACCCTCTCCGATACAGATGCCCCCAAAGTTGCACGTTAAGTTAAGCAAAACCAGAAAATGCAGACCCACCTCCAACACAAGCCAGAAGAGACTTGAAGGCGCAGCTCTCCATGCCTCTCTCGATCATCTTCTGCTCGTCGGTTTTGGGTGGGACAGGCAGACCCCCCATAACCGCAGGGTTCAGGTCCTTCACGGGCCTCTTCTCCCCGATAAGATGCTCCAGGACCATACTGTATTGGATTTCAGGGCCATTCGCCGCAGAAGCAGTTGAAATTGGACTCGATGCATCGGAAGCGGCAGCAGCACTCGCGTTGTCTGTGGAGGCCGCCATGTTTCTCAATGACAGCGGCAGAGAAACGTAACTTGAACAAGCGCCCGCAGATTCGTAGCACCCAGAACTACAAACAAAAGCTTGAACAAAACTCTTACTCCAAAATGAAATTATTGTAATTAAAATATTGTATCCATGCGAAGTTATAAGTAGAATAATTGAATTTTTCGCATTCAACATTATTTTACTAATAATTTAAATATATCTTAATGAACTATTTTAAAACTTTTTTTTTCATTGTAGTTCAATTGTATCGGATTCGTAAAGAAATTGTATTTGCCTTTGAAAATATTTAGTTTTTACTACAATTCTGTAAAACACTAAGAAAGAGCCCTTTGATTCAGTTTAGAGAGAAATTTTAAAAATGCATTATGTAATATCCCTGTTAAATTAAACAAAAATATAAACGTCCGAAAATAAACTACATTAAAACTACATTTCCCACATATGTGCACTGGCAGTGTTGTGTGTGTGTGTGTGTTGTTGTTGTTGTTGTTGTTTTTTCTCTCAATTGAAAAAATACGTTTCCCAGAGGTCTGTTCGAGCACTGCGCCAAACTCGCTGCGTCTCGGGCTCCACCTACCGGCCGCAGCACTGGGACTGTTTCGTGAGTCTAATGAGCACTGAGCAGCATCCACATCAAGAAGCAGCACCGACACCGCAGCGCTGAACAGGTGAGGACACGGAGCTCATGGCTAATTCCCCGCTTTATTTACATCTCCTTTTTTATTTTTCAATCACTCATCTAATCGCTTGTTTGATTAGCAGAACCTGTTATTAAAGCGTAATCGTGTAGTGTCTCGGAAACCCCGCACACCGCCAAAACTGTCCTGACAGCTTGCTGGGTTACCACATTTATTTGCCTTTTCCCGGTTGTCCTCTAAATCTAACTACTCCAATGACAAGTAAATTACAGGCAAATCAAAAGTGTTCATTGATCTATCGTGACATTGACTCTGATGAAAACGCTTGTTAAATTAAACGTGGCGTCGTATTTTGAAGCTTTTAGCTCACAAAGTCAAGTACAGACGCTAAACAGCCTTTGAGTTCAACAGGATGCCTTGCGGTGACTCAGATTGCAAAAATAAAAAAAAACATCATCTCTAAGCAAGCGTTTCTCAAACAGTGGTACGTGTATTCCCTTTAAGTTATAATATTTGCTCAGTTTAAAGTCAATTTATTCCACATTTTCTCCTCCTGTTGATAACTCTGTGGTTAAAACTAGTCATGCAGTGTGTCGTAAAGTCATAGTTTAGCTGTTAGTTATGATTTTACCCTAATTTAGACCTTAGTCCTGGTTTAGATCTGGTTCTGATTTGGTGGAACTCAGAAAACCAAATATTTTCAACTTGGTGTGAAAAGTTTGAGAACTCCCCTGGACATTTTTGTTGCTAGTCACTGTAACAGTAGAAATAAGCTAATGCGGTTTACAGTTAGATGTGTTAAATGCTTTCTATGCTAGCTTTTTATTGTAGAAAAATGTGTAAGAAATACTAGTATTCCTTTACAGGCTATGCTCTATAATAGTAGTTGTCAACACCAATTATGATTTAAGAAAATATTTAGCCTTCCAGGTACAACCTGATCTAAACCAGGTCTAAACCATGATTATATGGTATAAACTTGAGCTAAATCAGGTCTAAATAGGACAACACAGCAGCTATACAACCTCTAAACAAATACTAAACAAAATATGGATGAATTTGACTCTAAATTCAACATATAATAGATCTGCGGAGGAATCTGAAGGAGCTTGTGTGCCAGTTTGAGAAACACAGCTGTATGCCTTATCCATGGATGTCTTATACAGTGAATATTTCCCTGGGTCATTGCGCAGTCAGGTAGGTTTTCTTTGGAGTCTTCAGTGCACTGCCAGCACTTTCTCTTCACATGATCAGCGAGCATTTGTTCCTCATTAGCTCCGTGCCACGTGAAGCTACAGGACTTGGTTGTGTTTTCAGTTTTAATCATCTGCAAGTGTTTGTTGTTTATGTGTTATGGGTCTTTAAATGCTTCATTATGGCACTTAGGCCTGACTAAGCTTCTGTGTTCTGCCACATTGACAATGACTTGTTAACTCTGTGGAAATACTGGACCACTGCTATGCATTGGAATGCAATGAGAAGTTGGTGAGAAATCGTAAAACTAAATCAGATTGCAATTGTTGTTCTGGGGATTTGTAAAATTACGATATTGATTATAATAAAATCAACAGAAAAGTCTAGTGTAGTCTTCCAAACAAGAGTATAATGACATTGCTGCAGTTTTGGGGTTAATTTTATTGTGGATTTTTCTTTAGTGAGATACTTGAACGTCAATCAAGACATTTCCAGGCACATTTTATTAACATATTGTCTGAATATTGTTATCAAGATAATGAAAAGTAATAAGATTTTGTCAATAGCAACCATCTCTATAATGCAAAGTGAAATAGAGTAAGGCAAATTACTAGAGTATACTTTATTTTTATGCCTCACAATAGTAGGATGTCTGTGGGTCTTTTGGGCAAACACAACACATGGACTTCTTTTATGTTTTAATAGCCTTCAAACATAAACCTACAATCACTACATAGAATAAATAATATTACATAACTGCACCTTTTCTCCTCATGGTTAACCATTCAAAAAGGACAAATAGTGTGAAATATACATAGCTAGCTTCAGGCTTTGTACAGACTGTCCTAGACGCAGATCTCAAAGCAAGGCCAGTTTCTATTTCAAGCAAAATTCTGTCTTCTTTAACCTTCTACTTACTGATAAAAGATAGCGTTACCCATGCATCTGCTATCAAGATGGCTGCCAAATCTATTTTGTGCTTTATTTGACTTTGTGTGTCATTGGTTTGGAGCATCCTTTACCTATGTCCTCAAAGTGCCTAGAGCGTAGAGTGTCCCCAGACTCTCCGATAGTTTCTCACACCATGTACAGCTAATTAGCAAAAAGTTAAGTGCTATTTATAGTAAGAGCACCAGTGATACAGCTGTGGTCGAGTCTTTGAATATAGAAAATATGTGCAATATGTCTTGGGATGTTTCTCGTGCTGTTCTCATGTTCTGCTTTTCACGTGTCTAGAGCTGCTGTCCTGGATTCAAATCATGTGTTATTCTGTAGTGATATTTTTTTTTTATATCTCGGTTTTCATTCCTGTGATCCAAAATAAGTCTTCTTATCTTTGACTGACCTAAAGTGAAGTGACAATTACCAGGAAATCAGTTTTACACATATTATTAGTGTAAGGGGGTGTAATTAAAGATGCACTGTGTAACTTTTCTGGTAGATGTGCCACTTGCTTGTCTCCATGGTGATGCTGCTGCTTTGCCTGAAATAATCTTCAGTATGGCATTAAACATATCTCTATGGAGACAAGCATGTGGTGCCATCAGGCCAAGTTACAGATCAGTTTTTCCAATATATTTTTTTATCTTCATTTGTAATTCAATAAATGCAAGATCTTTATGTTTAATTATGAGGAATTATGAGGAAGATTTAAAGCAGTAACATCACAATACAGACAAGAAATTCATTTTGCTGTAGCTTGACCTTAATTATGATGCAGAGAAATATTCTTTAATGAAAAATCCCCATGGTTACATAACGCCACAACTATGCTTTATTATATTTAAGGAGTGGCATACCTAACAAAACTCTCAAGCATCTCAACTATTTACTTAAAGGTTAGTATTTGTTCATGTTAACAGGAAGTAACTGCCTTGTAATTAATGTAAGAAATTAAAGTGCACAGCTAAGTGGCTTGTAGTTCAATACTAGTAAAGCCCTTAATGACTCAATATGCATCTTGTATTATAATGAACACGGCCACACTTTCTAGTAAAAATGCAATGCCTGCAATAAAGGGATATCGTGCATCCCGAGGGGCTTACGGTATGTCCTTTCTCTGCTGGAGGAGAGTATAATTGAGCAGATAAGACGAGATGTGGCGATTGGAGCAGGACTGGACTTGAGTGTGGTAAATAAATAGGAGCACTCGCCACTTCTAAGACTGTGTAGGTGATAATTTAACTGCCTGCTTCTGTGGACAGATGGCACCGAACCTCCTACAACTGAAATTTTGCCCAAGCTCTGAGGGCCCAAATCTTATGTAACAGAAATGCACCAACTTGGCACGATACTGATAACACAATCTATGGTATTTTATCATAACACCTGTTTATGGTTGTAGCATCACTAAAGTTGCAGCCACATTAGTTTTCTAGTCAATAGTATTAAGAATATCTGATGAATCATTGAAGGACTTTGATCCAGTCAGATTCATCGATATTGTTCCTGTATCTGCACTGCTGACAAAGTTCAAGCTGGTTTTGACTGCAAGGTGTCAGTTTAGTCAGTTAGTATTTTTTTTTACTTCTCTGGTGCGGGGCCCGCTACCTACTTGTCTCCATGAAGATGTCATTGCTTTGCCTGGAATGTTCCATGGTGTGACTTTAAACATTTCCATCTAGCATTTATTCATTATTTGTGTTCCTGTTGCTCAAAAATACAAAAATTCCTTCTGTGAATAGTGGCGAATCTTCACAGATCTGAATTGTAATGTAGCGTAATGTTGTGATCTGCTTGTCTCCATTGTGATAGATATGTATAATCTATACTGTGGAACTTTCTAAACAGAGCAGTAACATTAAAATGGAGACAAGCAGGTGGTGGACACTCCACTAGAAATGTTATGCAGTGTGTCTTTAAAGTGGAACAAAACAGTAATTTATTTATTTTTTCGCTTCTAAATTGTGTTTTAATAGCACTGTTTAGTGCTCCTAGTCATTTTTGGCAACTTATGTGTGGTCTGGTCAACAATGCCTAAATCTAAGCTTGTGCTGCCTTCAGTGGCCTTTGAAGTTTCTAGGAGTTGGTGACATCACGCAGGACTACTCTACTTACAGCAGATATTTCTGATTACAAACACCCGACTGCAGGGATGGAGTTTGAAGTGTCCAGATCCTGCCCCTCCTCCTTTAGTCCCCCTTTATTTGAAATGTGGTTGTTGTTTAGTCCCACTTTAATACCCTAATGATTAGGGTTTGGCGGTATCTGAATTTTGATACTGTTAAACCGTCTCAGCAATTTACCGGGGTATATGTTATTACGGTGACTTATTAAGAATTTTGTAGCTTGCACCTAAACCATTCAGAAACAGAAGAGCAGCATTATATTTGAAGATAAGGCACATGTTCTGATCAAACCAAACTTTGCCAGCGCATTCGATCGCATTAGCATGATCACACTTAAGCTGTTTTTTTTTCAGCATGCAAATGAGCCATGCGGTTTTAAGTTCCGTTTCTGTAAAACATAAACAAATGTGCACCAAGCTGTATTAAACACATTATTACTCAAAGTATATAATGAGCAGAGTACCAGAAATGTAGAGTGGTGGCCGAGAGGGCCAATTACAGCCTTTATTGTCGACGTTGCTTCCCCTTACTGTCCTCCTCATTTTGACGCGTAGTTACCATTTCCTCCATGAAAGTCTGACTTCTCCCTCAAGCAGGGAACTTGCTCCTCTTCAGTGCTGCGTGTCCCCTCTTGACTCTCAGCGTTCAATAAAACATCTCCCTCTCAAAGTTTTCGGCTTAACATCACACACAAAGCGTCAGTCACGTTTTTTCTTCTTCGCTGCGTGTGGATCGATATCTCTGTAGCTTTTGGTCCTTATGCAGATTTTTTTAAATGACGGTAATGAAACTGATAATACTGATTGCTACTTTTTGATACCACGGGATACTGTATTACCATATTATCCCATAACCCTACTAATCATAGTACAGGGCATGTCCTTAGTTGAATTGTTTTTACTAGATTATAGTGTATTGTCTAATATGTAGCCTGTTGTCTATGATCATGGTACAGAACAATATAATAAGGTGGTCATCTTGTTTTGTGTGTTTCTGACAGTGATGGATGATTGTAGCTCTTGTTTCCTCTCAGTTTGAGCAGAGTAGTTTTCAGGAAGCTGCCGCATACTTGACAACCATCACAGTGTCCTTCATTGGCTCAGAGGAATGCTTCTATAAATGCTTCATCCAGGCCAATCCCATGGTACAAATACAATTTTCCACTGCTCATCTGTATGAAAGAGTACCAGTACTTCTACAGAAATACTCAAACAGCGAAACAGGACTGGCTAGTTTGAGCGTGGCATGTGTCATTAAGCTGTTTGCTCAGAGATGACCATTGTAATCTATATTCACAAAAACAGGTCACACCCATTGGCCTCATATTCATAGGGCATAAAACAAGGTTAGTGCTGTGAGTCTAATAATATAAAATCCCATTGTGAGAAAAGGCTGTGTTGTGGTTGGCTGGTCTTTTTGTTATTTCTAAACAGTTCTCATGGGTGGTATAAGTGTTTTTCTATTGAGTCCACTCACTAGAGCTGCACAATATATTGCAACAGAATTGAAATTGCTATTTGAGTTGGCACTATCAAATCGCAATGGGTGTAGTTATTTAGATAATAGAATGTGCTCTGTGAAAAACTGAACATCCTGTCTTTTTATAGAAATGTCTTCTTGTACTGGGGGTTTAGCCCTCTACAAACATGTTCTGAAATTCTGATAGTAGTTTCAGTTCATTTTGACTAGAGTTGTTGACAATGTGCACTCCATAGACTGTATTAAGATGGGGGTTAAGGGAGTGTGACATTCCCATAGCGTTCGGCTCCAGTCGAATGAAGCTCACAAGGCTAGCAGTTATGGGAGTAAATTTGGAGACGAGTTTTATATTACGAATAGGAATAGACAAAATAGAAACAACATGATCATGTAGAACAGGCTAATACTAACATTTTAAGACCAAAATGGTGAGGCTCACAGCAGCAGTTACAGAAAGAACGATGACAATTTGGAGCCAAAAGCGCCCCCGTGCTCATTACCGATTCAGAACACGGCACCTAGCAGATTAGCAACCCTGAACAGACAGAATTCTACTTTTTATTATTTATTTATTTATTTATTGCAAGTATATATATATATATATATATCTATCTATATATATATATCTATATCTATCTATCTATATATATATATATATATATATATATATATATATATATATATATATATATATATATATATATATATATATATATTTATTTATTTATTTATTTATTTTTTCACAATTTAGATTTTTTTTCGTGCAGCCCTCCCTCTCAGAATACATAGCAGACAGGAAAGCACCAATAGCTTTAACATGGGGCCAATAAAGGACAAGAACTTTTGACACTGGAGCAGGAAGTTAGGGCCCTGAGGGAGTGCAGCTCGAGGATCCATGTAACAGGATGAAGCCGATAAAATATGCATGACCACCGGCTATATCTGCTCCCGCCGTGCTCTGGAAATTTAGGCCAGAGAGGCGAGATGCTTGAAGGAGAAATATTCTGTAATGTTATGCAAATCACACAAAAAAAAAACTTCACAGTGACTCAAATCTTTACAAAGGACAGTTAAAACACATACTCAGCAGCTTATTGTTGTGCATCCCCACTTTGAGCGTCTGAACTTGTTTATTGATTAACACCAGATCAATACAAATCTTCAGCATAGCGCTTTTTCAAAAAACTCAGCTTTCCCTTAATAAATAGAAAACAGTTCCAAGCATCATCTTCTACTACTTTATTGAAGGCTACTGTAGTTAACTGTGTTGGCGCTAGAGATCTTAAAGTATATTGTGTACCCCCAGTACCTTACATTATAACCTCAAAGGATAACAGATTAGTGTTGTCACGCAAGAGACTTGATACTTAATACCAATTCTGATACCACAATGATAATAAAACCACTTTTATTTAGAGCATAGAATGTGATTTTCAACATTAACTCATAGTACTTTCTTTTATATTACCATCTGTGTAATGCCTCAGTCGACCAGATTTGTTCCATAGTGCTCCATGGGCGGATGCTAGTCTCTGTGGTCTTAAACTTGTTCTGATACAGCTCAAGATTATTCTAAAGCGGATCAGGAAAGGTTCATTTCTGTCCTGTGAATGTGACTTTTTAGTATCCATACTTGGTCAAATGAGTATTTAGTATTGATCCTAGTTTTAGTATCAATTAGTATCAAATTTTGGATACTTTTGACAACCCTTGGTCTAGTACTGTACAATATAACCTCAAATATTTTCTTAGGAACAGATTAGAGCAGTTGTTAGCTCTGCCCCTTTTGGCTCTTTAAATCTCACATTAACAGAGGGTAGACTATTTTTATTCACTATTTGGAGGGATGGGAGGATCTAAATAAAGAGCTGACAGTTCAACCCACACCTTGCTTATCTTAGTTCACAGGTAAATGCCATAAACTTGATTAGATTTACTCAAGATGCTTAAGTTGTATTTAACTGAACTGCGACTGACCTTTGCTGTCACATCTTTATATTTCTTAGTCACATGTTTGTGTGTATAAGCAAGCTACTGGTTCCTTATTCTTTTTTGGAAAGCATTAGTATGACTTTCACATCCTCCCAGTCTAGAAGAACACACGGAGACCTTCACAGTAAAGTACAACAAAGTAGATTACGGGCTGTATAATGGACAGAAATGGGCTTTGTAATTTGATTTTGGCTATCAGCCATAGCAATACATCAATGTCCAAAACCTCAAACATTACAAGAATTTGTCTTCAAGGTTGAGTTTACTATTTGAAATCTTCATTCATTTGACCAATTTAACTTGGGATGTAAATATTTTCTGTCTCTGCCCACTGCTCTGTATTTACTGACAATTATTCCAACAACTGAGTCAGGTTACAATGAAATGTTATTATAAAGGCGCCTGTCAGTGCTGTGATTCTGAACAGGAAGTTAATGGATCTATTGTCTATATTAAGATGCTTTAGATCAACATTGCATTATAACAGACAGATTGCTAATGATTGATCTGTGCATGTTAGACTAAATACTAAATTCTTTGTCTTCTTTAACAATATTTTAGATATGTTTTAAACACTTTTGCAATTAGCATCTATTGGAAATGCTATATTTTTAGTTGCACTTAGTCATCACCGGTCCATTTGCTATGCACAGTCATATCCCTCTGGCAAATGGATGCAGGCTTCTGACTCAGTGCTTTTCCTGTTGATTGAAGAGGGAAAGAGAAAGACTGTTTCTACAGTCAGACCTGAGTTGTGCTGTCCGTATTGATTTGCAGTAGCCAGCTCCTGTGTCGCTTAATGACGGGAATCCCCATAGAGTCCCCTGTCTAGTGTCTGCTATGTTCACTCATTATTTATTAAAGAATAGCTGGCAGGCCGTTGTCCTGTGGTTGGCTGTGTGTATAGGGCTTGTATGACCAAACTGTATTGACTCAAGTCTTGTATAGTAATCTGGTGTAACTCTGCTTATGCACCTGTGCTGGGTTTGATCTTTGGGGCAATTCTTGAATGCAGATGTTTACAAGTGGAGATGAAAGATATATTGAAAATATATAGTGTTATATTGTGTACATTGTCTATAGTTAAAACTGTTACTAAAAGTGAGAGAGAGACACCCTTGTGAAGTGTAATCTTCCAAACACGAGTATGATATTTCAGTTATGCCCCTTTGTGGTTAACTTTATGGTCCATTTACATTTTGTGTTGTATAGTAGAAGTATGAAAAGTACTTGGAGGTACAATTTTATTAAAATTTACTCAAGAAAATGTCCTTATGTAAATGGATCTCTGATGGTTGGATTACATGTGATATTCCTCTCAATCTGAACTATTTGCAGCACTAATAATTGTTGGCTTTGCAATATCAGTCTTTGTTTCTTGGCTGGCCCGGGAACGCCTTGGGGTCCCACTGGAAGAGCTGGAGGAAGTGTCTGGGGTGAGGGAAGTCCCTGCTTAGACTGCTGTCCCCACAACCTGGCCCTGGATAAGAGAAATAAATGTATAGCATTGTTTCTACTGTTTTTTGCCCTTACCTTATTAGCAATTATTAATAAAACATTTGTGCTGGAAAGTAAACATAATATTTGACATGATTTAAAACCCTAATCATAAATCCCACTGAACGAATCCATGGACATGTGAAACTGGGTATAGCTGGAACACAGTCAAAAGAGTATTTTATAAGTATTTTAGAACTAGAGGAGATCCTGCTGATCCTGTAAGATCAGCGCAAAAATCTCAGCATGCAGCGGGGTGTGAAACAGCATGTGCAGCTAAAACTGTTTTGCAAGTTTTTTTTTTATTCTGTCCAGCAGCTCTTAAAAATGCAGTTTAGTGATGTTGGAAGGGTGTGGTCACGTTCCACAGCTCCACGGACCACAGTCTGGCTCTGCCTCACTGCTCTACCCACACGCTCCAGGCCCCGGCAGTGCAAACCTCCCATCTCCACTACACAGGCCTTTATAGTGTGGACTTGGAGACGTGAGCCTGGCACAAAGAGGAGCTGTGTGCGCCGCTGACCTTTGGACCCCACAACCTTCAGAGGCACAAGATTATTTGTTTGTGAAGAATTTGTGATGGAGTCATAAATCTGAGAGACTCTCTAGATTCTAGACTCCACATAACTATAGTGCAGCATAAAAAAGTATATATGAATGGGTGATGTAACAAATGGCTCTGATTCATCGGGACGTCAGTCACTGTTTTATTATTAACTACGTCTTTGGCCAGAGTTCATTGCTTTGCTTGTCTGCTGCTTGTTTAAACTTGATATTGATCTCCTGTTAGTAAAGATGGAAATAAACAGTTTAACAGTTGTAAATAGTTAATCTCAAAAGAAGAGGGTCAGGTGAAAGGTCCAGAGACATCTCTGGACAGGCACAAAATTGATTTTTGATTTCAATTATATTATATCGCCTGTGAAAAGTTGGAAGTGTTGTGTATTTTGTTTAGGTATTGATACTTTGGAGCTGTTGTCAACGTTCTCCAGGCATGTGATGCTAACTGTAGGCACTGCTCTATCAGAGGCTTGAGTTTTATTTTAATACAATCTGACCAGAAAGATCTGAGTTAGTTCAAACTACAACAGGTGAGCTGATTTGTCTCTCACATATAAAATTACTGTCCCACGCTAACTAGCATTAGCCTTCAGTTTTTCACTTAGTCACTCTCACCATTTTCTTGAAAGTCGAACACCTAAACAGCACCATGAATGCTCATGTTGATCACAGGCTCTTGAAAACGTGCTGTTTAATTTCTCAAGTTTTCACAAAATCTAAAAACCTTTTTGGCCGTGTTTGCTAATGTGTGCGTTGTGTCACCATGGTAACTGTATATTATGTCCCTGCAAAATCTCAATTCGTAAACAGAAAAAACACCAAAATTATGATTTTAAAAGAACACTGTGGAATATTCCAAGCAAAGCCATTAGACACCCTGTCTGAAAAGTTACACAGGGTACCTTTAAATTGAATTAACCCAGCTTTAACAGCTTGAAACTAAACTGACTGACAGATTGTTTGTTTTTATTGATATTTTCATTGAGCAGCAGCAATAAAAGTTGTGGAATACTTGTACTTGCCCACACACCACAGTATTCTGCTTAAACCAGACAAAGTGTACATCAGTTATTGTGAGTGCATATGGGAATGTGTGTTGTGTTATTCTCTTCCTCACATGTCTGGAAAACACGTAGAGAGAGCATGCCCACCTCTGGGACTGGTGACTCTCTTCCTCTTTCTGTCAGAGGAGGAGGAGGCACCCGCTTCTACTTCCTCACTCTGTATGAAACTCTGTTATTTCTGGTAGCTGGATTCTGCACTACCTTTGGGAGTGGACTCAAGGCTTTGTCACATGTGAGTAAAACTGGCCAACTTTTATATTTTATTTAATTTTATTTTACTTGGCCTTTATGTTGGCTTTTTGGTAAATGTTCGGTATGGAGTGATTCATGCCGTCTTGGAGAAGGAAAGTGCAAAATAGTGATGATAAACATGTGTGGAGCAGACATTTTCCATAATTTCTGTGTTTTTATAGTGTTTTTCTCAAAGGGAAATTTGAATGTGGGCGTTCTTGGCCTGTCTCCTTTTTAAGCTGCTGAGAACTAAAACTGTAGAACAGATTTTAAGATACTGTTGGGAGAATTCAATTCCACACAAAATGTAACTTTTAACTTAAAGTAACACCGCAGAAGTCAGGTCTGTGGAGATGCAAGCCCTCTTTCAGTAAGGGCGCACATTTATTTTTTCAGTGCAAAAAACATAAAGAGTGAAAAAAAATACTTTTTTAGTCTGTTTTTGAAGTGATTTACAGTGATTAAATGAATAGAATGTACTTCTTTGTGTGTTGTCATGTTGTTTTTACAATGCACCTGACAGTTGCCTAATGACATAACACGGGAAGTTAACCAGCTTCTCTGTAATAGTGCATTTCCTCATAATGCATTTACACTGATGGCTGAAATCAGCGTAGTGATCAGCCTGGTGCTGTTTTAAACAGAGCATTTAAGGTCAGAGAATGGTCACTGATGAGAGCTTCAGTTTCCTATTGGAGCCATTAGTGGTTGTGGTGAAACAGCAATGCAGTGAATGCACATAAACATATTCTGTGATGCATAATGTACATTTGGAGGATTTTTCAAGAAGTGGAAAGTAACAAGATCTGTTTGTTTTGTTTGGAATCAAGAGGTCTAAATCGAAATGGCAGGTAATATAGAAAAACACATGTAAGTACATATGGTCAATTTTACAGCAACACCAGCTACTCAGAATATTTTAGATGCGCAGTAAAAGGCTGTATACAGTTCAACATAATAGCCTACATTAAGATAAGTACAATTCTAAAATTGTTACATCATGTCATAAATATAGCTCAATTTGTGTTAACAGCCAAAGTAAATTTAATATGTTTTGAGATAATATTACAGTGACTTTAAATGACTATACTCTACTGGCATAGCAGCTGCCCAGTCTGGGGCCAGCCACATCAAATACCTTATCTCATATTGAGTTTTTAATTGAGATTTGGGAGCATTTCTGAGAAACTGGTTTTGTGACATCACTTGGGACACATTATAATTTAGAGACCAAAGTGGGTTTTACAGGCCTGGTGATGCCATTTGTTTAGAAACCAGAGCAACAGATGCCAGCTAGTAAACTCGGACGATATTTTTTGGCATATGTTTTATGTTTAAGTGCAACAACTGGCGCAGGTGTAGGCTGATATATTTGCCAACCAACATATATCGGCCTGTCTCTAGGACATATAATGATAAAAGCTCAGCCAAATTTCAAAGATAACCCTGTTATGCATCTTTTTTATTTTTAATCATTTGACCTTTGTTTAAGTAGCCAACACAATCAATACAAAATGGTAAAACACAAAATTTCACATTATAATAAAACCATTTGCATCTCTCAAGAAAAACTTGTTTGTTTCACCACATTTTCAAATTTTCTTGAAGCAACCCCATAGATTCCAATTTAAGATCTTTCTGTAAATGATACAAGAGCATGGTGCTGCATCTGATCAGTGGTCTCATCTTCTGACAAGGCACACAAAATGTATAACATTGTTTATCATATCACTCATACTTATTACCCGTACTGTTTCAGTTTTCTAGTCACCAGTCTTTGTTTATAGATTGTATGTCATGTCTTCACAGATCAAATGTTAGTTTCCTTTTTGCAAGCTGCTTCAAGTAACACTTTCTTGTCTATTTCCTTTTTGTACTTTTATCTGGGTTCAGCAGCAGAGGCTCACTGCAGTGTCCCATATTCAGTTTTAGATTACATGCTCTACTTTTTAACAATATAATTTAAGGCAATTACAGCCCAGCTCTAAGCATATGGCTGTGGTGTCCTATACTTTATATTGGGCTTTTAATTTGCTATTTTTGAGCCATGCCCATGTTTAGCCTGTTACTACTAACCACAAGGTCTCTATGTTTGTTTTGTTAAGAGTTTCCCCAGCTGCTGTGATGTGAAAGTCTCTATAGCTTGAACTTTTTATGTACAAAACCATGTTGCTCTTTACCCTTTCTATGTTTAACTATAACATGCATGTGGGGCCCATGCAACTAGGCTGGTGTAAAATAAGACAGCAATGTCTCGCAGAAATCAGCCTCCAAATTGTACATAGCAACATGAATAGTAATATGTGGTGAATTTAAAGTGTGTATTTATTTGGATTTATAAATCACAAAGGCTGCAGGTTTTGTAGTACCATAATTTTCTCCACAACCAACAAAATCTCCTGTCTTATCTGCATAGAAGACTGTTAATCCTGTAGTTTAGATCTGCACAAACATGTTTGAAATGCAATGTGATTCTTGTATTAGTTTGTCAGTTCACATTTTAGTCTTTTTGTCAGTTCTTCTGGATGTGTTTTGAACTAGTGTGAACTAGCAAATCTAAACTCAGTTACATTTTCCCAAAGAGTTCAGCCTTATTTTCAGGATTATGAAGAAAGTGTGAGATGATCAGACAGGAGGTAGTCACAGGAGGTAGTCACAGGAAGTAGTCTCAGGACAGTGCCTGTAGAGCTGCAAGTCCCATGACAGTGCAGCAGAGACACGAGCTGTGAGAGAGGCTGATCAGATAACTGTAAGTGCAGGCGTGTACTGCTAATATCCTGCGGCACTAACTCAGGCTAACACGCTTAGCAGATCATCACCCTTTCATGATAAGTACAGTGTCATGAGAACAGCACTGTTTAGTTACTCAATATGGAACTAATGTTGACATTGGTCTTCTGAGGGGTACATTATGTAGCAATAGTGCCACCATCTGTTCACCATTCAGAAAAGGTAATGCTGCTAATGTGTGATGTGGTGTGGGTGAAGTGTCTTTTTGCCCCACTGTGGCACCTGTTATTCCCAGGCAGTTTTCCATCCAAGTACTAATCAGGTCAGCTGTACTTATCTTTAAAGATCTGACAAGTTCAGGCTTTGACAAGGAGGTCTGGATACAAAATGAACCTTTAAACTTGTTTATTGCATACTAGGACTGCATGATATGAAGAAGCCATCATGACGATGTGACTATTAAGTACTGTAATATTGATGTAATTCAGAGATTTCAATATACTGTTTGACACAATAGATATTGCATACATCATAAAACCCCCTTAAAACCTAAATGGTAAGTGTTGAAAGTCTAGGGTTATGCTGATCTCATTTCCGGAGGATGATCTTGGATCCTCATTATATTCCTCTAATTCCCTCCAGATCATCTTACTCCCTGATCAATAGCCCTCGCTCTCCTCTGGCCCCTCACAGCCCACACACTCCCGTTTAAGTGCACTAATGTCCCAGTGTCCAGATGAGCACCTCTCCATATGGACTTACAGTGTCTCCGTCAACATCCTGTCTGAGCCTCATGCCCTCAGCTCTGTGGAGATGCTGCATACCTCATGTTACACAAAGTGTTGAGCTACTATTGAGAGCGGCCAGCTTAAATATGAGTGCTTGCCTATTTTCCTTTTACCTTTGTGATCCTTGAATATGGAGACTTTTATATTCTTTTGTTTCAGAATTTACTGCAGAAGCAATCAAATTCACTTAAAATAAAATTTTTTAATTAAATTCACTGCTCTCTCACTTGAAATATAATAGATCAGTGCAGTGGGGTTAGCAGATTTTGGTTGCTCATCATCAAAAATAAGAGCCCACTTTACCTAAAAACAAATACAGTTTATGAGCTTCATTCTGTTTTTGTGGTTTCATAGAATCTTTAAGCTTATATAATGTGTGAATGGCCAAAACCATCATGTGTTGTTTCTATTATGCTTTGGCAGGAGACCGGACTTCCTGAGCTGGTAGAGTCAGTGATCCATCGGCTGCAGACACAGTTTTAAATGAGGCAGGACTCAGCATCTGTGTTTCAGACTGTGCTCAGCTCCAGGAGGCTGTTAAACATCTTCAACAGTAACACTCTGTTTGGGAAAATGTCTTTCTCAGATCTCGTTTCCTTTCTCCTGTGCAGGCCCTGTCAGCTGACGCCCAGCCATGATGAAAGCGGGCGCTACCAAAGTGGGTCTGCCCAAACCCGGGCACGAGCGGGCCAGGGCTACCTCTGTGACCTCCCCCACCTCCTCTGCCATGAAGACCCCCAGGTCCACCCTGATGGCGCCAGACCACCGCCTTAGCAGGGTGAGCATGCATTTCCATAACCCATTATTGTATTTTATTTATTTATTGGAATGCACTCTTTTCACTAATTATTATCCTTTAAATTACATTACATTACATAATTTGCTCACATGTGGCCTGTGTTTGTAGCTAAAAAGAGCTAACAGTGACGATGCCCTGACCAAGCCCGCCCTCACCAGTGCTTCAGGGTCTCGACTGAAAAAGACTGTGACGACTGGAGCCATCTCAGACCTGCCTGAAGCACGGCCACGCGGCTCTGCAGGTAACCGCAATAACACGTAATAATAATAAACACGTAAACAATAGTCCTTGCTATGATCAGCCACTAGAGGGCCTCAGCGCATAACTAAAACAGGGTATTCTTATGCACCAGGCTTACTATGACTTCAGTTATTGCTTTAAAGATTGCCTATCTTAATGTCTCTGTTGTTCTGTCATGGGGGTAGAGAGTTTATCAGCACTATGTGAATTGATTTCTATTCGAACTGCAGGCTATAGTATAATCTTTTATTTAATTTATATATCTTTGTTTCAGCTAAATGAAAGCAAGATGGTATACATTTGTCATTTCGCAATTCCAAATATTCACTAATCTATATAATAATATAATATACATATGATTTGGACCTGCTTTTTGAATGACCCATTGTTTGTGCTTTATATAGTAGTCACCCATTTAAATATAGATGTGCCAATTTAATGTGCATTTCATTCTTCAAAACACAAAAAAAACATGTTCCCACTAAGTAATTACTAAAGCCCTTATTTTTATGCTGCCACGATGTTTGTGTCTGTAAGATTTCTGCACTGTTTGCTTACTCTGCATTTTTTGCATGTTCAGATTTCTTCTTATCTATGAAAATAATGTTTTCCTCTGTAACTATAAAGCTCCTCTAAATATTGCTGCTGTTGAATGCAAAGGCGATGTTGGGAGTAAACAAAGCAACTCAACAGTGAAATAAGGATTAAATGTGGGGAAAACTTGGCGCCTAAGTTATTTGCAATAATTAACGTTGTCCATAGCACACAGTTTAAAATCCTCCACAATGAAGCACACTGTGTTTATGTTATGTTGAATTAATCCACTCTGTGCAAAGACATGTTCTGATAATGCACAGCTTCAAAGACTGGTGAAGCTCACGCAGAGATAAGTGAATTCTCTTTGACAAAAGCACAGGATCACAGCCAAGTGAAGCTCTTAGCTCCCAGCTCCCCAATACAATTAAGCCTTAATCAGCTGAAAGTTTGTTGTTTTTTTTTGTTTTTACCAAGGACAACGAGGTATCTGTGCTTCTATTAGAAAACACATTTAGGCTACTTGCTTTGTCTCTGACGGATACAAAAAAAACATGACTCGATGACTCCAGGCATATAAACCTTCTATATTTATGGGCTTCTGCTTTTTTATAGGTGACTTTCTTGACCCCTAATATATTGTTTTGAATTTCTATGGTAACTGGTCATTTTTCATCACTCAAACCCATAGATTGCCTATTTGATCCATAGATGTGTTTTATTTTATGTTCTGTTTGATTCCTTTATTTATTTGTTGTTTTTAATGTCTCATAGTGCACTGAGCTTTTTACACATTTTTCCAATATGTTTGCTAACTACAAATGGCAAATAAACTAACCTAACCTTTTAATTGGTACACATTTCCCAGCAGGGTAAGTTAGAGTTAAGTTTGCATAATGAATAGTTTCCTCCCTGGGATATTATATTTTTCTGCTCAGGTGTCAATTAAATTCTTTTGAACTGTGCCAAAATCACATTCAATGTCAAATTATTTGTGGCAGGTGAATGAGTGCTTCAATGAGCCGTGCACACAGACAATGGCAAAGAGCATCAGAGTCTCAGCCTGCTTCCTTTGGGAAACCTGAACAGTTGATCTGAATTTAATTAGAGTTGACAGTGATGGTTGGTGACTGGTCAGTAATGATGGTCTATATATCAATTCCAATACTGGTATTCCTTTGGGGTGTGATGCTAACTGTAAGCACTGCTCTATCTGAGGTTTGTTAGACTTTAATCTTAGCTGTTTTTTAACACAATCTGACCAGAAGGTTTTGACATAGCTGGGACTACAACGTGTGAGATGATTCGTGCTGTTAAACAAGTCTCTTACATAAAATTCACAGCTAGCAAGCATTAGCCAACAGTTTTTAGTGTTTTAGTGTTTGCTAATTTGGGCATTGTGTCCCCATGGTAACTCCTAAGAGATACATGTATAATACCCACAGCATAATGTCACTGCAAAGTATCAATTACTGATATCAGTATCTGTCCAATATTGAAAATGTAGCTGGTATTTGGCACCAATATACTTTGTGGCAGATTTTTTTTTTTTTTTTTAGCAGAATGAGTCAAAATGGACAAAGAAGAGCAAATACACTCAAATGTGGCTAGCTATCGGCTCTAGCAGCAAGATATTTACTGGAATATGCACTCAAAAATCCATATAGGACCAGCTTTATTCACAACAGATAATTCTTTGACATTTTTAGATGATGATTCTACCCCCTCAAGTTGAACTGTCAAATGCACCTATTGACTCCCTTATCTGCAGCTGTGACATTGTTGTGCTCTAAGCCATGAGTGCCTGACAGAATCCTCAGCGGGATGGAAAAATAAATCATGAATGACAAATGTTGCAGTCTGGCTAATGGCATGAAAGTGTCTCATATTGACCCAAACCTAAATCTCATTTGAGCTAATCACTGTTAATGACAAGAGGAAGAGGCGCGGCAGAGCGATGCTTCATGTATTTTTTATGTCTTTGCCAAAACTAGGTCAGATGTGGCTTTGTTCTTTTGCAGGGGAAGTGTGTAAGCAGGAAAACAAAGAATATGCATGAGCTTCAGTGGAATGATGAAATTCACATTAAAATAAACTATATAAAAGTGTTGATATAGAGTATTCTGAGAGATTGTTGTTAACTGCTATGGAACTTTTCTGGTGGAGGGTTTGCCATCTACCAGGTATTTGTTTCTTAATAAAAACGCAGTAATAAATTAAATACAAAATATATTAATGTCTCGTTGCGGAACATTCCAAACACAGCAATAACATCTCCCTGGAGACAAGCAGGGTCGCCCACCACCAGAAAAGTTGTACCTTTAACATTTTAATATTTTTACCCCCACACCCATCATCACCATAAACAAATATATTTATGCAATCAAAGCAGTGGTTTAAAAAAAGAGAAGTTAACAGTTAAGTGGTAACATTTCAATTATATGGGTCAAATTTATACTTTGACCCCAAGTTAAATCCACTCAATTATATAGAACATAAATCTGTAAGTGCTTATGTCTCATTCAGGTCATGTGACTCACTACCTGCTCCACCCCCTACAGCCCCACTCAGCCTGATCCACTCATGAAGTGTTATTTTAGCTAATGGAAGGCTGTCCCATTTGGCACTTTACCAGCCTCTCCACTCTGTCAGACAACGGGTTAAAGCCTGCCCATTCAGATGACTTATTTAAGCAGCTCTCATCAATAATGCAGTAAGGCTTTCACTAAAGGAGGGGGTCCCAGGAGAGCAGGAGGAACTCGGGGCAGATCGGACTCTATAAATAACAACTGAAGCTGGCACTGGCAGTTTGGGGAGCCTAGGCACTTAATTGGTAGACATTTTCAACTTTCTTCAGTACATATGAACCTGTATGGGGTTTATATCTATTTTTTAATTATGTTAGTTATTTTTTCTACCATGGTTCTATATACCCTCCTGTGGGCTCACCACCTGCAGAGGGGTTCATGGGGGAGGGGTCAGGTGCTATGAGGATTGGGCAGCACGCTGCCCCCGCAACCCAGCCGAACTAAGCAGGAGAAGATGGATGGATGGATGGTTCTATATGTATGCCAGTTTCACAGCCTTGTACTTGTTTGGTCAGTGTAAAGTGCCTATGGTGCTGATTATGTGTTTCATTTTAACCTATATCTTAGTATATTGCTGTGTTATGGGTTCGGGCAAGCTCACCATACATAACAATTAATTGGTTTCAGCGTCCTGTTAGGCACCATTTTGAGGACTCTTCATCAATCAAAATAATATTTTGTTTTAAATTGTCACTTATTATGGCAGCAGTCATAATATTTCACTTGGGTGAGTGGTAGATGTACACAAGGTAATCTTTTATATCCATCTTGACCTTGAAAATATAAATTGTAATTGTAACTTTTGTCCATGTCCTTCTGAAACATGCAATATATTTTGCCTGCTAAGACTCAGGCCTGCATTTCCTTTTTAGTGACAGTGTCCTCATAAAGATCACCCAAATGTGCCTTGAACCATGATGTCTTTTCACCTCCACCATCTGCCCACTTCTGCAGCCTCACCTGCAGCACCTAACAGCCTATAAACTTCACTTCCCCTTTTCTTTATGGGTAAAGGTGCTGTATTTTTAAGGTCCTATACTGTGTAAACTTGACTTCTGTGAGCTTTAAGCCACAATATAATCTTTTAACCTCATCAAACATGCCCACAGTTGTGTTTTGTTTCTTTCACACATTAATTAATCATTGCATTTGTATAAAGCCTTTCAAGTTACCAAAAGCATTTTACAGTTCATTATTCATTCACTCCACACTCTGTGGTGGTAAGCTACTATTGCTACTAATTTGAGTAATCCTGCATTATTAGTCTGTCTGTCTCTCCAGAGCTCCATATTCACTATTTCACCTTGTGAGGTCATGAATTAGTAGTTTTCAAGTTAACAGCTACGTTTTACCTTTTGTGTAATAGAGATGGCAATTTCAGGGCTCAAATTATCCAAATTATTCTAATGAAGGTGTATGGAGTTTAAAAACAGAGTGACATACTTCATGACATCACAAGGTGGAACACTGTGTTTTCTGTTTGAGCGAAGAATTCATCCTAAATATACAGGGTTTGTGTGGATGGTGTGTAAGGTATGTTTTTGATGAGAAAATAACATAACACAAATCAGAAAATAGCGTAATATGAGCCCATTTACAAGTCAAGCTTGATACTTACCTCCTCAGTAACTTTCCCTTTCGTTTTGAGTTTGGCTGTGTCATTCTCTGCAGTGCGTCCGCAGAGACACACTGCTCTTTCGGGCTCACCTTCAGCCCTCAATTCTTGGGAAGGTCGCTGTCTGTCAATGATAACATCTTTTACCACACCAGAGAAAAAATGATGCACGGATGAGTAGGCGGTCACAATAACATAGAAATGACAATATTGGAAGTAAATAATCCTAAATTTACATTAAAACATGAGTTGCAATGAATAAATAAATAGCAGAATGCAATCTTAGTTGTTAGTTTGTATTCATAATAAGGGGAGTTATTTATTCAACCCTCTATTCATGTTGTAGAACAGACAAAAAACAAAATGTGCACTGGCTTCCTTGAGAGCAGGACATTATTCGTTCAATGCATTATAAATCCTAGCCTCTCTCAGCACCATCAAATTGAAAATGACTTCTGGATAGGAGTTAAAAGATGGCTACCACCTTTTCTAACTTCCCACTAGTACAAAGAACAAGTACCCATGATAAATAGTAATAATTGTTCTAATAATTCTATCCTTTGAATGTGAATCTGTATAGTAATAATTTCATGACAGGCCTATGGATGAGTGGACATTATACGGAGAATAGGTCAAGGTAAGCGTGACGAATACACCAAAGTTTGAGTCTAGTGTCCCAGTGGGCTTTGTATATTTGTGTGTCTGTCTGCATCACATATGGGGGAGAACTGTGGACCTTGAGCATGTTATAACTCACATTAATTCATCCAAATGTCCCCTAAAGCAACCAGCATAAACAAAACTGAAGCTTTTATTGTCAGTAAAAGCTACAATTTGAGAACCAATTTTTCCGCTTTGTGAATTGTCCACTACCACCTTGTCTGAAGAGAATGTCAGTAGTAATCGTTCACTGAATGGATGAACTTACCTGTGACGCAGTTAAGGGAAGTACTAGTAGATGGAGAATCTGACTGAGGTGGCGGTTTTGCTGTTGCTGCAGATTGCTGTAACAATAGTAAAATGAGGGGGAGAGGGACTGAATGGACTGAGAGGTCATTGATCGCGCAAAATGTATTCTTCTGAGCTTTAAGCCTTGTTAGAATGCATACTGCATACCTGGATTTGTTTTGTTTTATTCACACATGTTTGAGTAACCTTTTATTATTAGTCTGTCTACCTCTACAAAGCTCAAAATGGATGGTATATAAAGTTAACACTGAGACACAGTTTGTTTACAAAAAATGCTTGTCCTACTTAAAAAAATAACAAAAAAGCACAATCAATAAAGTTGCAGCATTTACAAGAAAAAATATCTCCAACTAACACAATTGCTGATTTTTGTGCTGTTGACTGTATATTGATCTTCAAATACACACATTTACATAAGCTTTGTGTGTGTGTGTTCAAAGTTTCCAGAATAGCCACTAATACTACTTATTGTGCATTTCAGAATCTGTTTTCACCACAAGCTTGTTGCCAAAATAAAATTTATGCCCACTTTAATTAGAAAGAGGAAATAAAATGCACAGTTGCACACATTTTCATCAGTTCCCTGCTGCATGATCAGTGAGGAAATAGTCCACGGAGCCAGGGGTGGTCCTCAATCCCTCGTGTAGCATCTCCTCTCTCCACTCTCCTATTCTGTGTCTGGAGGACTCTGTGTGTAAAATGCCTGCACTGTCACCTTCTGCCAAAATACCCCCCATCCCCCCCCCTCCTCCTCCTCTTATTCCTTTAAACCCCACCCCCTCCCTCTCTCCCTGGTCTTTTCAGGAGCAGACTTCACCATTGTTCAGCTGTTTTCTGGCGAGAGTGAACAGTGTGTGTGAATGCACTGTGCCATGGGAAGCCACTCCTCCTTTTTGTGCCGATTCCAGTCATCACAGCGATAATGAGGTGCACACGACGTCGGCCGCCAGTCTGACATTCCAGCACTGTCACGGAGATAGAGGACAACCCCAGAATATTTCGTGTTTACTGGACAATTTCAACTCATGCACGCTCACATCTTCCCTGGAGGCAGTTAAGAGAGAAGAGAACAGGATTATATGTCTGTGTTGATTCAGCAGTTGTATGGGACTGCAGAATTCTGGGACTAGTCCAAGGAGAAGTAACGGGACCGGAGTGGACCAACATGGGCAACCAGACAGGGAGGCAGGAGGAGTCTACAGGTCTGCCTCAGCATCATTTACTAAGAGTTTGGGGCTTAGGGCTCAACCATTTGAGATTTTTAGGATTGCGGTTAGATTTGCGATTTACGTTTTAATTATAGGATTCTGTTTGAAGTTCACAATTTAAGTCCGGAAGAATTTTTAAAAATACTGACATATTAACTGAGAAACTAATACAAAAAACAACATGTTTGTACAGTTCTGAACTACTAACAGAAATGTATTTGATAAAAGTGATTTGCCATTGTATCCCTTCAAACTGCAATTTTCAGTTTGATTGCAATTAATCTTGCAGCTCTACTAGGGGAGAGATTTAGCCCAAGAGAATAAGACAAGATGAGATTTTGACATAAATTATCATTAGTAAATCTTGCAGCACGAGATTTTGTCCCATCTCTATACCTGGTACTGTAACTGCGCTTATCTCTCTGTTGATGGTGAACCAGATGGACACGAGTTTGCCAAAAACAATAGACTAATCTCCATTCAGATAACATGTGTGACTAATGAGTTCTTACTGAGATGCTTGCCAGATGAATCCACTTCACTGTCATGAAATATTTCTGAGGAGTTCTTGAGTTCTTGGTTTACTGATGACTTTATTTTATCCTGTCTTATGTGCTCCTGTTCTTTTGTGGTCCTGTTATGGCTGGCTGATACTGCAAAAAATAATCATCTAACCCTAACCCTCACATGGATTTTGATTTGTTGATTCAGAACTAAATAAAATGTCTTTCAGTATTGATTTCATGAACATAAACAACAGTGATCAGTGCAAATTAACACAAATAATAGTCCGACCTCTTCTTCAAAAGTCTGAACTCTGCTCTAAACCACATTTTTTACTGACAGAGATGTAGCTGTACACCTTTTTGTTAAAAACATCAAAGCATATAATTGACCATTTAACATGACTCAGTTATACATGGGACAATATTGAAATTTTTTATTACAATTATCATGGCCAAATTAACAGTAATATCACAATAATTATTACAATTGCTGTTTTTAAAATATACTCAAATGACTACTAGTATATTATACTTAAGTTAAAAAAACATCGAGTGCTTTTAATTAAGTATAGGTTTCGCGCTTAAACAACTATTACAACATTGTACTTTGCTATATGTGAAAACAACAAGGATCCAAATCTTTTCAGTGTGGTGGTATAATCTACCATGATTACACAAGGATTTCCACAAATGATTGTCTTTTTCTAGTGTGATTCGAAATATTGATTACTGTCCTATCACTAGACTAATGCAGCGTTCAGACCACAGCGTTAGGGGCGTTAGGTTTGCATGCAGTCTATGGGGAACGTACTGGTCCAATGTTTCCGTGACGCGTTTCAGATTTTCATATGTTTCGCTGCCTTTTGAGCGTTCATGCAGCGCGTTTGAGCACCAATGCCACAGGCCAGAGTTTAAAAATTTGAGCTTTCAATAAAATTTGCTGCATGTCAACAAGTTTGAAACATTGGCCCTCAAATGCAAAGGTGTTATTTTGATGCCACGGTGTGACCTCATCTTAAATATCAATTTCAGTTAAAGTTCAATGAACTGCCCAGCCCTGTGCCCTCTGGATTTCATTTGCCGTGTACCTGTAAGAGTGGTCTGAGTGTTGAGTGGGATTAGTGAGGCAGTAATCAGCAGACTCTGCCAGAGGAGCTGCTATCATCACATCTCTCCAGCTCTGTCTCTGTAAGATTTCCATTTCAAAGTCAGACTAAGCTGCACTCGCCAGCAAATTCAGCCAAAGAAACCCATGGACCCTCTTCATTATAGTTCAGAATATTATTCAGTCAGATAGCAATAATCCATTATTATAGTGAAAAGAATGGACTGATGAATTGTTACTGGAAGATCAAAGATTATATCAGTGATAGATTGACCCTCTCCTTTATCAACAGTGTAAATTGTCTTGTTGGATTTATATGACTTTGAAGCTCAGAGATGTTCTTGGTAGGGCTGTTCAACTGTAGTCAGCTCTATTACAACACTGCTTGTTCTCTATTCAGAATTTTCTGGCGTATAAAATTAATTGACATGAACCGGAGGCAATTCCAGTATCCAAAACATACCGTTCAAAATTCTTATCAAGTTTGTACACTTGTTTTGACAATGAACTTTGACTTATGGAAGTTTTCCTGCATAATCTCTATGGCAACTCCTCATCTCCTTTACATGTATTTTGTCATCTGTGGGTGTTCAGCATCTTCCTGCTGCTGTGTCGTTTGAAGATAGTGCAGAGGAGGTTGAGCTTGTAAATCAATGTGAGCAAGCCGATGCATGCGCAACCAGATTAAACCCCAGCATCTTGTTTTCAGTCTGCACACAAACACACGGTTACCAAGACAACCAAAAGTGCTGTTTTTATTCACCTTCTTGGTTCAGAATAATTATAAGAGAACTTTTATACACTGGGGGTTTAATGGGGCATAGGCACTGCAGAGCTGTACTGTTAAGAAAACATCCATCAGCTGTACTGCATAGGCCTCCATTATGAGATGAAGCCAGTAGTGGTTTAGCCCTTTCATTGACTTCTTATTCTGGTGATGAATTCAGTCTCATTTATTGTTGTGAATACACATTGATTGTCTAGAGCTCTGTACAAATCACGACAAATTGAAACTAGAAATCATGGACTTGGACTTGACTGAAGCATTAAAATGTTCAGGAGTCATGGATGTCATTAATAGATTCATTGTGATGACTTAACTATGAGATGAGTTGAGTATTGCCAGATGATTATCTCATAAAGCAGCCTGGAGTACTGCTATTCACAACAATGATCAGCTGCAATTTTAACCAGTGAAAATGGACCAATATGTTAACTTAAGAAGCTTCTACAGCTACTATTGGACTGGCTATAGACACGTTTGCTCTAATAGTATGTGCTCTGCTTTTTGCTGACAAAAAAGGTCATTGTTAGAGTTGCAACTTCCATGTGTTCGCTATGCAGTGTGACGCTGTCTGGGCCAGGAAACTTAAGGAACAGTGTCTTATAATGGAACCAGTATTCTTTTTTCTTTTCTTTTTTTTTTACAAACATTATAATAACTACACTCTAATTATCCTCAGTAAAGCATGGGCAATGACATAATACATAATGAACAAATAGGTTGTAAACAATTATTTAGGCTTAATTAAAGGGCCCATATTATGCTATTTTCTGATCTATGTTGTAATGTTTTTTCCTCATCACAGACATACCCAGAGTTGTTTTATTCGCACATGTTTAACCCACAAACACATATTTAGGCTGAGTTCTTTTGTCTATCTCTACTGAACTAAAGGTTAAAAAGTAACTACCACTTCATGACATGACAGAGCATTTTGATAATAATAATAAATGAATAAATGGTTACTCGAACATGTGTGAATGAAAAAAAACACAACTCCAGGTATGTTTTGGAGAATGTAACAGCATTATAACTTGACTAATAACTCGCAAGAGTCAGTTTTATATAATACAGGACCCATAACTAAAGTTAGGAGTTTAGTGTATTACATAGTCTTTGTCAATGCTTTATTAAGACTAATTAAAGTGTATTTATTATAAAGTGTTACCTGATATGTTGTATGGATTGGAAATGGCTATAGTGGTGGTATACAGTGAATGAGTGGGCTGCCCTACACGACATTTCCTAACCTTACACTGTGACTTTGACTTTGACTTGTGAAGCATGGCCAGTGTTACAGTTATGAGAGCAGAGGCAGCAGACCTGGAACTGTAGACATTATCTGAGAACTGAGGGCCAGAGGACTGAGCTGTCGCTTGTGGTGATATGGACATTATCAGGACCAGCCTCCTCTCGCATCTCCACTGCTACAACTTCCACTGCTGCATGCTTCACTTAGGGCTGCACAACATAAGCAAACCGAAAACATGAAAAAAACTCTTGTAATCCTGTACTTTAAACCTCTACAAACATGTTCCAAATACATGGGATTCTGGTATTAGTTCATCAGTTCATATTTCTGCCCTCTCTCAAATGTTAATGTTATTTACAGTGCGCACTCTGAACAGAATCCTATTTTAAAACATGAATCGCAAATCTAATCACATTCACAATACTTTTTCCCTAAAATTGCGAATCTTCCATCTCCTTCTCAGAGTCAGCCCAGAGCCCCTGGTCAGCATGTGTCAGGCGTTGATGAATTGTCAGTCAAACAGTGAATAACAGGGCTGTATTCAGTGCATTCAGTTGCACCAGTTTGGACCCAGGCTAAAAAAAAAAGTCCAAAAATATTTGTGTTGCCTCGTACTAGAACTTGACTTTCACATGGACAAAAATGGTGATGTTTGAATGGGATGCTTGTGTGGCTACTAATAACAGAATAAACATTGTATTTAGAGGGAAAATATGCAGTCTGCTACTTAAAACAGCTGTTACATTTGAGGCAGCTACATGTGCATGCCAAAATCAGCCAAGTTGGATATTTATGTGATTAACTTTTGAGTTGAGTTGTGCACTGACCCTATCACCAAGTTGAAGGAAACAAAACAGGGACATGATGTGAGGAAGTGAATGTGTCCAATTTTGATATCTCTGACACAGTGAGGAAGTGGCACCTCTCAGACTTTCCATGGCCGTTAACACCACAGTGGCCTAACTGCTATCGTACTTGTTTATAAAGGGAGGCATGTCCTATTTAAAGTACAGATGACTGGTTAGACTACGCTACTTTCTCTGAAACATACTTAAAGGTGCACTGTGTAATTGTCTGTTGGCGGGTTCGTCACCTGCTTGTTTAGATCTGATATTTTTGAGCAATAACACCTGTAGTTAAATAAATGCAAGACAGATTAGCTAAATGCCACACTGTACACAATTTAAACCAAAGCATTTACATCTCCATGGAGACAAATAGGTTGTGAACCCTTGCAGAAAAGTTACACAGTGCACCTTTAACATAATTATATTTAAGATTTCTGTTTTTGTCTAGTTTTTCCCTTTTTTATTATGAGGTATATAATTTTATTTCCTGGTTGCAGCAGAAACATGACATACATAAGTAATTTCAACCACAATGTTAATGCGGCATGACTACGATCCCTTTACTTTGTTAAATGAAGGTTTAAACAGTCAGAAAAGTACCTTCCTTGTGCATAAATTGTCTCTGCATAGGTAGGGTTAGACCTTCTCAGCTTTTGTGTACTTTTGTTTTCAATATTTTCCCACAAACTGACACTTAACTGATTAAAACTATTAATACTGACCACAGGAACTATCCCACCAAACCAAGAAATCATTTGGAAAAATACGAGAATCTCTTTGTATAAGTGGACACAATAACCTTCACACAGTATTACAGACTGTGGCTCTGAGCTTGTAAAATCCGTCTTTATAGTGGAGCAACTCACTATGAAACCAACACCATCGGAATACAGATGAACTGCACTGACTCTGAGTAGTTATTGGTGAGTATTGTCCTGATGTGGTCTGTCTGTCGTCAGCTGGTTGGCCTAGTTTGCACATTGGAGCTTTGTGTCACTGCTGTCTGTTATCAATTGTACAAGAATACAAAGATGGGGTCAGTAATTCACCATGCTCATATTTTCAATGTGAGTGATTTTGGCAGTATGGTATTGGTGACACAGCGCTTTCTAAACCACATAAGCCTGAAGTTGGCTGTATTTTGGATGTGCTGTGTGCTAAACATCAATCCCAATATAAGTGGTACATTATTCACTTTTGGTGTGGAATAGGGCAGCTTTGCTGTGTTGACAGTGATTGGAGCATTGGACTTATGTGCAAATATATTTTCATATTGTGTTAAATTTTTCTTTTGTGTAAAAAAAAAAACTAACAAAAAAACATTTTTATCATGTATAGGTTCTACTGATACACATTATAAATCATCATGCAAGTGGATTTGGATGATTTTTTTTCTGTCTGTGGTTTTCTTAATTGTGCAACGTTAATGGAAATTTACAATTTAAAAGTGTATTGTGTAACTTTTCTGTAGGAGGGTCCGCCAAATGATTTTCTCCATGAAGATGTTATTGCTTCATCTGGAATGTTTCAGCATATGGTATTAAACCTTCATAGAGGCCAAACCATGTTATATTTGAGTTATAAAACCACAGGTAATTGAATAAATGTAAGGTAAGGCTGTTTATTGTCATGCTATGGAACATTCCAGGCAGAGCAATGACATATCCAAAGAAACAAGCAAGATGGACCCCCCAAAGAACAATTTACATAGTGCACCTTTTAAAGCAAAATTGTATTAATATCTTTTGAATGATAAAATGTCCTCAAAACGGTGTCTGTGAACGGGAAGCTGAACTCATGACTGGTTTACTTCATCATGAATATACACTTACTATAAGCCTTTGCTGTTGAATGTGTCTCACTACTGCTGGAAGTTCAGTTCAGTTTAATATGATTCAGTGAGAATGATTAAAGGGGCCATAACGTCAGGCCCTGAGTCTGAGCCCTGCCTGCGCTCCGTGATGTAAGGGAAGCATCCCACAGGAAGTATCCTCACTCACTCCACACTGGAACAGAATATAAACTTAATATTAAACTGTTGACGGATTGTTGGCTTATGGAATACAGTGGGGGTAATGTTTCGTAATTAAATTCAAGTGATTAGTTTATGGACTCAAAACCCAAACCATTCAAGGTACTGCAAAGTGATATGGGCAAACTTCCATTGATAATACATTTTGAACGAATACAGACAGACAGAAACGTCCATCACAACATAAAAGTGTGATTTATGTTTGAGGGGGTGTTTGTGTCCATCTCTAATGTGAGTACATGGTTCTGTCGTGTTTTTAATAGAAAACGGTTTTACTGCATTGAATATCTCATCTCTGTTCCCATATCTGCAATAGGAAACCTCCTGTGTGTGTCTGAATATGATATCATGAGGCACAGGGAGGACATAAAACATGACGTTATACAGATAACCTTGGACAAGGAGCTCTGGGCCACTGCAGCAGCAAATCACACCACAAGAACTACAACAGATTTTTGTCCCTTAAGACTGCAGGATGGTTCTGATACTTGCCAATGCTAATGTAGTGGAGCGTACAATGCACAGTGATTCTACTCAAAATTAACTCTTGGAAGATAGCTTAGAGTGTTCTGTTGTCTATCTTACATCTTTATTCTACAAATCTAGGGCATAGTTTTACAGTGTGGGGGCTGGGACACACCAGGGGGGTCACAGGGCACTAAGCAAGTTATTACAAGATAATTTAAATTCAATTTACCACTTTATAAATTGCTGTGGTAGTCTCGAGTTGTTCACATGCTATAGGGCAGTGTGGTACGTGAGCTCCTTCCGGTATTACTTAGAGAGCTCTTCAGTCTGTGGGCTTGCCTAAGTTAGTTAATACTATCCACTTTTTTGTCCTCCTTTGGATAATTTCTTATTTGGAACTACAATAGAAATTCTGCACCTTTAGACCTGGTTTAGCTCTAGATTAGACCTGGAACAGAGTTGATTTAGATCTGGTGGTACTCAGAAAGCAAAGTCTTTTCTTTGGGGGTATGTGGTGTGAAAAGTTTGGCAGCCACTTATAGGGAGTAACTGAAGCAGCACAGATCCCTCTATCTCTATCTCCCAACTCTCAGAGCAACAAACGCCTGTCTGGATGATGGGCACTTGTTGACCTATTTCATGACTGCCACAGAAAACAGGAAGAAGATATCACACTTTTCTCTATGACAGACTCTACACTTCCACTGGACACAAAAGTGCATGTTTCCTGTATCAGTTGATGACAGTTCCATTTTGCGTCATTACAGGTTTTAAACATTCATCGGATTCTGTACCACTGACCTTTAAGTGCAGTCTCTCACCTCCAGGCTGACCACAGAGACTAGGGGCTTTTGTTGGACCCTCGCCAGGCTCAAACTGTAGCCTGAAACACTCTCATTAAGCAGAATGAGCACTTTGCATTACTGTGATCAAGCAGGCAAATGTAGAAGGTTTGCATCTGGGAAGTTGCATTTAGCTAATTAGTTCATGCAAATACCACATTAATCTTTACAGCTATGCCAAATAGTTGCACAAGTAGAAAAAAATATATAAGTATTGTTTTGAAATGAACGTGGTGGAAGTAGAAGTTGTATAACCACACTTGTAAGTGCTAAGTGTAATGAATACTGAAGTGCTTTGTTAATAGGTCAAAAATTATTTACAGTTAGACTCAACCATTCAGCCAATTTAATCTAGAGGAAATGCACTCAATAAATGTTAAAAAGTTGCTAAATTACTTTTCTAAACCTTTCTAGTTCATTTTGTAACATTTGAAGGTCCTATATTACACAAAACTGACTCTTGTGATCATCTAAATGATTCTAGTGAAGGTGTATGGAGTTTAAAAACACAGTGGAGGTGGAACAGAGCATTTTCTGTTTGACAGAAAAACTCATCTCAAATATGCAGGGTTTGTGTGTTAAACGTGTGAATGAAACAAAACACAACTCCAGGTATGTTTGTGATGAGGAAACGTAAACATAGATCAGAAAATAGTGTAATATGAGCCTACTATAAATACTATAAATATAATAGAGCACACAATAATAATGCCAAAATCCCCATTGTTTAAAGTTAGTCTGACATTATTTGCTTTTTGTCACTAACAGTCTCTGTAGCTATGGATTTATTCCCCACCTTAGTGCTCCTCAGGGAGAGTTTAACTGCCCATTCTTCTCCTTTTACAAAGATTTAGTGCTTCTTAGACACAGCCATAAATGCTGCTGCACCTGAGGGGGACTATGAGGATCACACTAAATAAAATCTGAATGTGTTCACAGCTGGAAAGCTTTCATTACAATTACACTGTCATTTTTATTACAGGCTTTGTATAAGATACCTGGTGTTGTAAGACCCAATCCAAGATGTATGGGGAAAATTATCATATTGCAATTGTTGTTTTGGAGATACATATGCAAAATTAGACAAAAAAAGGATGGGACAAACTCTCGTACCAGAAGTTCTTGTGAGGCAGAACTGCAGCAAGATTGTGCACACGTGAGGAAAATGATCTTGTGAAATTTAATTTCCATGTGTTTACATTTGCAGTGGACCAATAGAATGTTAAATCCTAGTGAATTACATCTTGTAAGGAGCTGAGTGCTGTAATTACAATAATAGTATTAAATAGAATACCGGTAAATACAATTATTTATTCTATTAAATCCTAGTGAATTACATTTTGTAAAGAGCTGAGTGCTGTAATTACAACAATAGTATTAAATAGAATAAATACAATTATTTATTACAAATCTTTCAAAATCTTGCCTTGAATATAAATATATCTTTTTTTAATGCCCCTATTTTGTGCAATACTTGAACATTAATCAAGACATTTACAGACACATTTTAGCACATTCTTGATGCATTGTAAAAAATATTTTTTGAATATTGTTATCAAGTTAATGAAAAATATATCATGATATTTATGAGTCTGTTCTGGGCCCCTGTTTTGGTTAATGCAGTCCACAGTTTGCCTTTACACCCTGTGCTGTCTTTTGGCGGTACCAGTGTCATTTGTGCGTGCTTTAGGCAGCTGTGTTGAAGTCATGGTTTAGAGGTGGGAGATCTAAAGATGAGTGACTTCATGTGTTCCATCTGGCTTCTATTGACTGAGCAGAAGGACAAGGAATATGAAGGAACAGCTAATGGAAGTGCTCCCCAAGTCCCACTGCTGGCATCAGTCAGCTTTAAGGAAATGGACTGATCCTAAACACATCTCACTCTCTTACAGTAACATATTGTCCTCACGTTTATGGTGGTCATAGGAGTTTATAGTTCATCCAGACCAGTATATCACACAGTGAAATTGCTTCATACAGTGAATAGTAAATATCAATTTATAGGAAAAAGCACTGATTTCGCATTAACGTCCTCCATGTGATGGAGCATCATTAGTTTTGCATGCTGTTCTCATTCGGTCACTCACAAATTCATTTTGTATGAAGTGCAGACGTGATAGTTGATGTCATTAATCTAGTCCAGTGGTACAAATGTTTTTAATCTTTAAAACAGTTTTATACTCAACATTTGTCATTTTTGATAGAAAATGCTGCTTTATTTTGTTTCCTGGGTTCCTTCACTCAAAGCCTTTTTAGATCGCACAGCTGCACACTGAAGCAATCTTAAACGTCTTTGTACCAGAGACGGAGCCTCAGCTCCTGGTGGTTTGGGTTCAACAGGGTCTCCTGTCAGGGCACACTGCTTAAGGCACCCACAGGGAAAGGGGCATAAGCTGTTCGACTGTGTTGTAGTCTACTCCGCTCTTAGTTACTCTCTGAACAGTTGATGATACACATCATTTTACTTCCCTTATCTTTAAAGGGGGCATATTATAGACAATCTAGTTTTATGACCTGTCATAATACTGTTCCTTCATTAGTTTACTCAAACTTGAGTTCAGAACAATTCATGCATGTTTGAATAATTCTGTTTTACATTTGTGCCACTAACCCATACCTCCACCCACTGCTCTGTATGTGCTCACATGTGCAGGGTTAAAAAATGCCACATGGTCATTTTTTAACATTAAAATCATGTAACTGAAAATCCACTTCTTGCTTTGGTGAAATGCCACCATGAAGAGGCTAGGCTTATCACTTCTGCAGTTTTAAACATAAAATCAGTGGACCTGTTTATACAGTTTAACTAAACATCTGCAAAAAGCATAATATGTCTTCTTTTATGATGTATGACCTTGTATATCACTCAAAAATAAACAATGGTCTTGAAGTTACTCACAACATGCAAGGCTTCATTAAGTTAGGCTTTAAAGCTTCATTCATAATGGTCTGGAAAAGCCTGATTGAAATTACACTGAAATGAATGGCCATAGTAAAGAAACACATACAGTGCCAGGCAGATGCTTTGTTGGACAAACAATAAGTGAATGGAGCACAGTAGTGCCTGATAAAACTGCTGAATAAAGCATAGATTCAAATGTGTCTATTCATTTGGAGGACTCCACACAGCAATAACGGAACCTATTATTACGGTGCCATCTGTATGGTAAAACAGTTAAGTTTCAACAGCTATGAAGTTTACACTCAACAGATCAACAACAGATCAGATCATTGTGAGTCAGTCCGCGTTCATTCAGTTAACTCTTACTAAAGACTTTAGACCTGAAAAAGGGTTTCTGAACTATAAACTAATCTTGTGGATCAATGTGTTTTGCAGGTTCTCAAACAAAGAAGTCTGCAATCCCAGGCCCTAAAGAGATCTCGTCCTCAGTATCCCGGGACCGTGTGTCTAAAGACCAGCCCAGGAGCTCCACCAACAAGAGGATGGTGTCCAGTGCCAGCACGTCCAGCCTGTCCACTCTGGCGAAGCAAACCCGGAACAGCACTAAGTCCCGCGGAGACCCAGAAGGCCCAGATAAAGGACTGTTGGAGAACCAGGTGAAAGAGCTGCTGGCTGAGGCCAAAGCGAAAGACCTGGAGATCAGTAATCTGAGAGCAGAGCTGCAGCGCTGTAAGATCAAAGTGGCCTCCTCCTCCCCCTCCTCTCCCACCTCCCATAACACAGAACGACAGGAGGCACCTGCCGACAGGGAGCAGGAACAGGTGACTGAAGCACTGGTGCTGGTCGCAGAGCTAAGGGAGAAGAACTCCCGATTTCAGAGAGAGTTGGCAGCACTCCGAGAGGAAAACCAGTTACTCAAAGAAAAACTCATATGTTTGGAGAGCTCTGTGTCACCCACAACAAACTCCAGTAGTCCCACTAAAATCCTGGTGAATGGGTTTCCCTCAGACTCCTCTGTTTCCACTCTGTCCTCCCCTAGCCCAGTCAAAACCTCTCCCTCCTCGGACACAGCCAAAGACTCGACCTCACCAGACTCCTCTGAGTTTGAGAAGATCCCATCTCGCTCCGAATCCATGAGCAGTGGCGTGAGTACAGGTGCAGTCAGTTCAGTGCCCAGCACAGTGCAGCAGAACAGGTCCTTACAGAGCCTCACAGAGCAGATCCACAAGATGGAGGAGAGCCACCACAGCACGGCCGAGGAGCTGCAGGCCACTCTGCAGGAGCTGTCGGATCAGCAGCAGATGGTCCAGGAGCTGACAGCAGAGAATGAGCGCCTGAGTGAGGAGAAGAGATTGCTCCAGACTTCCCTGCAGCAACAGAGGGAGCGCGTGGAGCTCCTGGTGCAGAAGAATGAAGCTCTGGCCCAGGCACAGCGAGAGGATGGAAGTCAGGGCACACGATTGTCCGAGCTTGAGCAGAGGTACAAGGAGCTGGTGGAGAGCTCTAGGTTTGAGAGGGAGAAGCTGGTAGACATCCAGCAGCAGCTCACGGGCAGTCTGCGTGCTCTGGAGCAGGAACACCAAGAGGCCCAGGCCCAGGCCTTCTGCCTCAGAGAGGAGCTGGAGCGTGTTCAGGTGCACACACACAGAGAGCTGCAGGTGGCGGAGCAGGCTGTACAGGCAGCAGAGGAGCACAGAGCCACAGCAGAAGCTCTGAGACTAGACAACAGCAGACTAAAGGCCCAGGTCGACATCGAGAGGCAGAAGGTGACAGAACTTAAAGCTCTGCAGGGCACCAGTGACAGCAGCGAGCTCCAGAGTCTCCTGAAGACAGCCCACTGTGAGCGAGAGCAGCTGGAGCATGAGATGAGTGAGAGGAGACAGCAACTACTGCAGGCCCAGACGGAGGCTGATCACGCACAGGCTGCTCTGGCCAAGGTACCACTTGTCTCCTTGCTATTCCTGTACTTTTTTACTGTGCCTTTATTTACCCAGGAAAGTCCCATTGAGATTACTAATCTCTTTTTTCAAGGGAGTCCTGCCATGCACACATCACTTTCATACTAGGCAATGTGGGTGAAGTGTCTTGCCTAAGAACACAACACCAGTTTTTTTTTTTTTTTTTTGTCCCAGTCCCAGTCCTGCTTAGCTGCTGAGATCTGACGGGATCAGGCTTTGACAAGCCAGTATGGCCACAGTATGGTACTACATACCGTTTTAAAGTATTGTGGGGTTTAAATTGGAAACCAATTAAATATAGTTTGTAGGGAAAAGCCTGGTACAGGAATTGGCACTTGACACCATGTAGTTACATATAAACCATGCCACACATGGAGCTATGATTTACGTATTTGTCCATGAACCAGTCAGTGTCTTCAAACTAAATATGACTGTACTATGAATGGAAATCTAATCAACATTCCAAGTGCAATATCCAAATAAAGGGCCTACAACGTTTTCCTAAAGGTGGGCATGTCTTAAAGACCATTATAAATTAAAAACTGTGGTGTTATGTTAGTACTGCCTGCAATAAATACTGTTTTAGACTTTATATGGACACAATTTCACTATTATTTTTAGTTCTTAAGTTTGAGAAATTCTTGTGTAATGGCATGTCAAACAATCTCACTGTTTTATTGTGCTTTTCTTGGTGAGCAGCTCAGGTTTGTTTGCCAAAGGTTCCTGTCATTCATATATTTACCCCAAACCAAGTCATTTTTTGGAAGCACTTCATCATTTGTGTTCAGTGATTTCTCTCGTGTTAGGAATGGCTAAAATTGACACAAAACACAACAAAAACTAAACTATTAAGATTCACAGCTTCACAGATGGAATTTAGTATTTTTGTACCACAGAATATGAAGGTTAATAATTACTTTCACGTGTTTGCCAGTCATGACATGATTTCAGACATGTTTTTCCCCTAAACATGAGAGCACCCTGGTTTGGGTTGGTGTTGGTTTTGCTCTTCAATGGGTGTGTCTCTTTTTAGCTTCCTTATGTCATGATCTCCGGATTGCAGTCGGATTGCCAACAGTTGGGTCATTCTCCAAAATTTGACCCTCTGACTCACCGTCCACTGCCCAGGGTCATGACAGGGGAGTAGCACAGATACCTCAGTGACTCAGAGAGGAAATTAAAGGGACATTGTTTAAATATCAAGTTTAGTTGGGTATGGCTTTATTTTTATTCAGGTTATTTACTAGAGGAATCCAACCATCTATTGTTTGGTCAGAAAGATGAAAAATAAATAGACAATTTGAGTAAGAGGTAATCCTGGATTAACACTGACCTTTAACTCAGAATAATCCATCAATCACAATCCAAACCATATGGACACCAGAGCGTTCACAATTGTCACCTCTTTTTAAATCAAAGCATGTGAATGTAAAAGGTTTTCATCACCACAAGTTGTCTTGGTCCTAATGACCAGCTTCAAATATGTTTGTTATTTCATTTGTTTTTAACCTGTTTAAAATTACCAATCAGTCAAATTTATTTATAAAACATTTCATACAAAATATGTAACACAAAGTGCTTTACAGTCCATTAAAGACCAACCCCACGCCCCCAAAAGTGCCTTACCCCAGAAAACCCACAGACCGTCACATGCACACACTCACACACACATATTTGATGTTGGGTATTCATGCTTTTTGAGGACATTATTAGACTGATCTTAACCTGAAACATACTTAGCCTAACCTAAACCCTAACCTAACCATATCTTAAATTAAAAAAAGGTTGATGATTTAATAATAAATGATTTATGTCCTGGAGACCTGATTTTTGTCCCCATAAAGGAGGCAGGTTTCTTTAATGTGAGAGTGTGTATAGATTTTTGTGCCTGTAAAGTAACAAATACCCGCCCACTAAAATGATGAACATGAGGCTGAGTACAAATGAGCCAGTAGAGAAAGCAGCATCATGTTTGCATTAAAAATAATAAAGTAAAAGATGACCTCCTCTTTGATCTCCTTTTCCATATTTAGGTGGAGTCCAAATGCCAGCAGATCCAGGAGCGGGCGGAGCAAAGGGAGCAGGAGCTCCTGAGCCGAGTGGCTGTTCTGGAGGAGGCTGGGATCCAGGCGGAGAACCAGATGAAGGAGCTGAAGGAGACCATCTTTGAGCTGGAGGATCAGGTGGAGCAGCAAAGAGCTGTGGGACTTCACACCAACCAGACAGTGCTGGATATGGAGAGTATGTACAGCAGAGCCTTTTATATTCTTTATGCAGTATTGTTTAGGCTGTGTTCACGTTCTTGGATTTTTTTTTATTTTTTTTTTTATAATTTTAGAATGAGGCTGGGGCCTATAAGTCTATGGGAGATATTCAAACTTTAGATCCACATAATATTGAACCTTGAAATTGTTTATCAGGGACTGGCTCCTTGCCATATTAATGTTGAGGTTTAACGTCCTTTCCACTGACAACAATCATGTCTTTAAGGTTGAATGATGACACTACTTTGGAAAGATTAAGGAAAGATTATTTGACTTTAAGGTCTTAACACTGACAAAGAAGATATTGAATGGTGTGCCAGTTTTGGTTTTATGTGATTAGGCCCAGTGATTACAGAGATATTAGCTGTAAACCATGTCAAAACATCTACAATCTTAAGTTAAACAACAAATTCTACCACAGGATCCTGCCATGCCCTTCAGCTCAATTATAAAATATGGCTATTCTGAATGTTGTGTCACACGATTACAACCTATTGCATTGTGTAACATCAACATGTGTGCAATGCATTATGGGCAAATACATGAGATATACAGTATGAATTCTTGTCTGATAATTTACTGCTGTAGAATCACTCTCACGGTCCTACACAGGGAATGAGAACTGTGTACTTTTTGAGTTATTGCACAGTTTATATTGTATAGCTTCATGAATGTTATAAACCTTGAATACGGTTCCACAGATCTTGTCAAGAAGTTGGAGGAACAAAAGGCTGATTCAGAGCGACAGATGAAGGCTTTATCTCGGCAGATCAAGGTGAGAACTGCTATAGATTTGAGGTAACAAAAACACAACAGCAGTTAGTATAATTTTGTATTTAAAGAGGGGGTATTATGTAAAATTGACTTTTTGGAGCTTTCTCCCATGTTATAGTTTGCTCATCAAAAAGGATTGCCTGAAATGGTTGTATATTCCATCTATGCATGTTTGAAATCTATCTTGGACTATTCAAATGCTCCTTACTGTTAGGAGTAGGAGCCACCACGTCCTGTACAAGGTTTGGCCTACAAGCCTACATAAATATACAATAGCACAACTGTTCATGTTCATAAAACCAATACTGAAAGACAATTTATCCTCAACCCTACTAGATATTATAGCACCTCTATTTAATTTTCTTTTTGTTCATCGTCTCCTCTCTGACCATTGTTCCAGCGCTGTTGTCTCACAGTGAGGTGAAAGTTCAGATAAGCTCTTGTACAGTGTGTGTTCTTTGGCTGAGTCATTTTCTCCATGACTGTGCTCCACGGACATCTGAATGGTTATTTGCTTATTTAAGACACACATTATCAACAGAAACAGACAGTGTTATCATGCTGTCGCCTTGTAAACAGTAATTTATCTTACAATGACTTGGTATGACGTATTTGGTTTTTAGTTAAGTATTGACCAATATGGGTTTCTTCATACCTGACATGATACCCTATAAGCTATGCCAGTATCTTGGGGGCCTATATGCATGTCAAATTCATATGAAATTACTATTAACTTTATAGATCACCTGCACATTAGACAATTACAATTAATGAAAAAATTGAATCTAACACTGATTTGAAGGTGTCCTGTGTAGCCACATATAGTGCAGTGCCCCCTTCTGTTGGGTTGAAGCTAATACAGTTTGGTGTTCACAAAGAGCTTTCTGTCTATTCCTTTTGTCCGGTGTTTGGCTTCTGTCTGATCTTTAAGGCAGACAGCCAGTATTCTACATATACACTTTTACTATACAGTTTAAAATTTTCACTCAAAATGTAGGAATGAAGCTGGATCAATGGAATTTATAAACGAATTCCAAAAATATTTTTTCAAAAATATAAAAAAAAATATTTTCCTCTGTTTAACAGTAAGAAAACAATGTCAGGAAAATGTCTTGTTCTGGATGCCATTATGTTTTGCTCTATCTTTATTTTACTTTATCATTTGGTGGGAGTACATGTCTTTTTTTGCTATTACTACAAAATTTTCACAGTTAAGATTTAGATGACTATTAATCCCACCAGGGTTAATTACAAGAAGTTCTGATATCAATAAATGGCACCTAATTGAAGATATTTTCGTATATATTGTCACATAGTGTTTAAATTTTTAGGTCTGTACTGTTTTAATCCTGTTCTTTTGTTTTAGGATGAGAAGGAGGAGTGGCGTCGTTTCCAGGCAGACCTCCAGACTGCGGTGGTCGTGGCCAATGACATTAAAGTGGAGGCCCAACAGGAGCTGAGGGCTCTGAGGCGACAGCTGCAGGAGGAGCAGGAACGCAACACCAAACTCACAGAGGACCTGGAGGCGCTGCGGGGGGTCAGGTACGCCACCATTTTGGATTTACCTTTCTGTCCTGGTCTTGTCATACAAAACTAGGGTGACCAACTCAAATTCAAAATGAGAATTTGAATTTATTTGTAATTTCAGGGTAAAAATGCACAGAAACTAAACACTGTACTGAGGTTATTAGCAGCATACAAACAGTAAAATAGTTTAAAATATTGTCAACATCACAATCAGTGTAATGCATTAGTTGATCTGCTCATCCAAATCATTGCAGCTCATTAGTGATACGGCTTTGTGACAGAGTTTATCTGTCTAACGTAAATTTAAGCTCCTAGATAATAACAACAATAACACCACATGAAGTTCAGTTTACAGCAATTATAGCACGCAAAGATGGATTAGAAAAGCAATAGGTCCCGTGCCACACCCAAAAAGTCTTATGTAAAGGTTCGGATGTTTTTACCAGATTCAACTGGTTTTATTTTGATACCATCATTGGTGAATGGGGTTTGGTTGGTGTATTTATAAATATATGTAAATCTGTTGCAGTAGCTCCTTCTATGTATCCCACATTTCAAGCTGCCGCCTGCAATTCTGTCCTTTCACTGACCACTGCTCTTGTTCCCCTCTTTAACTGTTCACTGTCCGAGTGGTGGCCGACCCTGTGGTGAATGTGATGCAGCACTTTGTATGTGTGATAATATATGAATGTACGGGTGCCATAGTGTATTTGACTGTTGTCCTTTTTTCGTCAGATGAAATATGGGACTAGATGTAGCACACTCTTATTTTTGAGTTGTAATAAAGGAAACCAAACAAAATTTATACAGATGTAAATGATCATGGAGGAACCATGAAGTCTAAAAATAAATTACATAATAGTTGAAGTGTCCCGAGGCTCTGAGTGTGCCTGCCCCGTTCCCTGGTCCAGCTGTGGTGCCTCTGTCCCAGATGTCCTTTGAATGGCCTGTCCCTGTCCAGTCCAGGTGAGTTCCCTTCTGCCCAGGCTGACCCTGTGTGCTGCTGCTCACTGACTCTACTCTGGCTTTCTGCTTTGACCTTTGACCTCTGCTGTTTGCACTCTCTGGCTGTCTGCACCTGTAGGCCTCCTTTTCCTCCTCTTTGGTTTGCCTTGCCTGGTTTCTCCAAGCTGCTGTCTCAGTAAATGTATCTGGCGCCACCTGCTGTTCTTTAAAAGATAACCTCTCCTTTTGGTGATACCAGGACGGTGCGTGCACGGCATGACTGGACAAACTCATGCTCTGCATCATCTGCTTCAGATACATTTCCTACTGTGTCCAGTGAGAGTTAGTCTGACCAATGACGTCTGCATGAAGTAGCAGGAGTAACAGGAGTGCTCTGAGGTCTGCTTAGGAAAATAACATACACATGTTATTTCAGGCATTAGTTTGCTGTGTTTGTTAAAAAGAAATAAAGACATGAACCTGCTTCTGTATACCTGGAGGTTTATACAGTAGCTCATCTACTGCTCTTGTCTTGCAGGATGAGCACCGGAGCCACTTTTGAAACCAAGACTGCAGTGGAGGGCCATTAGACTCAGCGGGCACTTCCACAAGGACACTTTTATATTTGCACTTCTTTCTGTTGTGTGCTAAACGTGTGCCATTAAACTCCAATGAACCCCGTCCATTTGGAAACACATGTGTTGTTTAACAGAATGTACTTTTCTTTTATATGTAAACATTTTATTGTAAATCTGCTGTGCCTTGGAGAAAAGTGTTCATGGCCACCAAATGGAAGTAAAAATGTGACAAGCTATAGTGACTATAGTGAAACTTTTACCGATATACCCATAATATGAATCCATGGGCCCATATAAAACTTAATGAAAAATTTATTATTACTATTGGTAAATGTCAAAGTAGTTGTTCACCACTAGATGGCACTCTGGTGTAATATTTGACAGGAATCTCATAGGAATCAATTATTACATTATATTTTGATAATTGGTCCTGGAGATTCATACATTTAATTAATCTATTGTCAGTGATAAATTAGTAATTAACTTTTTATAAATACTCTGCTCTAGTGGTTGAAAATGTTTCATGTAAACATCAGTTTGATCAGTGATGTTGGACCTGTGCAAAGACCTGAAGTCTGTGGATCAGAACTGAATTCTTCTTAAAATCACAAATATGTAAAATGTGAATCAGCCTCAGAGAGAGATACTTGTCAGTGTCAGACTGTTATGTTTGTTTAAGACAAAGAGAAAGTCTCTAAATGATGTACTGTATATTTGTACACACATTGGAGTCTGAATTACCTTTCATCATCATTTCAGGTGCTCTGTTGTGTTCTTATTTATAATGTGCTTTTTTATTTGACTTTGTAGAAGAGAAACAAATTCTCAGGCTCCTGACCTTTATAGTAAACTGAAGCCATATTGTTTGATCAGAGTTCACAGGAAGCCTGTGTCTCATGTTTTAAACATGTCATGAATGGTAGAGTGAATGGGATGTGTATTTATTATCCCTGGAAAGAGTGTGGTCCTCCCGCCTTTTGCGTGGTAATGATATTCATGCTTATGATTGAATAAATGAGTTTACCACTTCAGTTTTGCTTGTGCAGTGTATCTCCAGAGAGCTCTCCTCAGTAAGTGGAACAGAGACATGTGTTAGTTGTCATGTCTTCCTTGTTAAATATTGATATAGATAAACGTTATCCTCGTTCAATCGCCTGTGGTCCAACAGTTGCCTGGTGAATTCTAATGAGGATTCTGCAGTGATTACTTGCTGACCAGCACGTCTCCTCTGACAAAATAACACGTCTTCTCTTCTGTCTTGTATCTTGCATTGTGTGTATTGACCTGAGTGTAGAGATAACCTTCTATGTGAGCCTGTCCACATTGTCTCATTTATCCAGCAGGTCCCAGGGCGACGAGGCTGGAGCACCCGAGTCGGACAACACGCGTCACTGGTGTGGCATTTCGGTGATGCAGGCCACGGCCACAGCTGGCGACCCCAACCGAGAGGCCCCCGCTGACTCTGAGCCCGTAGCTACCGTCAAATCCCTCATTAAGTCCTTTGACACAGTGGGACAAAGTGAGCACAGAAATACACACAAATGCATGTAGAAACAATGTCACAGGGCAAACAGGGAGGGCAGCAGCTGGTCAGATGTCCTGCATGGTTATATGCCATTTCTGTCTGTGCTTGTGATGCCTGACTGAACTCAAAGGCATTAAAACAACAGACATAATGGTATACTAGTGGTTGAATGTATGTAGGATTTAAAAGGCCCATATTATGATCTATGTTAGAATGTTGTTTCCTCATCAAAAACATACCTGAAGAGTTCTTCTCTCAAACAGAGCATTTTGAGCTTTGTAGATGTAGACAGACAAATAATAAAGGGTTACTCAAACGTGTGAATGAAGCAAAATGCAACTCCAGGTATCTTTATGATGAGGTAACAACATAACATGGCTTGAAGTTCTCAAGAGTCAATTTTGTGTTATATAGGACCTTTAAAATAGAGCTCCACTATATATAGTATTCAAATCAAAATCATATTTTGTGTTAGCATAGTTATCAAATCAGAAAGGCTGCAATTATTTAGATAATATAATGTCCCCTTTTAATAGAAAAATCTTGTATCTGTACTTCTCTGTTCTGAAATGTATTGGATTTTTGGATTTTAGTGTGTAGTGTTAATGCTGGAGTTGTTTACATTATGCACTCAGAATGGACAGGATCCTCCTCTTAACATATATTTCCAATCTAATCACATTTGCAATACATGTTACAAACATTACACTATTTGATTTTTTATCCAAAACCACACAGCTCTACTTTATAAGAATAAGATATTGTTTTATATTCAAAGTAAACAAGTGGCCAAAATCCATTAGTTCACTTGACATTTTGATATATGGTTAATGTCAACTCCACATCAAGCCAGTGTGAGAATAGAGAGATATTTTTGTTTACCATCTCTGACCTTGTTTACTCAACACTTATAATAGCATTTAATGGTAGGTTGGAAAATATTAAAATTCATAATGATAAAAAAAAAGCAGATCTGCTATGTTTTTTTGTTTGTTTTATTTTTGTTTGTTTTTTTAAGTATAAGCTGTTCACTTCTATCTTTTGCCCACAAATATACACTATTCCAGTTTTATATATTTTATACTATGGTTAAGTGGTGCTACTAAACAGATCGGTGTTATTACTGAATAAACCCTATGTTGTTCCATCAAATTTACAGATTTTTAAAGGTCCTATATTAAACAAAATGGATTCATGTGAGCTTTTAGCCTTGTTATAATGTTATAACCTCATCAGAAAAATACCTGGAGTTGTGTTTTGTTTTATTCACACTGAGTAATCAGTTATTATTAGTCTGTCTATATCTCCAATGCTCAAATTGCTGTGTTCCACCTTTTAATGTTATGTAGGGGTAGTTTTCAAATTAACCTTTTATCTTTGTTGAATAGGGCTTGGCCAATTTCAGGGCTGAAATTATCCAAATGATTCTAGTGAAGGTGTATGTAGATTAAAATCACAGTGGTACACTTCCTTATTACCAGATGGCACCACAAGGTGGAACAGAGCATTTTCCATTCGAGAGAATTAAATATGCAGGGTTTGTGTGTTAAGTGTATGAAATGAAACAAAACACAACTCCAGGTATGTTTTTAATGAGGAAACAACATTATACCAAAGATCAGAAAATGGGGTAATTGATAGTTCCACCTATTAAAAACATATAATGGCAATTCTATATGATAATTTTATCATATCAAGAATATACAGTACTTCAAATATACAATTTTGAAATAAAGTGGGAAAAAGCAAAAACTTATTCACTCCCACCTTCTTTTACTACAGCATTTTAAAAAATAGTCCATCTTCTCATACACTTATCTGTTTTACTGTCAAGTCACTTTGCTCCAAAATTGAAAATAAATCACTACTTTCCTGAGGTATTTTTGCTTTTTAAAGAGATATTTTAGTAGGTTAGTTCTTACAATTGTTCCTAAATAATATACACTGGTTTTTAGATGGTCCCAGTCACACATTACAGATGCCCTCATCACAAAGAAGTCCTCTGAGTGCAATCCCGGTCCGCTCTGCTCCTGCAGCTGCCATCTCCCCAATGCAGGTATGAAACTGATTATCCATGACCAAAATCAAAAAACCCCAAACTTTGTAAATTCCAATTGTGAATTTCTGTCCTTTTTTAGAGGCATTCATACATAAAACCACTGTCAAAAACCTTGGAAAAGCGGATCAACCTTGGGGAATTTTCTCATCACCATGGTATGTTCTTCTGTGGTAGTCTGTGATAATGGGGATATAAAAGCCCTAAGAAGTAGCACAATTAAATGATTCAGCTTTTGGACTTGAGTAAAAGGAGCCCTGTCAGCTGAGATCAAGTTACTCAGAAGGAGAAGTATGTGAACATGCAACAGTGGACTTTTGGCAGTTGCGTCTTTCCTATTTTTTTTGTCATTTCTTGTCTCCCCGTACAGGCCCTGGTATGACTCCTAATACTGTTGCTCATTAAAATGTAAGACAATGCACAGCGTCTTTCTACTGTGGTCATAAAGGGCTTACTCACGTTAAGTCAAATGATTACTCTGCAATTCTCATATCAATGCATTAGAATCATAATTAAAGTAAAGTAGTGTAAATCTATTTTTTTATTTCATTCATCCAGTCATTTTTGACAAATGATGAGTCATCATTATATTTCAATACATATTATATCTTTTGAATGTTAAAAATTATCTTTTGAATGTTAAAAATTATTATATCTTTTGAATGGTAAGAAGTCCTAAACTTTTAACAGAAAGATGAAACCATGAATATTTGATTCCTGTATCCATACTAATTTTTTGATAAACAATATTCAAACACACACACACACACTTTTGACTCCATCTGTGTCCCTGTTGCAGGAGATAAGCTGTCCAGTTGTGAAGACTTGAAGCCTGGAAGTCTAATGAGAAAAAGCCCCTCTCTGGAATCTGTGATCAAAACTCCGGCCACTCTGAGCAGTCGCACTTCCTCCTTCAGCTATCACCGTGGCAACAGCAAACTCAGGTGATCCATACATTTGGCCCATATGCCGTCTCTTTAAATTGGGGCGCCAATCCAAGAAAATTAGCTGGATCAGGTACTGGCTCCAAAATGTTGGTTCTGTCGACAGAAGGACATAAATTGATGTAATAAGACTGTTTACTGGTACATACTTGGTCCAGAAAGTCTCATAATGTTAGAGCTTTTACTAGAAAGTTGTTCTGCAGTTACGTGAGAGATAAATATCAGCTACATGATATTTTCTCATACAGTAGCTTTTGTTAAAGGTAACTAGGTAACTTTTTGGTTGGGGGTCCGTCACTTGCTTGTTTCTATGGATATGTCATTGCTCTGCCTAGAATGTTCCACAGTTTGATATTGCCTTACATTTATTCACTCATGTGGTTTTATAGCTCAAAAATACTTCGAAAAATAGGCATTCTGAATGTCAGCGGGGTTGTCTCTCCACAGATCTGACTAGTAACTTGGTCTGGTTTGGTCTCCATGAAGATAGAAAGGTTTAATACCATACTGTGAAACATTTCAGACGAAGCAAGAACATCTCCATGGAGAAAATCTGACAAACTGTCCACCAGAAAAGTTTCACCATGTACATTTAAATACAGTCTTTTTTTTTTTTTTTTGTCTCTGCAGTAGTATCAGTTGATGTCGGCGTCGGCAGATTCTTAAAGCCATAGTATTGAATCAATGTTGTAAAGCTGGATCAGTGCATGTCTAGACTGCACACATGCACTGTTCCTGTTACCTTGTTTGGTTTGTTTAGGGCTGATCAAAACTCTTTGAGCAGTTCCTCCTTTAGTTATCACTGTGGCAATAGCAAACTCAAGTGATCCATGCATTCTGCCCATATACTGCCCGCTTTACATGAATAAGCTAAATGTCACCAAACACAGACCATCACACACTGTACACATACACTGCTCCTGTTACCTTGTTTGGTATGTTTAGGGCTTATGACCCAGTTGTGTTATCTCCATCGATAAAATCCATTTGTTTTTACTCACACAGGACTCTGTGTATTAACTAACAAATATTTAACTACTAAATGGGTCCTTATTCAACATGTATTTTATATAATTTTTTATTTTGTATATATTTTTTATTACTTACAATATCATATTTTTATTTAAATAATATTAATATGAAAATGGTATTTGCAAATATTAGGTACTAGTTAGTAGTCAGAAGTATAAGTATAAACAAAGCATATTCGTAAAACCTCTTAAATTCTCTAACAGTGTTAATATGCACACCAAAAATCTGCTATGATTATCTGATTTCTGGAGTTGTGAGATTACTGATTATCATGTAAACAGTTAGGTCTAATGTGATGTGAAAATTATGTGAAAAAGAGCAAACCAGTGGGACAAAGACAAAAATCTGTGTTATAAATTTTAAAGATTGAAATAGTTGTTTTAAAATTCATTGTGCTCATTCACACAAAAATCTATTCATGAATATTTTTTGATGATCAGATTTCTTTTGTGCATGTAAACACACACCAAAAATCAGATCTATACAGTGAGTTCCCTTTTTGGAAAATGTTTTGGGGATGAGAAAAATCATTAAACCAAAGAGCCTCATAAAAATACTAGACATTTCCTTTTTGCAGTGCATTCTTGGTAACTGTGCTTTGCCTCTTGTTTTCCCTTCTGCTTGTGTCTGTGCATGTTGTGGGTCCCTGGTGGCAGTGTGGAAAGAAAGGACCCTTTGGCTGCACTGGCGCGGGAGTATGGAGGATCTAAGAGGAACGCGCTACTGAAGTGGTGCCAGAAGAAAACACAAGGCTATCCGGTACACACCACAGCACACTGACCTCTGATCTCTGGGACACTCACTAGACATTTTATAGGCCAATAATTCTTAATACATAATTTATATTCTTAACAACTGGAACAAACTGGCTCTTGCCCCACATCTGGGAGTATGACTATATTATTCCGTTCTAAAGTCTGAAAACCATCAATTCCACTCAGGCGAGGTGGATCAAATGACCAACAATTTACCCAAGTAAGAGAAAATTAGGTATTAAGACTTAAGTAGTAAGTCCACAGAATGACTCAAATTAAAGTAAAAATGTATTTGGGGAAATCATTGCTCAACTAAGAGTGTTTGTCTGAACATAACATATGATTTATGATTTGAATTAAATGTGATTAGAAGGACAAAACATCAATAATGAACAAAATCTGCATTCAGAAGTCATGCTAAAAACAAAATCATATCTGAAGAACAAAACATAAATGTTCTTTTAATATTATCAACATAAAACTGTTTAAAATTGCAGCCTTACTGTGTGAAGAGTAAATACAATTTTGACTCAAGTAAGGGTGCTGTTAAAATGTGAAATATGTAACTCAAGTAGGATGTAGGAGTAGTAGTATAGTGTCAGAATGTACCACTTTATGAGAAATTTAACTCTAACTTAGTACTGCCCACCTCTGCACATCAGCTGGTTGCCTGCCTGTCCAAGTAGATGGGCTGGAAATGCTCAGATGAGCCATAGAGTTATATCTGAAATCTGTCTTGAAGATTTAATGTACTGTGAGCAACACTTAACCTGGCTATGACTTCTGCTCAGTGCCGATGCGCCGCTAATGAAGTATGAATGAGGAAAATGGACACAGCACTTATACAGTATAGGTGTCAGTTTGTGCTGGGGTGAATTGCCAGATCAATAGTATTTTCACATTTGAAGGTTAATGAACCTCACACCTTTGACTCTTGACGCAGATTCCTGACTACTGTTGATGAAACACACACATCCTTTGTGATGCAAACGGCTGATCCGGTTAGATTCTTCTGCTTCTGATCAACACAAAAACTTTGTCTCCAGTTCAAATCATGACCTGGACTATTAGACATGCTCCAGTTCAGGGGTCAATTCTCAGGTGGGCACCAAAGCTTTTGTATCATGCAAAAGAAGACATTTGTTGTATCAGAGTTTGGCAACTTTAATTTAACAGTACACTGCGCTGGAAGCTGGATGTTTCATTATGTCATAATACCGTTCATAACGTAAACATTGACCAACACAAGTGTGCATTTGAGCTCATGTTTGGCCACGATGCATGGAGCCCAAACAGAGGCAGGATTCACAATGGGACCTGTGATCCTTTCACAAAGGCTTGGACTCACTGTGCTCTTATTTGCACATTTGCAGGAGGAATGTGCTAAGTAGATTTGGCTGCTAATGTTTGAATCTGTGGCACAAGCAGTTCTTGACTTTCACTCTCACCCTTCTTAAGCAGCTTATTATGTTTGTGTGTTTCTTTCAAAACAGTCCTGCAAAAACCCAAATGACCACCTGAAACTCCAAACAAACATGACCAAGTACCAGATACTTATATGTTTAGTAGGCAAGTTCCATCCTAATATAATGCTGTTGTATTTCATTTTCATGTCGAACACCGAGTAATACTGTGACTATCTATAGGCTGCAAATCTTCAGTAAATATTACAATAAACACCTCGCAATTTTGTTGCCAGATAATTGCTCTAAAATTTCAGCAAATTATTGTAAATCATATTTACAGGTGGGACCTGGGAACACTACAGGTTTTTGTTGGGGTATTTTTTTGTTATTCATTGGTTTGAAGCTTACAGCAAAACCTTGTATATTAAATTTACAGCTATGTATTGGCATAAGAATAGAACAGACTCAGAGTTAAAATGACTGATTCACATGGTTCATAATGTACAACCTATGAATCAGAATACAGCCATATAAACTACAGCCATTTGTTACAGTGTGTGAGTTGAATGAAATATTCTTCTGTTGAGTGTTTAAACATCTGCTAAATCATGTACTATCTGCACTTTTGGGATTTGATAATTTCCTATTCCCTCATATTTCTTGGGAGATTTGAGGATCCACAGAAATTCATATGAACACATATTACAGACAGTCTGGTCCCTGTCCATACATTATATAAAGTTTTTTTTATTGTTATCATGAGAAGCTGTGGGAAGAGGTTGCCGTCTGTTTTTGCCCTGGAGTGTCTGGTGAAAGGTCATCCGAGTGCACTAATTACAGCCTAATGTTCAATCTGTCACCTCTGTAAAGACCGATCAGATGCTGAATTCTTCTGTCACACTCTTGTTCTTTTATCTCAAAGGTTAAATTCTGTGGACAAGACCACATGCATTTCAGACTGCAACTTTAAGGTCAAGAAGTCTAATTGCCTCTTTACTGTGGGCTCCCTTCTTGTAATTTTCCTTTCACATGTATACTGTATAATTGATGTCACTTTGTTGCAGGCCCCCTTGTTTCTCAAATGGCAGGTGGACTTCAGCTCTTGTATCATTCTCCCCCGCAGCTGTCACAAAAGCAGTCGTGAGAAACCAGGGCACAGATTAGAGGCTCCATTGTTGTGGTCCGATAGAGGCCTAATTAAAGTGTAAGAGTAAACTGCAGCTATTGCAGACAACGTGAGACAGAATCTGATCCACTGCAGTAAATTGTACTCTGATGTTCAGGAAATCTGGGGCACTACATCAAGGTAAAACAGTGACTCTGTGGCTGTAACCAACATAAGACTCGAGGTTCAATTCACACTCAGACCATGGTGTCCCGTTGAGTCCTTAGGCAAGACCCTTTACCCATCTTGCCTAAATAGATCAGATGTGTACATGAGTGATTGTTGGTAGTTGATGGTGCAGATTGGCTGTCATGCTTCATCAGTTTGACCAGGGCAGCTGTAGCTACAGAAGTAACTTACTGCTACTAAGTGTGTAGTGAATGAATAATGTTGAACACACTACATCATCATCATATCATTATTATCTTGTTAATAGCACACTCCAAAATGTCCTCTAAACAAGTTTGAGTTTTATTGTAAAATTGGACACTCACCCCTGCTTCTCTTTGAAAATATCTTTTCAGTAGCAATAGCTCAATTGATAAGGATTAATTAATATCACACAGCCTTATTAAAATATCATTGTTCAGCTCAGTGTTGTTTCTTGTTAAATCAATGCATCAGTGGACCCTCTCCTCTCCAGCACTGCCCTGAACTACGTGCACAAATACACGTAGCTTGTGTCCTTGAGTTCAGGTGCATCTGGGGTCTGACACATGTGTAGTTAAAGAGATGTTTTAAAATTAATCAGCCTCCCCATGGTCCACCACAATACACCATGTGCTTTAAATCAGCAGACACTGTAATACACTGGGGTGGCAAAGATGGCCGTGCTGTCACCATGGAGAAGTGGCCATCAGGGAACATTTGGTTTAAACAACACAGAACATGCATGTGACCAGCTCGTGTGAATGAGCCTCACCTAGCATGTTAAACACTGTGTTAACAGATCAGTGTGTGGAGACTGTCCAGCGCATTAGCCCTGGGGGAGTATTAGGGGGGGGGGCTCACAGGAAGTTAGTATTCACCAGGGGTCTGCACACGTCACACAGATGAAACACCAAACTGTGGAAGCATGTCCAGAGACACGTGCTGGGGTTCATTTAAAACACTTAGCAACACTCAAATTTGTGTATGCCTTGTCTTTTCAGTAACACTATATTATAAATAACACAACTACACTTTAATTTGCCCTAATAAAGCATAAATAAAGACTTCACTAAAAAATAATTATTCAGGCTTAATAAGTACTTAATTACTACTCTAATCCTAACTCTTAACCCCAACACCTTAATTAAGTAATTACTAAGCCTTAATAACTCTTAATAAACTATTGTTCATTATGAATTAAGTCTTTGTTCATATTTGATTTAATCTTTGTTCATATTTTAATTAAAGTATAGTTATTATAATATGGTACCATCCTCCTTCAAGCATTTGTTTCTCTTTACACACTGCTTTTGTATTGACCTTTCAGTTCATCCAGGAATTAAATAATCCTTTTAAGATTATGCAAAATTTAGGTCTGCACGGGACATATTTGTAGTATTTTTCTCAATTAACCATGGAAGCTTAACAAAAATAAAAGGGCCGCTTGTTAAACAGTGAGAACAATGAGACTGTATCCGGTTCAGTCTGGGAACACTGCAGAGACAGAAGTGAGCGGGTGAGACAGACTCTGGATGTGAAACAGTTATTCTGATATTAGAGGGGCTGGATCTGTACAATACTGTGCTTATGGATAATGTAATATAATGTGTAGGGCCTTTAGTCAATGAATCGGTTGACGGTGCCTTACTCGACCAACATTTGTATTAGTTGACTAATCATTTTATTCAGATTAGAAGGATTTATATGGAACAACAGTAGAAAAGAGAAGTTAGTGAGTGAGTAAGATAGGGATTTTTGGTATTTATATCTGAAAAGACAGTGTTTCTTTGTACTTTTTTCTGCATAAATAGTTGTTTTTGCAGTTGTAGTCTTGTGAGTGCAGTTTGGGTCAGATACACAGAGATATGTAATAGTTTTGAGAGACTAATCGATCATCAGGACGTATCTTTAGAATTTCTTCAGTTGATTACAGCCCTAATAATGTGTTGTGGATGTAAACAGTTTAAAGTATAAAATGTATTGACTGACATTTTCAACTGGTTCTGTAGCTAAATATTAAATTTGGACACAATGTAAGGAAACCAAATAATGGCTTGCTTTGAGCCATTAATAGAACACAGATTATAATTGTGAAGAAGTATTCGGTTTGTACTGAGTCCAACAAGTCACATTTTTTCCTTTCATCTTTGCTCTGTGCAGACTTGTTTATGTTAGCTTGTGTACCTCTTTGTGGCCAGTCAGTTGAAAGTTTATCTGTTTAAGGGTCATTCTGTTTCTGCGCTCCCCTCTCTGTACTGGTAACTCAGATCATTACACAGTCCATTGGCTTTCATTATTCTCTCCGTTTTTCAGCCTAATCATGGTTTGTGCGTTCATCCTTTGTATTGGTGTCTTTGTTAATTTGGTTCTGGCTTGTCACTATCAGTGCTCTGTTTATGTCAATAAGTCAGTGTAATCCCTCAGTCTTTGTTTATCTCTTTGTTAGTGTGATGTTGGTTCTAAGAACGGAGAATCTTAAACACTGAGAGATGAGCTCAAGGCAATTGTAGCCATGTTCACCAACTGGCTTTCCTGAGCCTAGGTTTGAGTCCAGTTTAGTTCAGCTGCAGACTTGATTTGGTCCTATTCTAGTCCTGTTCTAGTGCTGGTTTAGTCCTGGTCTAGTTCAGGTCTAGATCAGGATAGGCCTGTACAGTAGTTATTATACTGACTTATTGCTCAATACATAACCATGTACAGTGGAGGAAATAAGAATTTGATCTCATTCAGATTTTGTAGGTTTGCCCACTGACAAAGAAATGAAGAGTGTATAATTTTAATGGTAAATTTATTTTAGCACTGAGAGAGAGAATATCAAAAGGAAAATCCAGAAAATAACTTTAAAGAAAATATATAAACTAAAAAAGACTTGGTACTTAAAACCTTTATTTGCATGCGCAGAAGTCAGACATTTCTTGAGGTTGATGACCAGTGCACATATCAGAAGATGTGCAGATCATCTCTAAATCATTAAGGTTTCATGGCTAACGCTTGGGAACTCAGAGCTTCAGCTCCCTCCATAGGTTTTCTATAGGGTTAAGGTCTGGAGACTGGCTGGGCCACTCCATGAACTTAATGTGCTTCTTCATGAGCCACTTCTTCATTGCCTTGGCTCTGTGTTTTGGGTCATTGTGTTGGAAGACCCATCCACGACCCATTTTCAGTTTCCTGGTGGAGGGAAGAAGGTGTCATTCAAGATTTTACAGTACATGGCTCCGTCCATCCTCCCGTTGACCGGTGAAGTTGTCCTGTTCCCTTGGCAGAAAAACACCCCCAAAGCATAAAGTTTCCACTCCCATTCTTGATGGTGGGGATGGTGTTCTTGGAGTCATAGGCAGCATTTCTCTTCCTCCAAACACAGCAAGTTGAGTTAAAGAGCTCGATTTTGGTCTCATCTGACCACAACACCTTCACCCAATCAGAGCAGCCCTGCACATGTGCATTCTTATGGTTTTCTTAGTTACTGTGGTCACACCTGCCTTGAGATCATTGACTAGCTCCTCCCTTGTAGTTCTAGGCTGATTTCTCACTGTTCTCATGATCACTGAAACCTCATGAGGTGAGATCTTGTGTCTTCGAACAGTTGCACCAACAGTTGTCTCCCAGCTTCTTGCTTATGGTTTTGTAGCCCAGTCCAGCCTTGTGCAGGTCTACAATCTTGTCCCTGACATCCTTTTCCATGTTGAAGAGTCTGGAGACTGATTGACCGCTTCTGTGGACAGGGGTCTTTTATACAGGTGACTAGTTAAAACAGTCTAATCCAGGTGTCGAGTTGATCAGGATTTTGTTTTTGATTTTCTAATTCTCACTGTTAAAATAAACCTACTATTAAAATTATTGACTGTTAATTTCTTTGTCAGTCGGCAAACCTACAAAATCAGCAAGTGATCAAATACTTATTTCCTCCACTGTATTTTGAAGCTAAATATTTATTGTGTGTACATTTTCTTTGCATTATTGTTGAAAGTTTTTAATATTTTAGTCAGTAATACAAGATTGTTTGAGCTGTAGACGTTTGAATAATGATACTGTCTATATGAATAAAGGTGAACTGGAATTATCCTGGTGTATTATGTTGTGTCAGTGGCATAAAGGGCATAAAGTAGTTCCAGTGATTGTTTATTGCAATATTTCTCTGTAGCAATATATCTTGTTTCAAAATATGTTATTGTGACAGGTCTAGTTTAGAATTAATTCCAAATGAAGTGGCAGTTTTCTCCCAATTTTGATGTGGTTTTTGTGTAAGTGTGCACACGCCCTTATACACACGACAGAGAAGATAGTGTCTCTGGTCCATAGATCAGTATGATCACAGTCTTAATGTCTTCTGCCTCATCTCTCACCCTGAAGGCTCTTTAACTCTGTGTGGATCTGTGCTCCAGCCCCAATGTTGATGTATTTACAGTAATGGTCCTGTCCCTCTCATATGAAAGCACAGGGGCACTACACAAGGGACATGTAGTGACCAGGAATTACAGGCTTAATATACAAGATGAACATTTGGAGATATTCAAGAAAAAAATATATCAAGAAAGAGTAAAATGACAATAGCTGGACTCACTTAATAGAAGCCAATGTTTTGTTTTTTTTTATCAACTAGGCAACTTCACCATGTGTTGGCATGTGACTCCTTACAGATGTATTCTTTGGTAATGATGTTTTTCTCTGTAATTGTGGTGGAATTGTGCTGTATGGATGCTTCAAACGCAATTTCGTTGTTCTTCTGTGACAATGACAGTAAATACTTGAATCTGAATCTGAATCTGAATCTGAATCTGAATCTGAACACTTTAGAATAAATTATTGTAGCGGTGAAATTGAGCCAAAGGAAGTCTTTTTTGCTGTGTCATGTAACTGTCATGTAGCAACAGCATTGTAATGTTTCTGGAGAATCAATTATCAAATCATTGTCATACACAGTTGATTTGGTAATGCTGGGAAACACAGGGTCCTTCACAATTCCAAATACAATACATGGCTCATAATGTAATATGACAGTATGGCGATGCATGTGATAATCAGTATATCTCACATATTCTGCAATATGTCATAATTTTTTAAAGAACCAAATACATTTTAACAATAATATTTAACAATACCACTACCTGCACAAATGGTATATGAAAAACACCTATTTTAATGAATTAATCGAAATAGTCGATATGTGTACAAGTATACTACATAAACAAGTTTACTTTCACTAAATAAGCCACAAAACAATTTAATAAAATATATCAAAAAACACCCATGATGATATATTGATACAGCAGCCCATGATAATTATACTATATCACCAAATTTTAATATCACAAAATATCGATATTTGGATATTGTTGCACACCCCTGTTATGTTGTATATGAATAGAAAACATCCACGCAAAATAACTTTAGCTTTCACAGTTTCGGTTTGTCACCAATTTAACCAATTTTCTAGTTCTAATGACTTTAAATTGTCACTGAACATCTGTAAAAGACTTCTGCTGCAGTGTTTGGATAATGTCTGACCTTTCTCTTGGACCAAACAAACAATAATTCAGAGGTCAAAGTTGAAGTTCTGTGTGTGACTGTAAACATACAGGGCTCTAACACATCCTTCTTTAACCATGACAACACTTTACAAAAGCTGCTGGATTTTGGACACAGGAAATCAAACGTAATTTGTGTAGTGTTATCATTGCTATATATAGTTTAACATACACTAAATACATTATTTCCCAATTCACACGCAGAGGCTGAGAGGTTCTTACTGGAAATGAGTCTCCTGGGAACAAGTGACGTCCAGTTTACATTTTTCTTGCAATGAGACTGTCATCACCAACATGTGTATTGCGCAAAACATGTGTTTTATTCATTTAGTTTCTATGCCTAGCCCTGACTTTCAAATTATTTCAAATACACTTTATTGTATTTATTTTTACCAAAAGCTTTCTCGTGGGTTAACATTATAATACAAGATTACATTATTCTTAATCTTATATACTCCCGGATGGGAGGCAAGAGACTTTTTTCTATTGATCACATTTTACGGTATCAAATATCATTGCCAATCTAGGAAAATTCACTTGGACAAATATCAGTTCCTTGATAACGGTTGGGCCTGGTTGGACATTTAACTGGATGTAATAAGACCCACAACATCTCATAATGTTTGAACATTTATTTATACAAAGCAGCTCAGTAGTTTCTTCAGGGCTCTACACTAACTTTTTTTTCAGGAGCACATGTGCCCCTAAGTCAAAAATTTTAGGAGCACAGAAAAACAAATGGGGGCACAAATAGGTTTTAGTTTTGAACGTTTATTACAGTGCAGAACTTGCGCACACCAACTTTTTATTATTTTATACAAAAAACACAAAAGAATTATGACTGTACTTTTCCTGCACAATCACTGTGTTTTTAATCAGTCTATCTCCATTTTATCTGATTAATATTCATTTAGACTTAAAATAAGCCAAACAGACTGTACTGCACTGAAACACTCTGCGCCCCTTTTTGGACCTAAGCGAACATACAAGAACATTCACAGACAGTGGCTCCTCTTTTCTGCATCACTCGAGGAAAAACTAAAACTAAAACACAACACTACCCACAGTTTGAGAACCTCTTCTTTAAGAGAACTTCCACTGCACTTTACACAAAACTGCTTCGATGTGAATAAAGTGGGTAGAATTTTTAAACCTGTATTTTCAAATTCCTGGAGTTGTGACAAACAGATTAATTTGGCATTTTCTTTGGCAAACTTCAGCCCACATATCGCCTGCTCTGTGCCGTAGCTCTGCTCTGTGCGGACACTGACATAAAATTAGTTTTTTTCACAGGGCAGATGTTTAACCTGCCCTGTGACGCACGCTGAGGGTGGCGCTGTGGACAAGCCGCGCGCTGGCGGTGCAGTGTCCACGGGCTCCAGCGCACAGGTCCCGCACACTGGTACAAGTTTATTGGCGACAGCAGCGGCCGTAATGAAATATGACCGCACTCAGTATTCAGACATCGAGTCCGTGACGTGACCGAGTCCAAATGCGCTCGAGTACGAGACAAGACCGAGACAAAGCTCTCGCTTTAGAGAGGGAAGTCCAGCGGCACAGGGGAATCTACTGAGCGCTGGGACAGGTGTAGGTCCTGCTGCGGTGCCGCTCCTCGGTTAAGGTGCGCGTGGGTGTGTTTTGAAGCGGAGTTTGTTCGTATGAGTGATATCGCCGCACACCCGGAGCTCGTATGTTGGGGTCGTGCGCAGTCGGAGGTGTCGTGCCCGGGCACGGTTCGGTTGCACTCACGCTGGGCGTGTCGCGCTTTAGGGGCGATCCCGGCTTGGGCACGATTCTGAAGTCCTAGTGTGAGTGCGCCCCTAATGTTTGATACATGTAGAACGTTTAACTCGTCATGTTACGTGTGTGCGCAGCTCCTTATTGTGCTGCAGAAGCGCTGGCACAGGTGCGACTGTTTTATTTTCCTCGTTCGCACGACGAAATATTTACTCGCAAATGCGAGTGAAATGGGCGCACTGTAGAGCCCTGAGTTTCTTGCAGGATAAATAACAGTTACATACATGTAAGAAGCGAACAGTTTTTTGAGAGGGGAAAAGTGGTTTCCTCTCTCTACACTGATATTGGTATCAGCAGGTATAAGTATCAATATTGGTACTGGGACAGAAAAGGCTGGATCGGTGAATCTCTGCTGTGCTGCATCTGCATTAAAACATTTTGGCCGATAGAATGTTGACGTCATTTGAAACATATTGCCTCGTAGTGGGTGCGATTCTCTGTATTTTACACTTTTTGTTCTGCTGTGCTGTCTACTTGAGACTGTACAACACACACACAGAGACACACACATACACACACACACACACACACACACAGAGAGAGACACACACATACACACACACACACATACACACAGACATACACATACACACACACACACACACACAGAGAGAGACACACACATACACACACACACATACACACAGACATACACAGAGACACACACACACAGTGTGTTTCTGTACTCCTAAAAACTCACAGCTCTGGCTTTTGTGTTGAGTGAGACACTTCCTGCCGCTTGGTGCTGTGTTTGCTTTTCTGAGCTGGCTTCCCAGAGAGCTGTTGTCCACTGCTGTTTTAGCATTTGCAGCTTGGACCCCCTCCCACCCCCTCTGCTCCCCCTCCCAGCCCCTGGAGGCACTCTTCCTCAACTAGGACACAGCTACCTACAGCACTGACCCTGTTTAGGCACGTGTAACTGCTCTCCATCTGATCCAACTGTGAATAGACACATTTTGATTGGAAACTTCTCAAGTTCTCAAACATTTTGTCCTGAGTTTCCCCAAACTATGTTCTCATACCAACCAACATGTACATTGTACTGCACTTTCTGCAGTATTGACCATGTTTAATTTTAGTTTATTGTTGTTGTGTTATGGTGTGCTTATATTTGTACAGGGGCAGTGCACAACAATACATTAAACAAGACAGAAGGTGTAGGAGAGATGCTGATGCCAGGTTATAGCATGAATGCTAATTTACACCTGCAGTCCCTGAGCAGGCTGGTGGAAATACTGAAAATACAAATTCATGTATAAAGATAAAGTGACCACAAGTAAATGAAACAAATATTGCCTAAGGTCACATAGTTCAGATACTACTGATCTTTCATATTACTCAAACTTGTTTACAGAACAGTCACTTCTGTGTCAGACATGCAAATCTAGACAAACATTTGAAAACCTGTGCAGTTTAAAATCTCTGTTGCCAAATGATTCCAGTGCCTCACAGCAACAGAGGAAAAGGCTGATTTGGTGAATGTGGTCTTACATTTACCGCACTCTCCTCAAATACTAATCAATTGTTCACGTTCTAGGAGTCGATGATTTCATATTTTTCCAAAAATATCCGAACTTATGATCCATATTGAACCTTCATCATTTATCAGGGATTTGCTTCACTATTTTTTCTTACTAATCATGTCTTTGGACTGAATAATGGCACCACTTTGTGACACTATTTTTCATAGTTTCATATGGATAGTCTCTGTAATTATAGAGGTATTACTCATAAACCAGGAGAAACATTTAAACAGCAAATTATATTTTTCCTTTTGGGGGGGGCATATTTCTAGATGTCCATAGAGATTCAAAACAATATTATGAAGCAACAAAAACCGCAGTGAAACAACCTGATAAATGCTGGCTCTCTACCATAGACTGTATACATAAATGGACATAACTAACCTGCTAACCACCGTCTTCATGGTGATGCTTCTGGATTCAATTACTTTTCCAATAGGTTTCCAATTTACTTTATATTGCAAAATTGTTGCCCTCCTCTTGCTTCAACTGCTGCAGTGAATCTTGTCATTTTGGTCTTAAAATGTTGGTTTTAACCCGCTCTGCATGAAGACTGGTGTTTTTGCTTTGCCATTTTGTCAGTTAATAAATTCTTATTCCTCATATAGAATTTGGCTCCAAATTCGCTCCCATAACTGTTAGTTATAACTGTTGGCCTTGTGAGCTTATTTTGACATGAGCTGAACGCTATGAGTGACGTCATACTCCCTTAGTCCACCTTTTTATACAGGCTATGGTCCCTACTGGACATTTGAGGTATTTAGCATTTTAGCATTTTTATATTATCTCCATTGGTTCAACATTGCACTAACTGAAAATTCTGAATCTATATTTGTCCCACAATGGGCAAATTCCAGTGTTTGCAATAAATAAATGACGATGTCTGACATCACGCTCTTGTTGATAACACCATACACTCCCAATGTGCAGACTCATAACACAACCACATGAACCCAACTGGAGCAGGAGGAGTTATGGGTGGAATGTGTCTGACATAACTGCACAGGTTTGCCCCGCAGACACACACAGAACTGCCTCTCCCCATTCATCAGACTGAGACAAACTCATTACTCTGGCCATTACCACCACCGGATTTATGCCCCTGCCTCTCTAATACTGCACCATTATTAGCTGACCATTGTCTTTCATATTAGGAGAGTTATTGCTGTTTGATTGGTTTCTCATGATTGTAAACGGGGCAGAGGGCATCCTGTTTGGTCTCGTTCTGAAAGAGCAGCTGCTCCTCTGATCCTGCTGTGTTCATAAACAAACTTCACCAGTAGCTGCACGCTGTAGTCTGCATACAACGCGTTATGTCGGTGTAGAATTGGCCCTAAATGATGCAAAATTTACTCTTGTGAGTTTTAAGCTATGTTATAATGCTGTTATCTCCTCAAAAACATGAAGTTGTGTTCTGTTCATTCACACATGTTTGAGTAATCCTACATTATTAGTCTGTCTACATCTCCAAAGTTCAAAAACCTCTGTTCCACCTTTTGAAATGGCTACCTTTAACCTTTTTGTTCAGTAGAGATGGGCAATTCAAGATCTGAAAGCATCCAAATGAAGGTGTATGGAGTTTTAAAACATAGTGAAGCACTTCCTGTATTACCACATGACATCACAAGGTGGAACAGTGTGTCTTCCTTTTGAGAGAATATGCAGGATTTGTGTGTTAAACATGTGTAAATGAATCAAAATACAACTCCAGGACATTATAACTTTATAATGGTCCTTTTACTCCTGTTGATAAAACTGCCATATTACATAAATGTGAAAGAATTCACGTTACTCATAAAAAGAGTCATTTAAAGTTTTCTAAAATAAACGCAGCTGCACAAACAGATAACAAAATAAATTACAGTAAAAACTAGCCATAGAAGTAATTTATTCAACCCTTTAAAGCACAAATCTCATCATATTACTATTATTAAGTACACTCAACAAAAATATAAACGCAACACTTTTGTTTTTGCTCCCATTTGTCATGAGATGGACTCAAAGATCTAAAATTCATTCCAGATACACAATATTACCATTTCTCTCAAACATTGTTCACAAATCTGTCTAAATGTGTGATAGTGAGCACTTTTGCTTTGCTGAGATAATCCATCCCACCTCACAGGTGTGCCACATCAAGATGCTCATCAGACACCATGATTAGTGCACAGGTGAACCTTAGACTGCCCACAATAAAAGGCCACTCTGAAATGTGCAGTTTTGTCTCACAGCAAAATGCCACAGATGGCGCAAGCATTGAGGGAGCGTGCAATTGGCATGCTGACAGCAGGAATGTCAACCAGATCTGTTGCTCGGGCATTGAATGTTCATTTCTCCACCATAAGCCGTCTCCAAAGGCGTTTCAGAGAATATGGCAGTACATCCAACCGGCCTCACAACTGCAGACCACGTGTAACCACACCAGCCCAGGACCTCCACATCCAGCAGGTTCACCTCCAAGATCGTCTGAGACCAGCTACTCAGACAGCTGCTGAAACAATTGGTTTGCATAACCAAAGAATTTCTGCACAAACTGTCAGAAACCGTCTCAGGGAAGCTCAACTGCATGCTCGTCATCCTCATCGGGGTCTTAACCTGACCCCAGATCGTCACCGTAACAGACTTGAGTGGGCAAATGCCCACATTCGATGGCGTCTGGCATGTTGGAGAGGTGTTCTCTTCACGGATGAATCTCGGTTTACATTGTTCAGGGCAGATGGCAGACAGCGTGTGTGGCGTCGTGTGGGTGAGCGCTTTGCTGATGTCAATGTTGTGGATCGAGTGGCCCATGGTGGTGGTGGGGTTATGGTATGGGCAGGCATCTGTTATGGACGAAGAACACAGGTGCATTTTATTGGTGGCATTTTGAATGCACAGAGATACCGTGATGAGATCCTGGGGCCCATTGTTGTGCCATACATCCATGAACATCACCTCATGTTTCAGCAAGATAATGCACGGCCCCATGTTGCAAGGATCTGTACACAATTCTTGGAAGCTGAAAATGTCCCAGTTCTTGCATGGCCAGCATACTCACCGGACATGTCACCCATTGAGCATGTTTGGGATGTGCTTGACCGGCGTATACGACAGCGCGTACCAGTTCCCACTAATATCCAGCAACTTCGCACAGCCATTGAAGAGGAGTGGACCAACATTCCACAGGCCACAATTGACAATCTGATAAACTCTATGCGAAGAAGATGTGTTGCACTGCATGAGGCAAATGGTGGTCACACCAGATACTGACTGGTTTTGAGTCCCCAGACCCCCAATAAAGCAACAACTGCACATTTCAGAGTGGCCTTTTATTGTGGGCAGTCTAAGGTACACCTGTGCACTAATCATGGTGTCTGATGAGCATCTTGATGTGGCACACCTGTGAGGTGGGATGGATTATCTCAGCAAAGCAAAAGTGCTCACTATCACACATTTAGACAGATTTGTGAACAATGTTTGAGAGAAATGGTAATATTGTGTATCTGGAATGAATTTTAGATCTTTGAGTCCATCTCATGACAAATGGGAGCAAAAACAAAAGTGTTGCGTTTATATTTTTGTTGAGTGTAAAATAACCAAAATCTTTCCAGGTTTGCAAAGAAAAATATACCCACAATAAATATTGAACCCTAAAATATATTACACCTCTCATATATTAAACACTAAAGCGACACAATTATTGTGTCAGGCCAACATGTAAAAGCCTTAAGTCCATCACTAGTGACAAGGCACATTATGTCCTCAAGAGATAACTTTTCAAATCAACACCATTTATCACACGTCTGACAGTCTGACACTTTAAACAGTGTGTGAGTGATGCAGGTACAAACAGAAGCTTCATTCTTGAGTTGCTCTGCCCTTCTGGTTAATTATAGAAAAGAGTGACAAAGTGTTCATTCCTAACCTGGCTTTTCAGCCTCACGTGAACCTGGACCTGTGATTTGCAAGTCAAAAGAGATTGGGGGTTTGATTCCCTGAAGCTTCTGACCGCAGGGTGTTGGAGTTTGTATGTTGGTCTCTCCACTCTTTCCCCCAGAGGTGAGGTAACAATTAACAACCAAATAATGGCTTCACTGTGCTTTGCAATGCCATGTTTGAAAACTGTGCTGGTCTAATGCTGGACAATATGGCAAATGAATCATGAAAATGGGGTCCCTCATACTGATCGATCTAAATCCAGTATGGATTTCAGTAACATGCCCAATACAGACTGTTAACTGGTGCACAAAAACATTCTTCCTTTGAACTCCACGTGTCTTTACCGCCAGAGGATTGGCTGTGGAACTGAGCTGAGATTAGAAATGATTGAATCTTGACCTCAGTTAAAATTTGATTAACTTCTCCAGTCCTGAAGTAAATTTTAAGTGACTTAAATATAAGATGTTAGAAAACATTAAGACTTTCAAGTGTGGGTTAGTATAAACTTTATTCCAAGCCCAAGGAAATTATTAAAAATTTAAATTAATGAGGGCAGGGAAATTATTTATTATTATTTGTACTTTTTTGGAAAACAGAGAAAGACAGTGACATAAAGTGTGAATGATGGGTCGGACGTGGACTCTAGGATGACTACAAGTATATGATTTGTTCACCATGACGATAAAGCCTATATAGAGCCATAAAAACAATACTTGGCAGCGCTTCTGGGTCCGGAAATATACAACTGCAAAAAATCTGGTGCTTTTCAAAGATGCACAACTAGGCAATTAAAAAGACAAAAATTACCCTTGAGTATCGACTGTGGGTGACAATAGAGAAGCCAAAAGTTTGACGCATATTTGACTAGACAAAAACATAACAGCCTTCACCTCTTGCCTCGACCTGCTGTACTCAATAAACCTGTACTGATGGATCGAGCCAATCAGAAGTGGTTCATCCGTCAGCGCGTCTTGGAGCTGAGGGAATATTCATTAGCACTGAACTGGGGCTGTGGACTTTAATTCTTGTCCCGGGGATCTCAGGCTGGTTCATGTGTCTGTGCTCTCAGGTGCATAATCAGATTTATCTGGCGTCTCATGTATGGACCAGGCCCTGATTCGATTTATTCAATGAAACCCACTCTCTCTGCTCATGAGGGCTTAGACAGAACCTGAGGCAACAGCCACCACAAAGTAAGATTTTCATTTTGTTTGGTGCTGCAAACTAAAAGAGTGTTACTTACACACTGCCCCCACATATATGTCAAGGGTGTAGTGTTACCGTCATTCTAAAATTTAACCCCCAAATTTGCTCATAAGAAAATTAGGAATTAGGGAAAGATTTAATATTTGAAACTGATACACAATGAAGAACAATCAAAAAGACTCAATAAAGTGTAATTTGCAACACAAAATAATCATAGTTAATTTCAGGTAATGTGGTCAAGGATAAGTGTACTTTAACCCTAGTTTCTTAAATATCATGTGGTGGTAGATTATTCTGGCCTATACCATCCAAAGTATTCAGGAAAGATTGTGTGTTATCCTATTTATTATCACAAATTTGTTTGCTATTTTCTTTGTTCTAATGTTATTTCATCATCAAAATACCTAGACTTGTGTTTTGTTTCATTCACACATGTTTAACACAAAACCCTGCACACTAATATTTTGACTGAGTTTGTCTCTCAAATGGAAACCATCTTGTGATATCACATGGTAATACAGGAAGGGTTCTACTGTGTTTTTAAACTCTGTACACCTTCACTAGAATCACTTGGATGATTTCATCCCAAAAATTAACCATCTCTATTGAGCAAAAGGTAAAAGGAGATGTTAACTTGAAACTACCACTTCATGACATCACAAGGTGGAACATTTTGAGCTTTGAAGATGTAGACAGACTAATAAACTAGGATTACGCAAACGTGTGAATGAAACAAGTGTTGTGTTTTTAATGAGGTAACATTATAACATGGCCAAAAGCTCACAAGATTCATCAGATTTTCCATCACCAAAAGCTGCCACACCTCCTGTTCCCTTTATACCATTTACTGTAGAGGTTTGATTGACTCTCCATATCCTGCACGTCTCTTAACGCTTAAAGAGCTGAGCATCTGTGGAGTAAGAAAAGGTGACAGAGAAACATGTTATTCAGGTGGTGCATAAGATGTCAGGAGACTAATGGTGGTGTGAATTAGAAGTTCATTGCAGAGGAGGGTCTGCATCTTATATCAGCTTCAGCTTTGAGAGCCTGTTTTTCTTCTCTTTAATACTGTACGGACAGATGAGGTTAGACTATAGAAACTAGTGCAATTAGTCACATTTTAATAAAGATGGAGTCATTTCTTAATAGGAAATTAACAGCTTGGGTTCTTTGAATTGATAAATCTACAGCCAATTCTGATCAATCAGGAAATGATGTGGTTTGGAGCAGAGTTCAGACTAAAAAGAAAGATATTTTATAATGAATGAACAAACATTTTGAAGCATATATTGCTACAATAAATTATAATATTGAAACTACTTTATGCCACTGTTATAAAGCAGGATAATCAATGTAAACCAGTTTTTAAATATGTCTCATTTATTAGCTGTAACAAAATAAATAGCAGAATTAACTAATAATTAGATATAGAAGTTATTTATTCTACCCTCTACAGCTCTAATACCTATGACCTTATTACAAAAAATGGCAAAAGAAAGACATTGTGCACACAATAAATATCGAGCTCTAGAATACAATGTTCCAGCTATTATAACTGGAACGAGAAGTCATATTCGTGACAAGCCTATTGTTTTAAGACGAATAAAAACCTGATTGAATATCAAGATCAACACGAGAATGACAAAAACCTGACCATGTTTTCATTTCATCCAGTCCAACTAGAAAGTGTAGTTTTGGTCTGCGCTGTAGTTGACACCAGTCTGTGCTGTGTCTTATCTTCCCACCAAGTATAGGTTACACATTCCTTTGCTCTGTTTTTATCTCTGAAAATATGAGGTGTCTTTCTACAGAGGCCAGTCTAACCTCTCTGTCTCTCTGCAACGCTTTCATTTTCTTTTCTTTTTTCTTTTTTTTAAATTTATTTCATTCATTATAAAAGAAAAGGCTTTTTTGTTTTACATGACAGTACAATATCAGAATGAAAAGGAGCAGAGAGAAGAATACATCTTATATTTTCTGCCCCTTTTTACTAAAAATATATTTACTTTTCACAATTGATTTCTATTTTAGCATCTTAATTTAACTAAAATTAGTCATAAATGTTTTCATCTAATTTTTAACTTTGCCACAGACTACTATCTCAGTTTACAGTTTCATAATTATTTAATACACTTGATTTAACAAGTTTTTTAAATATATTAAGTGATTTTGATTCTTTTATCTTATCATTTAGGTTGTTCCATAAATTTACACTTTTTACTGCAATACTCCGTTCCTTAATCTTGGTTCTAAATCTAGGTTTTTTAAATACTTCTGTTCCCTTTAGACTGTAATTACTTACTCTTTTTTCAAACATTGTTTGAATATTAATTGGTAATACATTTCCATTTGCTTTGTACATTATTTGTAATATTCTAAAGTCAACTAGATCATGAAATTTCAGTACCTTATATTTGATAAATAATGGGTTGGAAGGATCTCTAAAGCGACGGTTACTAATGATTTTCAAGGCTCTTTTTTGTAAAACAAATAGAGGTTGTAAATAAGATTTACACGTTGATCCTCAGATTTCTACACAGTAAGTTATGGTACGGCACAATCAATGAGTTGTACAGTGTTAGTAATGCAGAACTATTTCATGAAAATTTTACTTTGTGTAAAACGCCAATGACTTTTGCGATTTTTCCTTTTGTATAATTTATGTGTGATTTCCAGGTAAGTTCTTCGTCAATCATGACTCCTAAAAATTTGGTTTCATTTACCCTTTGAATTTCCCACTCATCTATTTTTAATGTTACATCATTTTTTACCCTATAGCATTAAACATTATGAAATTTGTCTTCTTAAGATTTAGTGACAATCTATTTATATCAAACCAATTTTTTACTGTTTCCAACTCATGATTTACTACCTGTATTTCGTCTTTTATGTTTGATCCTGTATAAAACAAAGTCATATCATCAGCGAATATAATTTTACCAAGTAATGAAACGTTTATCACTTTAGGTCCAAGAACTGACCCTTGTGGTATTCCATATTCTATGTTACACTGTGCTGATTTTGTGTTATTTATCTGAACATATTGTTTTCTATTTTCTAGGTAGCTTTTTAGCCATTTGTGTGCTACACCTCTAATTCCATACCGATGTAATTTTTGAAGTAATCTTGAGTGATCAATAACGTTGAAAGCTTTTTTTTTTAAATCAATGAAAATACTTAAAAATAATTTTTTGTTGTCTATTGCTGTTGACATTTTCTCTGATAATTCCATAATTGCCATTGAAGTTGAGTGCTTTGTCCTAAAACCTGTCACGGTTGGAGTTTGGTTGAGGACCCCAAAGCAGAGACATAGGCGCAGGTAGATGTTTAAACAGGTTTATTGCCGGGAATGAAGGATGTGGTGATGGAAACAGGCTGGAGACATAGACGGAGGGAAGACACTGGGGTAGACTCACGGGTAGACAGACTGGACCACAAGGTCAGACAGGACGACGTGGACAAGCAGGACGAGGACGTGGACATGGACAAGCAGGACGAGGATGTAGACGAGGGATAGAGGAGGAATGAACTGACACTGAACAAAGGAAAAGGACAGAACTAAGTAGTGGGGCTGATTAGACAATGAGCTGCAGGTGAACCACCAAGCAGGTGATCCACACTGCAGCATTAGCCCAGCCACACCCCCAGAGGAGCAGACAGACACAGAAGGGAGGGGGAACACACAACAAACACCAAACCCTGACAGTACCCCCCCCTCAAGGGACAGCTCTCAGATGTCCTAAACAGCAATACAAACACGGGAGGGTGGAGGGGGCCTGGACGGAGGGACACAGGTAAACTGGCACCCAGGATGGAGAGGAGTGCCCAGCAGCAGCCCAGGAAGGAACACAGCCACCCCAGATGGAAACGAGTGTCCAGCAGCGGCCGAAGAAGGGATACGGCCGCCCCAGACAGAGACAAGTGTCCAGCGGCAGCCCAGGAAGGGAATCAACCACCCCAGACGGAGAACGGTGTCCAGCGGCGGCCCAGGAAGGGAGTTGACCACCCCAGATGGAGAACAATGTCCAGCGGCGGCCCAGGAAGGGAGTTGACCACCCCAGACGGAGAACAATGTCCAGCGGCGGCCCAGGAAGGGAGTTGACCACCCCAGACGGAGAACAATGTCCAGCGGTGGTCCAGGAAGGGAATCTACCACCCTGGACGGAGAACAATGTCCAGCGGTGGTCCAGGAAGGGAATCGACCACCCCGGACGGAGAACAATGTCCAGCGGTGGTCCAGGAAGGGAATCGACCACCCTGGACAGAGAACAATGTCCAGCGGTGGTCCAGGAAGGGAATCGACCACCCCGGACGGAGAACAATGTCCAGCGGCGGTCCAGGAAGGGAATCGACCACCCCGGACGGAGAACAATGTCCAGCGGCGGTCCAGGAAGGGAGTTGACCACCCCAGACGGAGAACAATGTCCAGCGGTGGTCCAGGAAGGGAATCTACCACCCTGGACGGAGAACAATGTCCAGCGGTGGTCAGGAAGGGAATCGACCACCCTGGACAGAGAGCAATGTCCAGCGGTGGTCCAGGAAGGGAATCGACCACCCGGGACGGAGAACAATGTCCAGCGGTGGTCCAGGAAGGGAATCGACCACCCCGGACGGAGAACAATGTCCAGCGGCGGTCCAGGAAGGGAATCGACCACCCCGGACGGAGAACAATGTCCAGCGGCGGTCCAGGAAGGGAGTTGACCACCCCAGACGAAGAACAGTGTCCAGCGGCGGCCCAGGAAGGGAGTTGACCACCCCAGACGGAGAACAATGTCCAGCGGTGGTCCACCAAACCCAAGGGACATGGAGGCAGAGAAAACAGGAACTGGGACAGGAGCAGGGCTAGCGGCTGCTGCAGAACGCTCCAGAGGAACAGGTGAGGACATACGAGGCAGCCGGGAACCGGAGCCCACCGACGCTCCACACTCTGCGGGGTCCAAGTGTTCAGTTCATTCTGTCACGGTTGGAGTTTGGTTGAGGACCCCAAAGCAGAGACATAGGCGCAGGTAGATGTTTAAACAGGTTTATTGCCGGGAATGAAGGATGTGGTGATGGAAACAGGCTGGAGACATAGACGGAGGGAAGACACTGGGGTAGACTCACGGGTAGACAGACTGGACCACAAGGTCAGACAGGACGACGTGGACAAGCAGGACGAGGACGTGGACATGGACAAGCAGGACGAGGATGTAGACGAGGGATAGAGGAGGAATGAACTGACACTGAACAAAGGAAAAGGACAGAACTAAGTAGTGGGGCTGATTAGACAATGAGCTGCAGGTGAACCACCAAGCAGGTGATCCACACTGCAGCATTAGCCCAGCCACACCCCCAGAGGAGCAGACAGACACAGAAGGGAGGGGGAACACACAACAAACACCAAACCCTGACAAAACCATACTGACCTCTATTTAAAATATTGTGTTTTTCAATAAATTTATCCAGTCGTGTTACAAATATTTTTTCTATTATTTTGGAAAACTGTGGAAGCAATGACACCAGTCTGTAGATTGAGAAATTATGTTTATCGACATTTTTATATAGCGGAATGACCTTTGCTATTTTCATTGTATCTGGGACGACTCCAGTTGATAATGACAGATTACATATATAAGTGAATGGCTCAATAACAGATTCTATTATAGTTTTTACAGTCATCATATCTAATTCTTCGTTATCAGTTGATCTTTTATTTCCACAATTTTTGACAATATTTCTTATTTCGTCTTTTTCCACTTTTCCAAGAAACATGCTATTGACATTATTGACTATTGTATCTAATTTATCTTCTATTATTGGTTTGTTTTTCATAAGACTTGAACCCGCATTAGCAAAAAACTCATTGAACTCATTAGCAATTTCTGTTACATCATGTATATCTTTGTTTTCCTTAACAAAATCATTTGGAAGTGTTGATTTTGCTTTATCACTTTTAATCACACTATTTATTACTCCCCATGTAGCTTTTGTGTTTTCTTTACTCTTATTTAATAGATTGCTATAATAAGTGGATGATTGATAGTGTATCTTCTGTATTTTTTCCGATATTTAACTGTTCTTCCTTGTAATATTCACAACTATTTAACTCAAATATATTTTCATCTATTTTATAATCTATATCATATATTTTATCATCTGTTTCCATTTTTTAAGATGTTTGTTTGTTGATCTTGCACCCAACTAATATCATTTTTTCCTGATTATTCTGTTTTGTATTTTGTAAGGTCATCCAGGTTTTTGATTTGTATTGCATTTGTTCCTTCTTTTACTCTTATCCACACCCTACAGCTCCAAACCTATGTTGCAGCAATATATTTCTGTTTTTTAGTTTTCTTGCTTCCCTAGCAATATCTGCATTTTTTTTCGTTAAATGCTCATTTATATAAACACTTGTTCCTTTCAATTTTTTGCCTGTCTTAGTAATTCATTTTTGTGTTTTCTGCTAGTGAATCGTATTATAATAGTGGATAGTTTGTTTTTTTATCTTTAGGTGGAATAGTATGACAATTAGATATGGTGTCTTGCTGGATGTCAATGCCTTGTTCTTAAAGGTTATTGTTGTTTCTCATCACAAACAAAGCTGGTATTGTGTCACTCCAGTCCATCTTGTGACGTGTGACATGTAGTAATACATAGATGTTAACTACTTAACACTAACTTAACACTGCATGACATCATAATGTGGAGCATTTTGAGCTTTGGAGCATTGGTAGACAGATAGTAAAGGGTTAGTCAATACAAAACCACAAAAACACAAGTCCATGTATGTTTTTGCTTTGGGAACAACGTTATAACCTGGCTTAAATCTCACAAGAGTCAGTTTTGTGTACCGGTAATATTGGACCTTTAATATTACAGGGGACATATTCTTTTAAATCCATTTTCTTGAACTTTCAAACATTTGATACCAGCATTCCCTCATCATTTGTTTACTCTGAGTTGTATTTCGATTGATTCATGCATGGTCCAACATTTGAGGCTTTAGGGCTCAGAAAGTTCATGTTTTTGTCTCCCCCTACCCCCAGTCATATTTTAAATACCTGAAATAACAAAAACACACTTTGATTTGATTTTGATTTTCAACACAATAGTAAGTTGTTTGTTGTCTCATACTAGTTCTAAAATGTATGAAAACCATTCTAAAACTGTTTGGTAAAAGGTACACTTGTTTTTTTTTTGTTTTTTTTTGTAAATGTATTTCATTTATATTTTTTTAAGTGTAGACAAAAATGAAATAAATCAAAATCAAATACCTCACGGTCATAAAACAGCACCTATCTTTTTTATATCAGGCACATATGGGGCCTGTATTGCGCTTTTGGCATTTCTTTTGTAAAATGTACTTTGACCTTTGCAGAGGTATCCATAGATCTATAGTCCAGACGCACCACATTCCAGTGATCTGAGCATCTTATTATAGAAACCAAAGAGGACCATCCAGGAAATGTTTGAGCCCAAATGTGGAGGCTGCTCCTGGACACAATGGATTTGAGGAAGTCTTCTCTTTAAACTCTGTGGTCTTATCAAACAGGTCAGGTGACAATGCTCTCACAGCTCGGACTTACAAACAGGACATGGGTTTGTGCACGTTCTTCACTTCTATGAGCTCACACGTTTGAGTAATCTCTTATTATCAGTCTGTCTGCGTCCCCAAGGCTCAAAATGCTCTGCTCCACTTTGTGATGTCATGTAGTGGGTTCCAGTGTCCAGTGTTTGAGGGAAGAACTCTGGCTAAATATGCTGAGTTTCTGTGTTAAACATGTGTGAATAAAACAAAACACAATTCCAGGTCTGTTTGTGACGAGGAAGCAACATTATAACAGAATGTAATATTCAGTTGATGTGAGCAGATGTGCTGCTAGTGGAGTGGTCCCATGCCGTGTGTGGAGAGGGGAGAAGCTATTAGCACAGCCACAACAATTATGATCATATTATTGACTCTTTTGTTTGTGACATGATCTCTTTCTCTGTCTGCCTCTCTCTCTCTCTTCTCTCTTCTGTCTCTTCTCTCTCTTCTTTCTTCTTTACAGAATATCGATGTAACAAACTTCAGTAGCAGTTGGAGCGATGGTTTGGCTTTCTGTGCTCTGCTCCACACGTACCTCCCGGCCCACATCCCGTACCAAGAACTCATCAGCCAAGATAAGGTACACACATCCCCCCGTCATCACACACACAGTACAGAAAGCAGCGTATTCATCTCATCCACTAAACTGTTTTACATCAATGTGAACATTCAGCGCCAAACTATGACTAAAATGAGATGTGTTTGTCTAAAGTACTGACTAAAATAATTATATTTTTCAGTGAATAACTAAACAAAACTGAGTCAAAGGGACAAGTGGAGAAATGATTCTTTGCAGTTATGTGGGTGTTTTACATGTATCTCTATTGGTTGACTATCAGTTTCCACGGTGACAATGCACACATTAGCAATCACAGACAAAAAAGGTTTTAAGTCTGATGTAGTCTGAAAACTCAAGAAAAAATGCAACATGGATTTAAACAGCCAATTTTCAGGAGCCAACGTGTTCATGGTCCTGTTTGATTTTCAACAAAAAAGATGATCTGGTCAGGTTGCGTTAAATTAATGTGCAGATTAAGTCTAACTTGAGTAACATTTTAACACAGTAGTGCTACCAGTTAGCGCCCAGAGCTCCAAACCAGATCAAACCATAAACAAACTCGAAACCACATGTATAGAGTAATGTCGTACAGTTATTATGTTTATCTGGTTTGCCGAAAGATTTAAGACGCTGCTAGATTCAAACTCATGAAATATAACACTGAAAGCATTTAGGTCAACATAGACTCATGGACTATTTGGTGAGTGGAAGGAAGCACAAGAATAGCAGGTCACCACGTCTTTTGCCTGTTCTAGTTATGTAAACCATTGTCTCATGAGTAAAACATAACACATATTCAACAGTTACTACACACAAGGGCATATACGGGAGTACAATAGGGCCTTTGTTATGCATAGTTGGAATGCTTTCTTTGTGATCTATTGATTTTTGAAGTTATTTTTACATGGCTCAATTTAAAAAGGAGTGTGCACCAGATACCTTGAACCAATCTAAGATTGAACTGAACCGAGCTGTCACTTTTAGACTGTTTTAAATGTCTTCTGTATACAATATGAAGCGTACAGTATTGTATACAGAACAGTAATGGTATTTAAATATATCTTTAAAATGTGTATGTTGTGGGTACACTGTGTGGCTGCTGATTTTGTCATTTGTCCATCTCATCCCCGTTTTTATATTTTTTTCTTTTGGCAGAATCTTTTTCAAAATGGTTAAAATTGTGCTTATTTTTTACATTAGAAGTTCTGATTCATGTAAGCTTTAAGCCTTGTGAGACTGGACTTGTTTTGTTTCATTCACACATGTATCACACAAACCGTTTAAATAATCCTGAAATATTAGTCTGTCTATATCTCAAAATGATCTGTTCTGACTTGTGATCATGTAGTAGTAGTTTTCCAGGGCTGAAATCATCCAAATCATTCTAGTGAAGGTGTGAAGTTTAAGAGAAGAACTCGGGCAGGGAAAACACATCTCCAGATATGTTTGAGATGAGGAAACAACATGATAACATAGATCAGAGAACAGTGAAATATGGTTCCTTTAAATCATTTTGATCTTATGAAACTAGTTCTGGGAAATTTTTAGTCATTGATAAGATTTCTTCGAATTGGATTTTTTATCAAACCTTCGTCACTCTGCTCTGGCTGTTCACAGTACTCCTCTTCCCAATCAGATTTCACTGCAGGCAATAATTTAATATGAATAAAGTTTATAAGCACTTTTCAGAACTTTCAGAGACCAGTCATGTTTTCCCATCATGGTAACAACTAGCATGCTAACACATACTTACACGCACTTATTGAACAATAAAACGTTTTCTTATTAGATGCAGATAGTACACAGCAGACTTATTTTGATGTAAAGTGGGTACAATGCCTTTAATGGTTTAAGTGATAACGTAGTTTCATTTATTTAACACACAGCCCTACTTAGGCTATGTTCTTCTCTCAAACAGAAAATGTTCTGTTCCAATTTGTGATGTCATGTGGTAATATAAGAAGTGCTCCACTGTGTTTTCAAACTCCATACACCTTCATTAGAATCATTCAGATGATTTAAGATGTAGACAGATTAATAATAAAGTGTTACAGAAACATGTATGAATGAAACAAAACACAACTCCAGCTATGTTTTTGATTAACGCTCACAAGAGTCAGTTTTGCTTAATACATGACCTTGAATTTCTTTTTGACACACGTTCTTCTGTATGTACTGAGGAGTATGTTTATTTAATTTGAACAAGACGTTGTTTACAGCTGTCTCCCTTCTTCAGACCACAGGATGTTTGTGGAATGTTTAATGCCTGTTGGGTGCACATGGGTGATTAGTTTAAGAGCTGAGGGAAAATCGACATTATTACAGTGAATCCACTTTGTCCGACATCTTTCATCCCACAGTTAACGGTCATTAGATGGACTTCCTGTCTGCAGTCATACACTTTAAGTCCACACTCCACCTATGAATTATGCATACTTTGTTTACAGTAGTGGAAGAAGTACTCCATTTTGTTACTATACACTGTGTAGCTTTTTGGTTGGAGGTCCGTCACCTGCTTGTTTCTATGGATATGTCGTTGTTCTGCCTGGAATGTTCCACAGTATGACATTAAACAGCTCTAACATTTAACCAATTACAGGTGGATTTATAGCTCAAAAATGCCTAGAAAAACAGGCATTCTGACTGTGAGCGGTGTTGCCTCTCCACAGATCTAACCTCTAACTGTACAACATCCCAGACAAAGCAATAACATCTTCATGGAGAAAAGTATTTGATGGACCCTCCACCAGAAAATTTACACAGTGTAGAGGTAGAGATACTGGATAAAAAAATATTTAAGCAAAAGTATAAGATGAAAAAATCAACTTAAGTAAAAGTACTTCTCACATATTTTGAAGTCTTCTAAAACTTCAAACGTTGTGTTTATGTGTAGACTTTTGTTCAACAGAAACAATTAAATCACTTGTTTTCTAAGCTGTTTTTATTTTTTATATATTTAGTTTAATAAACCCCTCAGCCATTTCAGCAGGTCCATCCATCTTCTTCCGCTTTATCCGGCGGGGTTGCGAGGGCAGCGTTTCGCCGTCAGGTGTGCAGAAGACCGGGCAGCGAACTGCTCTGCTGGTGGTGAGCCCACAGGAGGGTGGACCCACGTCGTCCTCTCGGGCACCGGGCGACATCGCGGTCCTTGATTTCATACGGTTCATAAGGGTGCTAGCATTTTTGGGGTTGATGGGGGAAACCAGAGCGCCCACAGGAAATCCATCCAGACACGGCGAGAACATGCAAACTTCACCCGGGCATCGAACCCAGAACCTTCTATTTCAGCAGGTCCCAAACTATAATAAAATGTTGTGAAGTAAAAATAAAAAAGTACTCACTGTAAAATGTACTTAAAGCTCCACTGCATAACATTTCTTATGGGGGGTCTGCCACCTGCTTACCTCCAAGGAAATGTTACTGCTTTGCTTAGAATGTTCCACAGTATAGACTGAACCTATTGATCACCAGGGAGACAAGCAGGTTACAGCACTACGCCGCATCAGAAATCAGATCTGTGGAGAGTTGCCCCTAGTCACAGAATGAATTATGAATTCTGAGCTATAGGAACAACCATAATGAAGAAATGCTATGGACTTAACGTCATAGCATGGAACATTCCAGTTAAAACAATAACATCTCCATGGAGACAAACCGGTGGCGCACCCTCCACCAGAAAAATTAAGTACAGATACCTCAACTGTATACTTAAGTGCAGTACTTTACTCTTCATCTGCTTTGTTACCTTCCACCTCTGTTTGTTTGTATAATCACATAGACAGCAGCCCACAGCCCAGAGCAGCCGGTACAGCTGACAAACAAGCATATGGAATACACTATAGGCCACAGTCAAAACATTGGGCTTCCTCCCTTGAGATCTTAACCACACTTTTAAAACAATAGCAATGCTTGTCTAATGCAAAGACCATTCTGTTCAAACGTACAAGCGTCCTACTTAGACCTGTCACGGTAACACATTTTGAAGCATGATATATTGTTACTGAGATGCAATAACGATTATACTGAAACTACTTCGTGCCACTGTCACAATAACAATAAAGTATGATAATCCCAGCTAACCATTCTTAAATAGACAGTGTCATAAAAGGTGCACTATGTAATTTTTCTGATTTAGAGTCTGTTGCCTGCTTGTCTTCATAGCAATGATTGTTTTACCTTGAATGTTCCACAGTATGGCATTAAACATCTATCCAGCATTTATTCATTTAGCATCATTTGGATAATCTAAATCCTGGCATTTCCAATATCTAGTGAACAAAACGTAAATAGTAGCTGTTAACTACCACTTCATGACATCACAAGGTGGAACAAAGCATTTTGAGCTGTGGAGATAAAGACAGACTTTTAATAAAGGGTACTCAAACAACTCCATGTATATTTTTAATGACGTAAAAACATCTAAACATGGCTAAAAGCTCATGGGAGTCAATTATGGATGGCACCTTTAGGTTCATTCACATGATTTAACTAAATAATTTATAGTCTCTATATAAAAAATCCTGAGCAACTTCTGAACCAGTTGAGAAAGCAAGAAAATAGCTAGACACATGAGACACTGAAAATATCCTGTATACCATTTTTGTCCTAAATTGTGTAATTTGGGAATATTTTAGTGGTGGTGTTTTTTATATCCAAAAACTGTGACTCCAAAAAGGTTGAAAAACAACCTTAGACATATAAAAGACACATAAAAGTTTAATGCTTTGCTTCTTGCTTCTGTAGAAATCTGCATCATTAATGGTTATAATGTGTCTCTCTGATTGGTCAATCCGCCTGTCAGTCACGTCTATCTGAAATCAGAGAAACGGGAAATGTTTCCAGACACGTCTTTGTAAAGTCAAAGTGTGTGGTTTTGTGTGCTTTTGTCTGGCCAGCCAAGAGGTGTGTGGGCAGCAGGGACCATAGGGAGAATAAAAGCGACATTACACAGCCCATGTCTCAATAATTGAATAGACATGTGTTTTTAATAACTGCTGCTGCTGAGTGGATACCCCAAGGGCTCACTATTGTAATCTGTCCTGATCCTATTACTGCTTCTGTTTGTATCTGTGAAAAAGCCATTTGTCATAAGGTGGGACTCACTAAACTGATCAGACAGGTCCTATTATTTAAAATGGGACACAATGCGAAGAAGGTTGGGAGCATAGTTTCCTATGTTGTTCTGGAGCTTACCAAACAAAACTTTTTATGTTTTATATTTATTAAATCACTGCTATTGTTAAAAAATATTATAAATGTGTATAAAATCAAGTCAATTACAAAATAAATCAACTGTAAAAGAGATTAGATTTCTTGACTTACCATTGCCGTACACATGTTATCAACAATTTTCTTTTATTAAAAAACAAAATACGGTGCCTATAGCGAATGAGAAAAAAAATAAACCTCACTGCATAATTTCACAACTTAAATGTCCTTTATTGCACAAACATTATTCTTGTGGACTTTTAGCCATGTTATAACACTTACTTCCTCCAAAACATACCAGGATTTCTTTTGTTTGTTTTTTTTGTTTCACTCACATGTTTGAGTAATGCTTTTTCTTTAACCTGTCTACATCTCCAAACCTCAAAATGCTCTGTTAACTGTTACCATTAACCTTTAGTTCAGTAGAGATTTGCAATTCGAAGGCTGAAATCATCCACATGATTCTAGTGAAGGAAACAACATTATAACATCAGTAAATAGGCAGTTTACTTTTTAAAACAAATTTTGTCAAACTATCTGTAATTGTTTAAGCATTTTAAGCTTCTTGTTTATAGATGACATTTTGAAGACATTTGTGAATTAAAAAGAAATATTTAGTTTTGAATAGTTTGACTTTCAACAACAACATTACTAGATTTCCATCACTCTGAAACCCATGGATAAAACTGTACTGTAAAGAACATGAAATCACAGTGAGATAAAACTTCGCATATGACTCCAACAACAACAACAACTGATCTTTCAACAAAGTCAGACTTGTCACAACATTAAGCAATGAGAATGGAACACACACAACTTCCTATAGTCAACTATACGGACATTTCGTTTGTATATTTTGACACTTTTCAAACAAATAGAGCAGTTATAAGGTGCTGAATCGCTCACTCAGACCACCACATAACTGAACCGTCTCTCGGGAGCTTGTGTTTGGGGTCTTTCCTATTGCAGAAGCATGTAGGTCCCTGTGCGGTGACTGTAGACTGAGAAGGTCTGGTCTCTGCACCAAATGTTTGTTTTGTTTTTCCCTTTTCAGGTCCGAAATCTGACCCTTGCGTTCCAGGCGGCAGAGAGCATCGGCATCAAACCCTCCCTGGTGAGTGCCACAGACCTCCCATACTGAGCTGAGGGGGAGCAGAAAATGAGGAAAAGTCTGGTTGAATTGTTGCTCCCTTTGAAGCTTTCATACACAAAACACATAGACTGCATCAATCAGCATCTGAGTTAAAGGTACAATTTCTCTAGTAGAGGCTCTGCCATCTGCTTGTCTCCATGAAGATGTTATTGCTTTGTCTGGAATGTCCCGCAGTATGTCATAGCACTTGTCTACCTCTGTGGAGACACACAAGTGAGGCAAAGTTATAAGTGAGATCAGTGGAGAGGTGAGCCATAATTAAATAATTAGTTAATTACATTGTTGAATATAAATGATGAGGGTCAAACACCAGGCTAAACAACTACACCAATGGAAATACAAGATTTTAATAGACGCCTTTTTAAGTGGAACAATCACTCTGCAGAGGAGCTGACCTTGACAATGAACTGCAGGAAACACATGATTCATGATTCATGAGTCATGATTTTACCATTCCGTTCAACCGTTTGGAGGCCAGCAGCCCTCACATGTGCACTTGTCACTGTGTCACTGGTCATATTGAGCTGGACTCAGGGTAACAAGTTCATTCAAATTGATTAATGGTACATCCACATCTCATTTAGGACATTAGTTTATGGCAAAATGTACAAACAATATATAGGTTACATCAAAATAAATAGTATTCAGTCCATTTGTAATTATATTTTAGAGCTTTTGAAATACCAAGAGGAAAGTGAAGTAAGAAACAAAACTTGTTTTCCTCTTCTCCTGTGGTGAGGGGCTTCAATGGCCTGGAACAAAAGTCACTTTCTGTAACTTCTCTATCAATCACCAAATGTTCTCTGTGTTTTAAGATCAGGACAAAACCTACAGCTCTGCTGTTCCATAACAGGAAATAGCTTCACACATTATCATGAAGACTCCTCCAGTTCAGCTCAGTTCTCCCATGGGTGGACAAACATTGACATGTCTGTCCAGAAGAACTGTGTTCAAACATGTTTGAGTTAGTTGAGCTTTAAGTATCAGACAACTGTGAAGTGTACACATATCACAGTTTACTCATAGGGAAGTTTACTGTTCACCTGTTTTTTTCCATTCTTCAGATCACCTCTTTTTGCGATATCTTCCCATTTTGCACATCTTGAAAATTTACCCACAGTATTTTTACATTTTTTAAATAATCTTCCCACCTCTAACACATCTTAAGGCAGACCTGTGACCAGTGCCTATGGCATTGTACAGCTCCCAGGCCACGTACGGCCCTTTGGTTGGTTCCGACCGGCCTGTTTAAACTAATTTGGAATTACAAAATAAACACATTTTATAAATTGACCACATGCATAGATTAAAGCTGGATTTCTTTTATTTCAATTTTTTCTGTTTATCATGTGGCCTCATGGAAAAAAATATTCCCCACCCCTGGTTTAAAGAGCTTCTCGCCATTGACCATAGACCGTATATGTCAGGGGACATAGCTAACGCGCTAGCCACGTGCTCCAGAAGGCTCTTCCGGCTCCTTCTGACCCTGGCTCCCGTTGAATTACATTGGGATTTTATCGCCCCTCTCTCTGTAACTGCTCCAGTGAGTCTCGTCATTTTGGTCTTAAATGTTTGTATTGAACAGCTCTACATGATTCTGATTTGTTTTTCTCTGTTTTGCCCATCAATAAAAAAAACTATTCATAACATAGAGCCTGGCTCCAGATTCGCTCCTGTAACCGTTAGTATCGCGAGCCTCATTTTAATGGCCCTGAACGCTGCGGGTGACGTCACAGTCGCTTAGTCCACTTCACATTCTGTTTACATTTGAACAGTTCAGGTTCACAGACCCAGAATGTTCGGGGTCCTGTGGCCAAGCAGGTAGCTCCGGTGCATCCTTCATGTACAGGGTATCACGTACATTAAGGAATTAAGGAGGCCTTTCCCCACACACTGGTGGTGTGGAGTTCGGTCCTACACCCGGGGAGTAGGTTTCCAACCAATTTCATCTGATTCGTTTTGTAACTGGTTTTTAGAACATTGGGGGTGTTAGATGCACATCTTGGGTCTAGGTTAAATGTGGAAGGACAAGTTTACATTTTTCTTTTCAAAACTTAACTAGCGCTAACTTAGACATAAACACTTTTAGCTCCTGTTGATGACTCCTGTAAAGGTCTTTAAGCCATTCTTTTCTTTATAAATGTGTACATTACATATGCAATTTAAGTCCTGGTAGTACAAGAGCAGGCTGTACTTTAGTATGTTTTTATTGCTTTTTAAGTTATAATTTTCTGTGGTTCCACTTACTAAGTCTATGCTTAAGCCTATATAAGTTATTAATCTATAATGAAGGATAATACTTTACTTTTTTTGCAAACACCATAATTTGAACAACTTGATTGTCTAAATTGTGTTCATATTTTCAGATTCTTCACTTTTTCATTGCTTAATCATAACATATACCCTTACCAGTCTTACCAGTGCATCAAAACTGAGTTAAGCATTTTGGCCCGGCCCTCCACAATATTTTCTGTTTCTCAGGTGACCCCAGGGAAAAACATAATTGCCCATCCCTGTCCTATGGGGAGTCTTTGTGGTGCTAGTTATGTTGTAATATCCTGTAATAAGTACATATTTTAACAATCCCAATGGCACCAGTCAGCATTATTGAAACGCCGATAAACATTAATCTGTATATTGACTTTTGGACCCTTCTCCACCCAAACATACTTTCACTTATGTTGAAATTAGAATAAAAGTCGATTAATTGTTACAGGGGACAAGCCAACACATTTCAACACATGTGATGTCTTCGTCAGGGCAGAGAGCCTCCTCACTTTTTCAAATCTCCATCATTTCATTGATTCCTACACAGTGACAGGCAGTGTGCACAAATCAGTAGCAGCTTATTTTCCTTGAGCCCAGATCCTGGTCTCACACAGCGGATTAGGCCCGAAGGTCAAAGTTCACATTTCTTTGCGGAATTAATTCTCCATTACGTGGCTGTGGTTAGGGCCAAACTTGTTCCCATGTCATTGTGTAAGAAAAAACAACAAATAGTTTCTGCCCTTATCGTCTGCATAAATACAGCGCTCGGATGTAGAGGAGCCGATCATCTTCTTCTTGTGTTTGAGGCAAAGCCAAGACAAGCTGTTTGCTCTGGCCTTTCAGCCTCCTGTCACTGTCAGCGTAGTGTAGACTGGCTCTCTGTGGGTCATAACGCTAATACTAATTTAATGAAGAACTGCTAAGAGTCGTGCCTTTGATTTAGGAGACTTAGCAACAGGCTCGGTTATGGGTCACTTAAAAATACTCAATGCAATGTAGATTTGGGGATGTGCAAAATTGGAATATTGAGTACACTGTCATTAAAACTATAAATACTATACTATTAAAAATACAAAAAAATTACCTCAAAAAAGACAGAAACTTCTAGTGCCATCACCCAAACAAAAATAAAGTAATATTTCTACCCCGAAGATATTTACACGTACATTCCTGAATATCGCCTAAATGACATTATCCAGATAGCACAAAAAAGGGTATTATTTATTTGTTTATTTCGACCATGTGTCTTCAACATTTAATGCAGCTCAACAATCAAGGTGAAGAAAATACATAGAAGAAAAACAACTAAATAAAATAAAAAAGTATATAGACACCTCAGAAACGACTCACTCATTAACTCATTAGCCTGATTAGCCCATGGACCTTATCAAAGAGCGTCTCAAGCAGCTTAAATAAAATCAACAATTGGAACTTTTTCATTGGAATATGTTTAGTAAGGTTTATATTTGCTACAGTATGTGGAAAATGTAACATTCTTCTTTTTAGAACAGTTTTTAGTAGTGTGGGCCAACTTTTCTCACTGTATTTGTGTGTGTTTGCGTGTCGTTCTGTTGTCTTGGGTCACGCACACTCTTTAGATTTGTCCTTTTCCTCGTTTATTTTCTGATCAGTTTTGACTTCTGTACTATTTCTCCTTTTAACCTGATTTCATTCTGTTCCAGGATATACAAGAGCTGATGAGAACAGACCGGCCCGACTGGCAGAGTGTGATGCAGTACGTTTCTCAGATATACAAATACTTTGAGACCTGACGTGATGCAGAGACCCCTCTCCTTCGTGTCTCAGTGTGACTTCCAGGACGTCCAGCCCATGTCCTGTTTAATCTACGGACAACACCTGACGAAAGAACCACCACTACTGCCATAGAGACTTATAAATACAGATGCACAATCAAAAAAGTCTGAAATGTGAAAAATACATGTATAAACCTAAGTCAAATCATTTTCAAACATCTACGGTGCACTGTATAACTATTTTGGAGAGGGTCCTGTTTTGTCCCCATGGAGATGTTAGTGCTTTGGTTTAAATAGTCCACAGTACAGTATTAAACTAATCTGTCTTGGATTTATTCAACTACAGGAGTTAATTATTGCACAAAAATATCTTTAAAAAATTCACTCTTACTGTGTGTGCGGTCGCCTCTCCACAAATCTAACCTGTAATTGGGCTTGCAAGTCTTCATGGAGATTTAGATGTTTATGGCCATACTGTGGAACAATCCATGGAGCAGGTGAAGGACCCTCCACCAGACAAGTTATACAGTGCACCTTTTACTTGGGAGCACATACAGCAGTATACTTTGGGCAGTTGGTCTTTCAGGGCCAAAAATAGCTCCCTTCAAACAGCTCGTTTTAATTGGGGAAGCCTGTTGTCTGTGTCCTGCCAAACATTTAATTAAATCCATTTTTATGTCAAAGATCAAACACAAATGTTTGTTGGTCCTTGTGCCAAATGTTGTTCAAACTATTTATGCATGGTTCACATGTAAACCTGTCCAGTCTGAGTGACTCTACACATGTGTGGTCAAATGTCAGTTTATGGCCAACATTGACCTACATTCTTGTAAATATTGATTTTGAGTTTGTACTTTGCAGAGCAGAGAGTATTTTCACAGGTTTGAGTTGATCTGAAGCCTTTGAGTTTTTTCAGTGTTGTCAGAGAGGGATAAGAAAAGCTTTATCTAATGTTAAAACAACTTTACAGAAGCATTCTATGAAATACACAAGAATTTTTACTTTACATAGTCACAACATGTGCACCACGACAGCTGCCTGCAAAAGACATACATTTTATATGACTGTTACATAAGGTAAACACGTGCCATGTCGGGCACATAGAAGTGTTCCTGTTTTTGCATTTGGTTTGGAGTTAGACTTAATATATTTACATGCATTACACAAACATTTCATTTCAGATTTGTATTTTCTGATTTCATATATGGAAAAAATAAAAAGAGTTTTTGGTTAATATGTTTTTGTTTTTGTGATTGCTTATTGGTTACAGAAGTATTTAAGACTGTATGACTCTATAACCGATGTGATACTCACACTGGTCATATGAATATGAAATATGAACATGAAAAATATGAAACAGAAGCTGTTAACATCCAGAAAAGTATTTACATTCTATAGAACCCCTGAAATAGACAAAGTATGAAACTATCACTATCTCTGAAAACGTGAAAATGAACTGTTTGCAGTCTTTCTTTACTTCACTGAATAAATCATCCTACTTTTACTCTCTGTTACCCACATGTCTTATCACTTGTTGATGGCTTTTTTCTGGTAGCCAGATTTAGCCCACGTCATGTTGCTCACAACTTATTTTTAGCAGCACTTTCACACATTTGATTCATTTTGTTAATGGTAACCAAAGACAGGGTACAAGATGCAAACAATAAAAATAATATAAAAGTAAAAATAGATCTATTGGACACAAAAGGGTCAACAAAGGTTTGTTACATTTAAGTTTGATGAGATATGCTGACAAATATGAATATATGGATGTCTTTTTTGAAGTATCCTGGTAACGATATATGTCAAACCACAAACATCGCAAGAACCTTCAATAAAATAAAATCCAACAATAAAACCCATTTGTCACACTTTTCCTGAAGGACACACTGCCTATATGCAAAGTAGAACATAAAACATGTATTTCCCGCTTCGCCTAAAAACACCTGACAACTGCCTCTAACATATAGATTGTGAAACTTTAACCGGACGCAGCTCTACGCCAAAATCTGTTCCGTTCATCAGAAAGTCACAGTCACGTAGACTGGAGCCGCGGTTTGGTCGTGCTCTGCTCTCTGATGGACAGTGAACTGCGGTGGATTTCTCTATGAACGGTCACTATCATTTCGGATATCTTAAGATTTCTAAACTGTTTTTTTCAGCTGCTGAATTGCTTGACTTATAGAAGAAAGAAAGTAAACAATTTCCTATAAACAGTGAGAAACTTGAATGTGTATGGTGTGATTTCCTGTATGCATTATACGCTTTGAGGTAGGCCTACATCATTTTGAAATTTGAGCCTAACTTAAACCAGGTGTAGGTAGGTTAGCTATGTGAAACCTAAAAATCTTGCCTTTGTCCATTTACACGCCTTAAACCTTAACAGTAAAAGAGAAGCACGTGGTGAACTCCGCTCTGTGGCTTAATTGGCGCGTAATTACGCACGGCCGAAGCTGGAGAGGATTCCTCCGACAGTTTCCATTTGCGCGATGTGTGTGCGGATTTGTCTGCGTGTGTGCTGGGCGTGGCTTTCCTCGTGCTATTGACCTTTTTTTCTATTTTCTCTCCGCGTTCCGCCTCCTCTTGAAAACTGCAGTAAGGGAAGTTATGACACTGTCTTTGCTACAAAGATGCTTCATCAAACGTGCCTACGGCTCTCGCAGCGGAGACATCACTACTGACAAACATGTACAGACTGACTGAGGTGGGATTATGCCGCGAGCTACTTTTGAGGACTTTAGTATAGCCTGATAACTGTAATATAGAGTTGTTAACACTTAATTGCAATGTTCTCTAAAAGTGCTTTCTCTCTACAGATGGCGTTTGACGCGCACACTTGTGGACTATTTTGGGTGTATAGCGCACAGACTTTAGTTTCGTGGGACTAAACGTGCAGGATCAGTACAGCTCAAAGTCCCGCACTCTGACGCTGTCATGAATACGGTTTACATCTTGATTGAAGTGGCCATCGCGGTGCTGTCGATCGCCGGTAACGTGCTGGTGTGCTGGGCAGTGTCCATAAATAGCACTCTAAAAAACGCCACGAACTACTTTTTGGTGTCTTTGGCGGTGGCGGACATCCTGGTAGGGTGCTTGGCCATACCCTTCGCCATCATCATCAGCATAGGCATCCACTTGGACTTTTACGGGTGCCTTTTCCTCGCGTGTTTCGTTCTGGTACTGACGCAGAGCTCCATCTTCAGCCTGTTGGCCATCGCGATAGATCGATACCTGGCCGTCAAGATACCACTCAGGTAAGGGGCTGTTTGTGGTGTGTAAAGGAGGTAATTGCATTTCTCACCGTGATAAGGGAACAATAAATCACTGATATTTTCTGAAATGTAATCACAGATAAATTCAGGAATAAAATCAGATGCGCGTGCCAGAGCAGTGTCACTTTAACTAAAATAGACGAGCTGACAATGTTTGTAATAAATCTTTCAAAGCTTTCCCCCAAAACGCGGATTTAGCTAATGCCTTCCTTCCTTTTACAATGAGTTCCTGCACGATTTGCCCTCTTTTGTCAAAATTTGCTGGAGTAGCAATTTCTCGGTGCTCTTTTGATTATAGTTTAAACATTTAGTGCAAGTTGTTGTGATAGTCAGAGTCAGCATGTCCCACCCTGACAGATATGCAGAGTACACTGGGCTGTTGGGTTGTTGTAGTATCATTGTCATGTATGTTTAGATAACGTTTATTTATCTTGGCAGTAGTTTTTTAGCTTACTTGAGGCAGTCAAACGTGTTAAGGACATGGATGATGGATCCAGTGAAATAGTAAATGAGTCTGTGCCATTGTGCCATCGACACAAAACTAAAAATAGAACAGGGATCATCCAAACTTAACTGGACTATAACAAACTATAGTTTGATTGGCCTGGTTGTTCAACAAGTACAGATTCCTGCCATGGGTTTTAAGGAAAACAAAACATTACACTAATAGCAAATAGTAAAACATATATTTATTTTGCATGTTTTTTAAAGGGACTTATGCATATCATTATATATCATTATATATTGAACTAATTAACTCATATTTAACTAACTTTTCTTGTGGGAGGTCCTCTACCTGCTATTCTCCATGGAGATGTTATTGCTTTGTCTGGAATGCTCCACAGTATGACATTAATCTTATCCATTTAGCTTTTTTAAAATAACAAGTGTTTTATTGAAATCCCTTGAAAAACATGCATTTTTAATGTCCACCCATCTGGAGAGGGCAAAAGCCTCGGATTCGATGGCACTGATTTTCATCCCAACCTCTTCACACTCGGCTGCAAACCGCCCCACTGCATGTTGTAGGTTCTGGTTCGATGGAGCCATTAAGACAACATCATCTGCAAACAGCACAGATGAGATCCTGTGGCCCACAAACCCAACACCCTCTGGCCCCTGACTGCGCCTAGACCTTCACTGTGGAACATTCTAACACAACATTTCCATGGACACAAGCAGGTGGTCCCTCCGTCAAACTCAGGATACCAAAAGCACACACCATCAACATTATTAGCACTGTAATTTCCCCATTGTGGCATAAATAAAGGTTTATCTTATTTTAAAGCTAATTAGTTAATGTAGGCCTGTCATCATAATGACTATATCGACTTATCGCTCAATATATGTTGGATAAAACTATTTTGGGGGGATCAGTATTCATGTATATCTTTTCTTTGCACATTACAGATGTAGATTTAAGTACTAAAGTGTTTCATACTGCTGTTTATTTTTATTGCAGCTCATGTTTTTTTAACAATATTGTCCATTTAAGAATTTTTTGTGGTTTTAATCTGGTCTTGGCTTTTTGTATCAGTAGCATCAATTATTTTCTTTTTTTTATATATTTTATTTTTTCAACATTTTTGAATATACGTACATAGTTAACACACAACAGTAAACATGACATAGAGAGTGAACACATCAGACAAATTGCATCCTGTAATAAGAGGCATCAATTATTTTCAACATTATTATTCTGTATTTACTTCAGCAATAACAGATGCTTTTATGTACTGGAGTTGAATCTATTGTAAGTTTATTATCTTCTGTACAGCCTTCAAATCCTGACTTTAGCCTACATCACAACCAAAAAATAAAAGCTGTTATTGCCATTTTATCAAGCAGGTTTTACAATTACTGGTGCTTTATTGAGCTACTCATTTTCTTATCTGATTGCAGCCTTAATGAAGCAATGTAGTGCACTTTTGGAGCTTGCCACATGATTCAAAACATAATTACTTAGACTTTTATCTGATGGCTCATTTGTAGTGATTCTCCCTCCATTTTATTAAGACGAACAGTTTTCAGTGCTCAGAGTAAACAGATGATTCAAAGCTCATAAAACAGTGTTGTTGCTTGTTTGGTGAAGATGTGACCAGATCGATATTGCTGCCAGTCCTCTGCAGCTAAGGGCAACAAAACAAGAGGGAGAGAGATAGACCCCTGAAGGCAACATGAGCTCTCAACATCAGCCCAACCAAAGGTTTTTTTCCCCAGTTTCACTGAATGCGTCACAAGATAGCATACACTGTGTACTGATTTTGACAGTGAGTGGTTGTAGGCTGTTATGACTGAGCTCTCCTGTCATTCTCTTCATCTTTACTTCTTGGCAAGGACAATACGACATAGTGGTGAAATAAAGTGCCTCCATCAAGAGCTTGTAATGTGCCCATCATAGCTTTTATTTTTGACCAGGAAAGTACATAAGAGTGGGAAGTGATTGTAAATAAGCAGACACATATTATAATGAGTAGACACAGCTAAAAGGTTTGGAGAGGGACAGGGCTGTTGTGACACTTTTTTTTTGGGAGGATTTTAGGATATTGCGAGATAGGGGCAAAATAAGTGCTCAAACCAAATGCAATATAAAAGCTTTGTTGTGTAATGGAATAAAGTGAACATTTCCTTTTCCACTTTGAATGATTTTGAAAATCAAACTGTGATCTGTCAATTGGGAGAGATAGTTACTGGGATACTGGGATTCAATGCTCTATGCTTGATTTACAGTGTCAAATGCATTAGTATATTTCAGTTTGTACACAAAGTAATTCAGAGTAATATGTTAAAAATATATTCACATTACAAACAAATTGAACATAAATAGTCACTGTAAAATTAGTGCAGAAAAAAAAACTTTCCCTCATTTTGACCATCTTGATTTTTAGTTTTATTTTACATTGTGTCTTTTAAAACATAACACTTAATAAGTAATTTCCTGAACTTTACAAACTTAAATAAATAGGAACACACTGATCCAGCTTTTTTTTTAAGTATCTGCCGATATTTGATATTTATTATTACTAGTTACTTTCTTTCAAAAATAAAACAAGACAAAACTGATCCAAATGCGTTACGTATCTGTTATTTATCCATCCCCAGCCTCCCCCGGAATCTGGGAGAAGCTCTCCCGGAGGTGTGAGCTGAAGGCCGCACCGACAGAGGGTTCCGCCAGACGTTCCCAACAGACCCTCACGATACACTTGGGTGTATTGAACCACCACCTTAACGTGGTGGAGGGGTTTGAGGTCCCCAATGATCCCGGGAGCTATGTTGTTGGGAGTGTCACACCCTTTGTAGGGTCACCCAAGGCAAACAGGTCTGGGGGGACTAAGAGAGGTTCAGAAGACCCCTTATGATGAGCAACATTCAGAGACCAGTTATGTCACCCGGAATTGCGTCACCGGGGCCCCACCATGGAGGCAAGCACTGGGGTGGGTGCTCGATGGAGAACGCCTGGTGGCTGGACTTTCCCTACAGGGCCCGGCGGGTACAATCCGAAAGAGCGTGGGGCTGCCCTCCTGTGGGCCCACCACCCGTGGGAGGGGCCACAAGGGCCGTGCAAAGAGATCTGGGTGGCAGTTGACGGCGAGGGCCTTGGCAACTAGATCTCCGGACATGAAGACTAGCTCTGGGGACATGGAATGTCACCTCGCTGGGGGGGAGAGGAGCCTGAGCTTGTGCGGGAGGTCGAGCGTTACCAGCTAGATATAGTCGGCCTCACCTCCACGCACAGCTTGGGCTCTGGAACCCAACTCCTTGAGAGGGGCTGGACTCTCCACTCTCTGGCATTGGCCGTGGAGAGCGAGGGCGAGCTGGTGTGGGCTCATCGCCCCACAGCTCAGCCACTGCATGTTGGAGTTCACCCCGGTGAACGAGAGGTTTGAGTCCCTGCGCCTTCAGGTCGGGGACAGGTCTCTCACCTGAGCGGTGTCCTGTTATTGGACTTCTGTGCTAATCGTAGTTTGTTATGAACAAAGGGGGTCCAACACTGCACGTGGCACCAGGACTCCCTAGGCCGGAGGTCGATGATCGACTTAATTGTCGTGTCATCTGACCTCCGGCCGTGTGTCTTGGACACTTGGGTGAAAAGAGGGGCAGAGCTGTTAACTGATCACCACCTGGTGAATTCCCGGGGAAGACCCAGGACACGCTGGAAGGACTATGTCTCTCGGCTGGCCTGGGAACGCCTTGGGGTCACCCAGGTGGAGCTGGAGGAAGTGTCTGGGGTGAGGGAAGTCTGGGAGTCCCTGCTTAGACTGCTGCCCCTATGACCCGGCCCCGGATAAGTGGAAGGAAATGGATGGATGGATATTTATCCCTCGAGAAACTGAGTTTTGTGTAAATAAAAATGTAAACATTATGAGACTTTCTGGGTAGAACAAAAAAACAAACTAACGTTCCTTTGGTGCCAACTTTCGGTTCCTTGGCTTTACATGCCCGCGTCAACAAGCCAATACATACATCGCTCTGATATTCAGCTGTGCAGGTGCCTCGCATCATGACTGCGCTCTGAACAAATGAATGGCACAAAAGCAGTGCTCACGTTTAACATAGTCCCACATTTGCGTCCAAACAAAGTGCAGTGTGTCATCTTACTGGTAAAACAGAAGAGTGGAGTGCAGCATCAAACTTATGTCCACCCAAATATGCATCAAGTCTCCAGTACTGGCCTTTACAGTGTCTCAAAGTCAACGTGTTGTGCATAATAATAAATTCACATCTAGTCACAGTCTGCCATGTATGAGTAAAGTTGAAGCCAAACAGATAAAAGGAACCAAAACTCTGCCAAAATTCTCCTCTTCCTTGGTCCCAGTAAAGCTACAATTTCCAAATGTAGTAAATATGTCCAACGTGAAGTGTGTGTGTAAGGATGCAACCAAACAGATAATAACCAAACTCCACCGAAATTCTCCTCCTTGTGAATCCTGGTAAAAGTGTAATTCCAGAGTAAAGTGTGAATAGGTAAAGATGTATTCAAACAAGACCACAGCGCGTAAAGTTCTCCATAATCTCCCCACCTCTGTCCATAACTGCACAGTACAAGAAAGTTCTTTATCAAAATAAAAAGATCAGTGCACTGCCTTTAATATAAAGTACCTAATTCGTCGAAAGCAAATGTGAAACTTAAGCATGTGTGAGGATCAGACGTGTGCGCTGATTCATTTACATGCACATTTGTTGGGCCCGAGCATCAGAAGCTGGCAAAGGACCTATTAGTGTTGCAAAGCGATGCCAGGCTAAGAGTAGCCAGGAAGTGAGTTGCCTGTAGTGACCAGGGACCCTCGCCCTGACGTAGGAATGCACCAGAGCTTTACGAAAATGTATCGTTTAATATATAGAAAAAAGTGGAACATTGTTCTTGTATCTTTGTATGTTTTTCTCTTAACCAACCCACCCATTTTTCACCTAGTGAACAGTGGCGAAAACTCACAAGAACGCTTGCAGAGCGCGAAATACGTGTGCAGTGTGATCAGGCCCTTAGGGTAAAGGACAGGTACTGTTTAACAGGTGTACCGCCCTAGTCAAACTCCCCACCTGCCACTGTCCCCGGAGCGGGTCACGCCCTGCGGGGCAGGGCACTTAACGCCAGAAGCAAGTTATGACTGAACATCATATAGCTTAGTACATTGTTTTAAAATATGATTTAACATAGTTATAATGTAATGCAAGGACCATTAATTAACATTTTAAAAAATACAACCGGCTACATTTTCAGTATTGGTAACAATATCCAGTACCAGTACTGGATTGGTGTGTTTCTAGGTTTAATCATTAATATTTAACTAAAAAAAATAGTCACATTTCTCCAAAGTGTGAACTCTCCTCCAAACCACATGCTTTTACTGACAGTGGATTGACTTTGGACCTCTTCATTAAAAAGACCCACGATGATCATTGACAGTTAGAAATGACTGACTCTCCATCTACATTATAATTCTATTCATTGGATACGATTAAAAATATGTTGTCTATTATTCTCCAGCCACTCCTCTAATCACAATCAAGTGTGAACTCTCAGAAGATGTAGACAGCATCTATTTACTGAAATATATACATCCATCTTCTTCCACTTTATCCGGTTGGGTCACGGGGGCAGCTGTTCAGTGCTCAGTCCTCTGCGCACCTGACCCCCTATGAACCCCTCTGTGAGCCCACAGGAGGGGGGACGCCAGGGTCCTTGGTGTTAGTTCATAGGGGTGCTGCATGTTTTGAGTTCATGGGGGAAACCGGAGTGCCCAGAGGAAACCCATCCAGACATGGGGAGAACATGCAAACTCCACACAGAAAGGAACCTGGAACCTTTTTGCTGTGAAGCATGAACCGTGCCACTTTACTGCAATATAAAGTGACAATTGTGATGAGTGATTAATTTAATTTTATTATATCTTATATTTCTTTTCATTTTGACCTGAAAACAACCTCATAATATGTTAAATGCACATTCAGTAGATTTCTCTGACAGCTTTGGGAAATTGTTCTGGCGTGTGTATGCTTAACTTGACTGTGGATGTGTGGAAAAGCCCCAGTAGTGTTTTCACAGATGGTCCTTGATGGAAGTGTACAGCCAAAAGCAGATGTTTGAAAGCCCAGGAGATAACCATGCTGCTCATGCTATCAGTTAACCCTCAGTTAAGCCTCTTCAGGGTTTCTTAGAAGATCGCGGCCTGTCCCTTCGGGCTGCACAATCTTTGACATAACCTTTACAACAACATAGACCTCAAAGGGTGGGCTCTAATCCCACCCATGCTAGTAACCCTCACAGGTTTGGTGAAATGTCAAGTATGACACTGATTTTTTGTGGTATAATGAACTCAGCTTCAATAAACTAAAGAAACTAGTTTTTAAATGCATATGATGCAAGTCTGTAAGGCTGTCAGTTTTGGAGAAAAAATATACCATAGTTGCAAATTTTGCAAAGTATTGCAATTGTGATTACGTTAGTGATTTATGTTTAAAAAGTAAGTTTCTGTTGCCTGGTGAAACCAAACTATTGTGTCACGGGGTCCTCTTCAAAACACTCAGGCTGAGTCGGGATACTCGTTTTAGGATGTTTTATTCCACAGTGCAGAACAGGAAAACAGGCGCAAAAATGTGTGCCGGAAATATTTACAGTGAAACAGTGGGAAAAAAAGGTCTATTTACAGGGCAGGCAAAAAGGTCGACTTCTCCTTCAAGTCTCTAGGTTTAGCTCTCGCTCCACTCTCTCTTAGTCTCTCAGTCGTTTGCTCGCTCCCTCGCTTTTCCAGCGAAACACTATCTTCATTGTAGCCAGGACACGACAAGACACGACCCGACCAGACACGACGAGAGTAAAGACTAGGTGCTGAGCGGCAGGGCGCACCTTTATACACCCCTCGCCCCTCCCACCTTACGTAACTCCCCTCTAAAAACTTAATTAAATCATTTCTACAACTAAATGATTAATATTACTGGGGCCAACAGTTACACATAGAGAATTGCTTTGATCTCACATCCATAAATGCCCGAAAATGGGTTATAAACAAATAAAACACAGTTAATTGTCCATGCCAGTCACCTGTGGCTCACATGACCCCGGAGCGCGCACAACGGGAGGATTTAAGCTCCTGACGTGGATGTGTCCGGGTTTGCGCACCCCCAGTCGCGGCCGAGAACACGCGAAAGCGAAGTCTACTGCGCGGCCGCACCGCAGCGCCCGCAGCGCGGAGCCCAGCAAACAAGGAAACAGGTGAGCACGCGTCTTCCCAGCTTTCCCCCGGGGACCGTGCTCTCAGGGACGGACCTGCTCCGTCACATATTGTTTATACAGATTCATATCAGTCTGGTCCCTACACCCTCTGTTCTGTTTGAAGTCCAGCCAAACGCGATTCTGCAGTTAGATTTTTTTTTTTCATTGTGTGAAAGAAAGGAGCTCATTAGTCACCTATGAGTTACTCTCTTTTACTCATTGATTCTGCAGAAATCCACAATGTTTTTCAGTTCCCTGTGATATTTTTCTATTTCTTTATTTTTTCTGATATGGTGGACCTGATTGTCTAATCCATCTGTCAGTCATGCCCATCAGGAAACTGGGAGATTCACCAGTGACTGGACTCACATCTTTGTCATTTCTGTGTATTTGAAGAAGTGTGTATTCTGGATCCTAGGCAAAGATTTCTGCTTTGTAAATATCTTCAGGAACATTAACATTTGAGAGACTGAAATATGAACTGAAAAACTAATACAGGAATCATGATGGTAAAGGTCGAAACTACAGTTATTTTTTTTCTATTAAAAATACATGATATTTGTTTTTTTCACATTCTATTGCAAAAAATATCCTAACATGACTAAAAAGCAGTAAGCAGTAATAAGCAGAAATTGTTGATAGGAAAATGAGAATCAGCAGTATAAGCTAATATAAGCTAAACATATTTATTATGGGTTTTATAAATACAAATGAACATTGAATTAACTTTCATGTGTGCACATTTCACATGCCCTAAGCCTTATACTATAGTGATGATTTAATTTAAACATTTAAACAATTTAAGCCACCATTAATTTAGTGTCTGTTTAGAAGAAGACGTAAATAAACCATGTTTTAATCACGCTAACGTTTATAACAGCACAATCAGCACAGTCAGTTGTTACCAAAAGAAGAAGCTGTTTAAGCTGTAGCCTTTTTGTCTCAATAAACAATTTCAGTTTCCATTTGTTCTTACGTCAGAGTAAAATACAGATGCAGGTCGCCAAGACCTCTGTTGTGATTAAAGAGGGCACGACCAGAAAATAACCAAAGAGAATCGGGACACAACCTGGATCGGTTTTTACCAGCTTTCAAATTGCAAACAAAAATGTGTTCGAGCTAAACAAGGAAAGTGAAATGTATCCGGATCACAGCACATAGGGTCCACAGCAAAATGAACAACTGTCTTATGTCTAAGTCACGTATTTGTAGCGGACATCTTTCAAGTGCAGAATATATCTTGTCTTGAATATCTTTTTCAGAATTAAATAAATAACTTAAACTTTTGTTTCATGGTTAATTTAACAGAAATCCACACTTTCTCACCTCTTAGTGTGATCTTTTTTTCTTTTCTTTTTTTTTACTTGCAAGACACTATGTTTGTTTTGATGTGAATGGTCAGTGCTTTTCTCATCGTTTCTCATGGTTAATATCCCTGTCAATCGTGCCCATCTGAATTGTGTAGTATATGAAAGATGTACAGATGTCTATGTCCTAAGCAGAAACACAAAAGAGAGAGGAGCTTAGTAGAAGAGTGAGTCAGGGCAAGATGCCAACATGCTGTCATCACGCCAGAACTAATCCACTCACCGTACAGTACAGCCTCCAAAGCCCTTATCACAGGGACCTATAGGACCTATACGAATCATCCCATATGCACAGACTGAAGAAGTACTGAGATACTTTTAAGCAGAATAACATTACCAAACGAGACATAGGTGTGTAGTCCATAATGTTTTAATCAGTTGCTCACTGATAAGGACCAGGCTAATGATTAGGTGGGCATTTCCTGTTTTAAGCCTTCATTTTGAATTGGAAATGAGGTTTGAATCTAGCAAAAATAACAAAAAAGACTGAAAGGCCCTTAGTGGTATCTAAAGCCTATTGTGCACCTCACAGTTGTTACTTAAATTAAAGGCATGGTAGAATCCATAAACCTACCATAAACTTGTGATTTATTTAAAGCTGTTTTTAGTCTCGTGGTTTTCTGGGTAGTACTCACACTCCCTTTGTCACTTTATTTTTGGCTGCTGTAAATCACGCAGTGTGGCAGGTAACATGAGTCTGTCTGTTTGGACCTTGAAACAGTTGCACTGGTGCAAGTAGAATGCAGTGTGAGGCATCTGAATGTGCTTCATGTCATTAATATATGCACTTTATACTTCATTTGTGATAACATTCAAATGCTAAAATGAATGCAAAGAAAGCAGTTATGTTTTATAATACATCCAAAAGGTTATGCATATGATTTAGAATACAAACATCACAATGGGAAGTATGGGATGAAGGAGGTATAACGACAATAAAACATTTGACCAATCTGACAATTTGGAGAGATTGTTAAGGATTCAGTATGTTTTAGCTCAGTGCACACCCTCTCCTTCTGTTGGTTGGCCACTGTCATGCTCTTGAGTGAGTGACAGATGGATTTAACCAATCACATTAAAGCACCTTGTCAGAGGAGGCTGATGGTTTTAGTCACAATACACTAGGATAATGACACAAATACAAAACTCTTGCAGTAGAAGGTTACTTGAGTTAATTAGCTCAGTGTTAGGCCCTTAGTCACAGAACAGCAGAAGCCCTACAGCTCCACTCTTCATCTGATGAGAAGAGGAGGCAGAGTGAGTCAGTGAGTCGGCTCTGAACCCAGTAAAACACATGTGGAAAGCCGAGGATTTTAGAGCTTGAAGCAGTCGGAATTTATGAGCAGATAATACAAGTGTTGTGTAAATTATTTAGCTCTAACAATGTTTTTCTTCTGACAAGGGGTTTATGTTATTGATGGTATTGATTTGAATATTTGAAGAATTTTGTTTCATTGCTCAGAAGGTAGGACAAGGATTCAGGCAAAATTCTGTGTTGTAATGTCTATGTCTAGCTTTGAAAATCAGTTCGGCTGATGATCCAAGAAGAAAATTTAAAGGTGCCCTATGTAACTTTCTCTTGGAAGGTTTGCCCACAGGCTTGCCTCCGTGGAGATTAGAGTTATTGCTTTGTCTGGAATGCTCCACAGTATGGCATTAAACATATTTGTCTTGCATTTATTCAATCACATGTGTTTATAGCTCCAAAACAACTGAAAAACCGGCATTTGAGCTGTTAGCGATGTCTCTTCTCGACAGACCTGTCTTGTATCTTGAGCTAGTGGCATCACCTGTTTGCCTCTGTGGAAATATAATGGAAATTTAATCTGATGCTGATGCTGAACATTCTAGTCAAAAACATAACATCTCTATAGAGACAGAGAGACAGCCTTAGTTACACAGAGCACCTTTAATGTGTAATATTTTTCTTGAGAGAAATGCTAAGGGGAGAAGAAAGAAATGGTTGGTGTAAGAACTACGGCTGAGTGATATGCACAATAATGTTTTTCTCTTTAATTCGCCTTACCCCTATATCTTTTTAAATAGCCTATATTTTGTTTTCCAAGCCTAGTCAGCTACTTTGCCTGTGACACTGGCAGGCCGCTGTTCCTTTACCCCAGATTGAAAAAGCGAAGTTCAGGGGGAGCCACGAGGTGTGGAAAGGCTCTACAATTTACACAACATTTTCTCACAAAATGATCTTGCTATACGTATCTCAGAGGGCCCATATTATGCTATTTTTGTTTCTATATTAGTTGTTTCCTTATCAAAAACATACCTGGAGTTGTGTTTTGTTTCATTCACACATGTTTAACACACAAATTCTGCATTTAGGCTGATTTTTTTTTCTTAGACAGAAAACAAACAGAAAATACTCTGCCACCTTGTGATGTCATGTGGTAATACAGGAAGTTCTCCACTGTGCTTTTAAACTCCATACACTTTCACTATAATAATTTGAGAACTTTCAGTCCTGGAATTCCCCGTCTCCATTGAACTAAAGGTAAAAGGATCTGTTAACTTGAAAACTACTGCTACATGACATCACAAGGTGGGACGGAGCATTTTTTGACCTTTGGAGATGCAGACTGGCTAAAGGGTGACTCAAACATGTGTGAATGAACAAAGCACAACTCCATGTGTGTTTCCATGTGTGTTTTTGATGCGTTAACAACAGTATAACATTGCTTAAAGCTCACAAGAGTCAATTTTGCATAATATAGGACCTTTAAATAGGTACAGCCTATATTGCCCAGCCCTATAACTGTTAAATAGAGCAAGGTCTAAACTTTCTGTGCCGTACAAGAGGAATAAATAATCTTAACCCAAATCGTGTATATAAATAGTTCTGAGAGGTAGAAGAGGTAGATGGAAAACCTTAACAGGTATCCTTAACAGGTCTTTAGAGTCCTGGTCTTGTAATCTCCAAGGGCCACTTCTAAACAATAGACACTGGCTTTGATGTCCCACTTTAAATGTTGTATGTTTAAAAAACTGCCACTTTGAGAGCCATATTAAAACAATGATTTTTTTTCTTGGTGTTTTCCAGGTACAAGGAGTTGATGACGGGAAAGACCGCCAGGGAGATTATCGCTATTTTATGGACCTTATCTTTCGTCATTGGTCTAATTCCATTCTTTGGCTGGAATGGGAAACACATAGGCTGTTCCAATAGCACTTCGGGACTCATCAACACTACAACTACGGAAGCTATGGAAGGTCAAAAAGCAGCAAGCTTACTCTACAGCTGCAAACTCAAGTGTTTCTTTGAAAGCGTGGTGGACATGCACTATATGGTCTACTTTAACTTCTTTGTCTGCGTGCTGCTCCCCCTACTGATCATGTTGGGGATCTATCTGAAGATTTTCACTGTAGCCCGCAAGCAGCTAAGGCAGATTGAGCTCAAATGTGTTGGTAACGGAGAGAGCCACCATCACGGACTGCTGCAAAGAGAAATACGTGCTGCAAAATCGTTGTCAATAATCGTAGGACTATTTGCAGTCTGCTGGTTGCCTGTCCACATTCTCAACTGTCTAACTTTATTCTACCCCATTCTCCTGAAACCAGATGTTGTCATGTATGTTGCGATTATTTTGTCCCATGCAAACTCCGCGGTGAATCCCATTATATACGCATACCGGATCCAGGATTTTAGGAACACATTTCGGAAAATCCTGGCGCAAAATTTTTTCTGCCACAAAGAAGAGATGTATCTTAGTTCAAATGGCAGCAAACGAAACAAAGACCAAATCCACATGACCATAGACCCTCTGCTATAGTGGCACGCTTGTCCAATTTTTTATGGAAAATGTTTACAAAAAGGGTTTGATATGTGAAGTTAAAGACGCCTTGAATGTTTATTTATTCGAATCAGGGCTCTGAAAATGGTCTTACCTTTGTATTGTGAAGGTTTTTTAAAAGTTAACTGGATTTGTAAACCTGTGAATAGTATCCAGACTTTACTATAGGCCCTTTAAAATGCTTTGTGATCAGAATGTTCAGAATTCAGAGTGGAGGCAAAATGAAGCAGACAATAATTATGAATTAATTATTATTAACTGACATCAGATTTAAATGCTAATGTCTTTATAACAAAAAGAAAACAACAAATTTGAATTTCCAGGGTACAAAAAATATCAGTTCTTCTCTAATAAGGATGTTTATTTCAAGCTTCAAAATTGTATTGGAACTTCATTCTTCAACTACTTCTTCAACTTCAAGTATAAATAGCGGTAACAGTGACTATTTAATATCCTAATAAATAAATGTAAATGTCTCTAAACTCTGCTCCAATGGTTTTCATTTATCAACCCCCCCTTGATCTTTCATAGTTTGTGATATTCTGTGGTCAATCCATATTTCCCATTGAAACTGCGTTATGTTCTACTTCACTTTTGCCTCCACCTGACTCCATTCTGGAATTTAGAAGTTTTGGTTTACACATTTTTCAAGGGTCAATTGATACTCTGCAGCGGCGTCATGCTGGGGGTGTCCTGCACGTATCTCTAATGGTGGAATGTTCAGGAGTTACTATGGTGACACCATGCACACCTTCGCAAACACTGTCAATAAAGTCTGAAAACTCAAGAAAAACACAAAATGGATTCAAACAACTAATTTTCAGGAGGCTGTGATCAATACGAGCGCTCATGGTCCTGTTTAGGTGTTTGATTTTCAATAAAAATGGTGAAAAACTGCTAAGAGCTAATGCTAACTAGCTAACTAGCTTCTGACTGTAATATTATTTGAGAGGGACTTATTTAAGAGCACAAGTCCCCTCACCTAAATCAGTTCTTTATGATCAAATTGTGTTAAAATGAAGCTCAGATTAAAGTTTAACACACCTCAGAAAGAGCAGTGCCTACAGTTAGAACCACACCCCCGGAAATATTGATGACATCCGCTGCAAAATATCAATACAAACACTATTTGTCAAAGAAAGTCCACCTTGTTACCACTCAGCAACACTCCTGCTATTTTATACATTGCCAGTGTTATTAACTTATTTATTATGTTGAGAATGTAATGATCAAATTATGTGGCTTTATTTGTACTTGACTTAGAAATAGTCATTTTGTGGTAGACAATTTTAAGGTTCACCTCCTCTAAAATTAAAGGGTCTGTGCTATTTTCTGATTTAGTAGTATGTTATAATGTTGTTTCCTCATCAATCAGTTCTTCTCTCAAACAGAAAACACTCTGTTCCACCTGGTGATGTCATGTGGTAATACAGGAAGTGCTCATTACACCTTCTGTTAACTTGAAAACTACCACTACATGACATCACAAGGTGGAATAGAGCATTTTGAGGTTTAGAGATGCAGACAGAATAATAATTACTTAGGATTACTTAAACACGTGTGAATGAAACACAACTTTTGGTATGTTTTTGAAGAGGTAACAACATTAGAACATGGCTTATAGCTCACAAGAATTTTGTGTAATATGGGACCTTTTAAGTTTATTACAAGTGACCAGCTGCTTATTATGTGAAAAGACTCTAAAATAAGGAGTTTCCAAACTGAGCAAACTATGTGACAAAGTTTAATGAAGATAAATAGAACCGGGACAGTATTTTAAGTTGTATTGTTTGAAGTTAATAGTAAACAAGAGAACAAAATATTCTTTTTCATAAATTTTTCACCATTAATACGAGAAATACGAGACCTGAGGTTTGGTGAAAAGAGCCTTTATATTGGTCAGTATCATTACCGTTGTGAGGTAGGACCAGTGGATTGGGACTTATTGTCTTTAATATTGTGCTTTTTGTACATTGTGTTTGTTTATTGCCTTTGAAATGTGGAAGACTTTTACTGTGCATTATTTCACTGTAGATACTTTAGTTGCCTTTAACCAAGTGCCAGAAATTCCACACCAAATCTCATTCAAACCTGTGTAAGCAGCTGGCTGGAGAAATTATGGCCTATTTAGCATAAGGCAGTAGTTCTTATGGTGATTAATCAGTTGATGGTGTCTCAGTCATCCAAATTCTTTAGTTTTTTCTTCATTAGTCATCTAAATAAGATAAGATAAGATTATAACATTTTATACGGACCAAAGCAGAGAGAAGAAAACATGGAGTGAATTAATTGGAGCTTTGGGGGCGATTGGACAGTTGAACCTACCTTTTAATTTTCCATGTATTTTTAGTACTTCTCTGATACATAGTTTTTTGGCCCAAGATCTTAATAATTTTTAGCATTTGTCAGTGCCACGCTGTCTTTAAGTCAAATAATCAAAGCACAGGGCATGTCTTTAGTCGACTACAGCCATATTTGGTAAATAAAAAAGTGACGTCTGCAGTTGGAGCAGGTCATGTTTCATATTTTTTCTACAAACAAGAGCTCAGGATGTTGATGTTGAGTTTATGGTCACGCCTTCACAGTACAGACAGATTATCAGAGCAGTTTGGGCCTTTTCTGTATCCTCACACAGGCCTGTCACGATTCAGTACATAAAGGATGGAACAATCATTTTTATGGGTCAGAATATATCGTGGGTACTTTCTCAACTAGTGGGGAAATTTTCTTTTTTTTCTGCAGTATATATTTTTAACTGTAGGTTAAATTAGAAACCGAAATAACCCAAACTAATTACATAAGTGTTGCATTCTACGGTTTATTTATTGCAGCTCAACAATATTTAACAATATTGTACGTTTAGAATAGTTTTTGCGGATAATTCGGCTTCATGGTGTGTTTTCAATATTATTGTTTTTGGTTTATATTTACTTTAGCAATATATCACATTTCAGATTTGTGATCGTGACAGGCCTACCCCACATCCCTCACCTCTTTTGCGATCATGCCCGTCAACAGAAATCTGGACACATGAGCCCCCTTTAATATAAATCAATAGGAAGACGGTCCAATTCTAGGCCACTACTTCATCTAGTTGTATCACAAAACAAAAATGCATTTAACACTTAAGAGAAACCACAGTATAAAAGAGTACAGACTAATTAAATGGTCCTTTGTGGCCTTAACGTGATCAATCGGCCCGTCAATACTTAAAGCTGTTTTAATGATCAGCCCTCGTCTCCCATTATCCATTTAGTGTCAGACAGGAGCTGTGACCTGAGTCTACCTCCTGGGTCACATGTTAAGACTGACCAGATATGACCAGGACAGACTTTATTGCTTATCAGTACATTCTCACCAATCAATATGAGATGAGAGGAGAAGGCCTGATAAGCCGGGGGTCAGTGTGTCTGGGTTTAATGGGAGCTGCCCTTGGGTAAGACGATATGACGGAATTTAGGAATCACTGAAACAAAAGTCATTTATAATTTTTTTTTTTAAATTTTGACAATTTTCAAAATAAAAAACAAAAATAACAAACTATACCTCTTTCCAAACTTTGCAGTCCAATATGTAACGAAAGTAATCTATAAATAGATTACTATAAATTTTTATTTGTGTTTTGGTTGACATTTGTACTGTAAGTGCATTAGATTGATCAAAATATAATTTGAACTTCATCAAACAAATACATTTTAAGGATCGCCAAACATTAACTAAGAAAACAGTCATATAGTTTGTGCCAAATTAAACATGTTTAGTAAAATCAGAAAACTATGATTATCAGATAAAAATTTGCTAAAAATGTATTTTTAAGTGCATTTTTATTTTATTTGAGCAATGTGTTACACAGTGTAAGAAAGAAAATTTTAATAGAAATTTTCATTGCCTTTGACACATTGGTTTGCATCATTGCGTGTGTTTCCTTCCCAAACCTGCACAAGTGTGAACAATCAGATAGAAATCGGACTACTCATGGAACAGTTTAAACGACACATTTCAGTGATTTGATAGAAATCCGATAATGATCAGGTCCTTCGTGTGTATGATGTAGCCGTACTCTTCTTTTGCCCCACTAAACTGCCACCATCTCCTCAGTAATGTTACTTATTACCCCACTTCTGATACAAGGGCTAAACAGGAGTGTGCCAAGCCTCTCAAGTACATTCCGATGGAGACATATAAACTGTAAACACACTGTACGGCCTTGTAACTTTGTTGTGTTCAAATTGTTGTGTTAAAAAGTACTGTAGTCGTTTGGGATCCTTTACCTTTTGGAGTTATGGACCAATGTCAAACTTCTGTCTTCTGTGAACTTGTGATCATGGGTGAGCCTAAGTGATCCAAATCCAATTCTCCGTCTTCATTCCACCCTCTGTACTGTCCGTGTAGTGTTTTGTATAACCAGGAAACTGACGCTATCTTCAGTCTACAACTTCAGATTTTCATTGTTGTTAAACATGATGCAATCTAAATGTATGGTGAATTATTTTGTTAATAAAGCCAATGTTTATATTGTTACAAATGGCTCTTTATTATGTTACATGAACAGATTATCAACATATGGATAATATTGTGAACGTTGTGAAGAAATTTGAATCGAGTATATTGTTTATAACAGAAATAAATAAACGCTGAAAATTTGTTGTAAAGTTGTATTTAAACTAAAGTAAAATTTCTGACATAATATAGTCTGAATATAGTTACACAAATATAGTACACAAGTGTGACTGCCTTATGCAACTTTAAGGTTAAAATCCAGTTATAGGAATACTCCTAAACATATTGAAATAGTAATATGTATAATTAATATATAAATTGCCTGTAAATTTCTTGGGACCATAAAATTAACAAAGAAACTACAGAAATATCACTTTATTTGGAAGATTACATTAAACATTTCAATGATAGACCATGTTCTCCATATTTTAACTGTGCATATTTCCAGAACTACTACTTTTCTCTACATACCCCACAGCTATTGCCAGTTTATGTACAAGACTGAAACATATTTAAACCAGCAGCTGCTCATCTAATAGCTAAATAAATCAGAAAATAAGACTTTGGGACAAATAAGAGTTCAATAAATAAAATGACATCTGGCGTCTTCCTCAGAAGCCTCATACTCCTCATAAAGTCTTTAGTACCACTTTAGTACCACTTCTGTTTGACATATTCCAGGGCTCATCAGATCGGAGGCTCTCAAAACGCTGTGGCGCTGAGCAAAGTGGTCATCTCCTGGTCAGACACGGCCTCCTGCTGAGTCACACCCATGGCCTGAGACAAGTACACGGCGAGGAGGTGTTTGCACTGAGAAAACAAGAAACCCTCCGTGAATGCAGCCCGAGAGGTCAATACAGACATATGTGAAATGATACATGTGGTCGAGAGCAGCTTCTTCCTTTTCCATTCATAAAAATACTCAATAGAAACAAGTTATTTCCCCTATAAGGTTGTGCATTAGTCAAATTTTAAAATGGATTCAGATTCAGTCATTTCTAATAGTCAATGATCATCTTGGGTCTTTTTAATCAAGAGGCCCACAGCCAATCCTGTCAGTAAAAGCTCAGATTTTGTGCAGACTTTAGAGGATGAAATTTGACTATTTTTGTGTTAAATGGCACTGATTAAAAGTCTGTGTTGCTTATGTTCAGGAAATGAGCTTCAGTGAGACATGAGAAAAGAGAAAATTGAAAGGCGTGATTGAATGTGAGGAAAACCCAACATCATATATATCGTATTTCTGGCCTATAAGCCTCTACTTTTTTCCCAGGCTTTGAACCATGCAGCTTTTACAAATGTGCGGCTATTCTGTGGATCTTTCTTAAACCGCTAGGGGCGCTCTAACCGGAATTTCAAAAACAAGATAGACTGAAAATTAATGCAAAGAAGAATACGCTACTTTTTATTTAGCAGATATGCACAACAAATTACTATCTGGTAATTATTTTCAAATCCTTCATGAAAAGCACACGAAGGAGTTTGTATGATGCAAGTTTTAAGTTGAAGGCATCGATCTTGCTCCAGGAAGGAAACCGTGCTGTAGAGCCCTGCACCCGCGGGACCCGCGGGACCCAACACAAAACAGTGCAGCCCGGGACATATTCTGAAAGCTTATTGCGGGTGCGGGCGGGAGCTCGACTGCACGATGCGGGAGCGGGACTGAAAATTCTACGGTGCTGCTGCACGTAAGCTTGGGTCAATGGTTTCAGCAAAGATGATTAAAGTGACTTGTGGTTTCACTGCACAGGAGAAATGAAGGTAATCAATTACCGGTTCTTTTCTGTTTTTGACCTTGTTTTAATCAGCACAGTTGCTGCCGTGTTAAAAGGCACTGTTCGAAAGAATCTGTTCAGGTACATAAATGTACATTTACAGTACAAAATTGTTCTGTATATGCAGTAAATATCAAATTTTTCAACATAGATATCAGCGGCTTATAGCCCGGTTGCGGCTTGTATATACTTTTTTTTTAAATTAAAAATAGAGTAGATGCAGCTTATATACAGGTGCTATATGCTATATCTATAGTCCGGAAAATACGGTAATAATATTTGTGCACCCCCGTCTATAGCAATCATAACATGCTAAACCTAACCCCTTATGTTATGGTACTAATACACTATAGCGACAGTTTGATAACAGTCACATTCTGAACAATACGCAGCAATGCACCACACAGCCTTATTTTAGCTGAAAGGTGCCGTAAAGAAAGGAGCAGTACACTATTTCTAATTACAGAGATAAAGACCAAAGCACGACTGTGAGATCTGATGAGCCAGCTGCCTGCTAAAAGGGCTGTGCTATTAATCACATTTAAATCAAATTTGAGATTCAGTCACTTATAATTGTTAAAGCCACAGTATGTAACTTTTTAGCCAGAAAATAAAGTACAATAAAAGCATGTTATTCTTTTACAGTGAGAATCAGAAAAAATATGCATCCTAAGTGTGAGAAGGCTTGCATCAAACCTGACTCTTATTTGGCCTAGAAGAGACTTGTCTCTGCTTGTCTCCATGGAAATATTCATCCCTGGAGAATGTTCCAAAGTATGTTTGGTCTATTTCTGTGGAATCATGTATATGTACTTTGAATAGAGAGGTCTAAAGCCAATCCTTTGTCAGTAAAAGGATGTGGTCTGGAGCAGAGTTTAAACTTCGGATGAATAAATGATTACAAGGTCTATCTTGTTTATGTTCATGAAATCAGTACTGACAGCTATTTTATGTTGTTTTGAAAAAGAAAAAAAAATCAGTATAAAGAATGAATTCATTATTGCTTTGTTTTTTGTGTGCAATATTTCCCTGGTTTCTTTCGGAGAACTAATGGCTGCTCTCCACAGTATGGTGCACGCTGCTTTCTCACACTGGTTTTAGCCTCATCCTCAGGGGAAATCCGACTTTCTGATATTTGGACAGAGGCAGGGGTCATCTGCTCAAAAATATTTGGAGTTCTCAAACAGCCAGTGGGAGCAGAGACGCCCCCTAGAGGAAGGACAAAAACAGGACCTGTGCACAGTCCACACATGGGACCCAGACTGCAGCAGAGGGGAAGAACCAGAACGCACAGATCAGTGACACGAGATGAAACCTGTGCCAGAAATCTCCCAGTGTCTATATAATGCAACTGGATTTGTAATACATGTGCCAACTACTGTAGTTATAACTCACTTGGGGACAGGCTATTGGCAATGTACTTCAGCTTTTTATATTACAATTTTTTAAACAGGCATACTAGACTAATGAAAATATTTATATCCTTTTCTTTGGGATTTCCCATTTCAGAAAATCCCTTCACTGGCTCCACAAACATATAATCATCCATGTATTTATTTATATATGACTACAGGAGTCAGTTGGTACGCAAGTGCACGAGTGAGCTACCTTTACAAAACAAAAATGAATAAAGTAACCATAAGAGCCATGGCAAAACTTAGATGGGGGACATTTACATAAAACATAAACCGATATTTATTTGTGAGTAAACAAAGTTAGGCATCAAAATGGTAGATTTACAATAATAATTGGCATTTAATTAATCAAATTTGAGTTTTTGACGACAGTACATGTAATTCAGAAAGCTCTTGGCAAAGCTACTTGGAAGGGGGTGGAAAGCTACTAGTAGCACCCAAGCTACAGGTTGGAGACCCCTGATATAGACGATAAATGACAATATTTAAACTAATTTATGCCACTGACGTAATAATCAAAAGGCAGGATTACACCCCCAAAAATGTGATTACCTGTCAGCTGTCTGAAAATGTGGTGCAAAAATGTAAATAAATATTGAGGATATTGAGGACAAACAATATATGGTGCATCTTTTATTTATTGAATCATCAAGATGATAAAGTAATTACCGTTACAGGCCAAGTCCTGTGCAAGGTTTTTGCACTTTTGTTTTCACTTTGTTTTTTCTTTTGTTCTTGTAACTGATTTCTCTCACTGCCAGTTCAGCCCTTGTTATCTTGGCCTACGTCATCAGAGGTATAATACTCCCTACGTCAGAAGAACAAGACTGGACTCCACTAAACAGGATAGGACAACACTATCATAATGTATTTGGGGCTGGGTCCTATACTGATGGTAAATAAACCTTTCCTAGTGTCATGTCTCTTCTCTTCAGCTCTTGGACTACTGCAATTTATTCTACAACACAGATCACAGTGTTGTTCGAAGTTTGCATCAGACTTTGTGACTCACCAGCAGCCCTTCATTCCTGCGGAGAACAGTGTAGGCAAAGGCTGGACAGGGACAGAAGTGACACGACACGAAGCAAGTGTACATGTGACCAGAGCCTCCAGTGACCTGAAACCAAGGAGAAAAACACGCTACATTTGTACTGCTTAAAGGGCCTATATTATACACTATTTTCTGATCTATGTTGTCATCTTGTTTCCTCATCAAAAACAGATCTGGGGTTGTGATTTCTTTCTTTCACACATGTTTAATACACACACCCTGCATATTTAAGCTTTGAGTTTGAGTTCTTCTCTCAACTCTCTACTGAACAAAAGGAGCTGTGAACTTGAAAACTACCGCTTCATGACATCACAAGGCAGAACAGAGCATTTGAGCTTTGGAGGTGTGTACAGACTAATAATGCAGGACTATTCAAACTTAAAGCTCACAAGAATCCATTTTGTGTAATATAGGACCTTTAATATACAGTTTAATGGACAATAATAGGACAATATATTGCAACTGAATCACAATCACAATTTCAGATGACGCAATCATCAAAAGGCTGCAGTTATAATAATAATAGAATGACTTTATATAGAAAAATCTTGCTGTACCTGTTTAGCCTCTACAAACATGTTCTAAATGCATGGGCTTCTTGCAATAGATTATCAGTTCATATTGCAGTCTTCTCTTAAATGTTGATGCTCCTGGAGTTGTTTACAATGTGCACTCTGAGCAGAAACTACTTTTTAATCTTATATTACAAATCTAATCTTAATGATAATACATAATAATACAGATAGATTAGGTTAAAGTATGGTGAATATGTCCAGTAATTGAATGCTTCATCATTTTTAACTATGCCATGACAGCTGCTTTGAAGAGAGTGAATACAGAATAAATAACAAAGGCTATCTCACATTTACAGCCTGTGGTGGGTCCTTTTGTTCTTCACTGGAACATTTATGTGGCCATTTTTCATTGTATCAAAGATGTGACTAATTTCATATCTAACCTTGGTGATGAAACAGTACATTTTATACTTTTAAGTTCTTAACCAGACTTTTCTCTAACAGCATTTAAGCTTGAGTAATGTTGAAAATGTTTGAATTGGCATTAAGAGGTGAACTGTACTTTTCTCATGCCACCTGCTTGTCTCCATGGAGATGTTAGCATTACCTGCCTAGAATGTTCCACAGTATACTTATACTTATGTATCTTGTGACGCCACCAGGCCAAGTTACTGGTCACATGGAAAGACAAGTCCACATACAGAAAGAATGTATGATTTTGAACACTTACATACTTATACATAAAGTCAATGGAAGATTTTGGAAATTTTCAAGTAAAGTAACATCATCACCATGGAGACGAGCAAGTGGTGGACCCCGAACCAACAACATTACATAGTGTATCTTTAATTATAGCAACTCACACTTACACAAATAATGAAATACTTGTTTTATCTGTGCCTGGAAAACCCATTAAGGAAGCCGTAAGCTGTTCCCTATTTATATCAAGCCTAATTATTTAATTAAGCAGTTATGGTATTAATTAATTACAAAACCTGAATCATTCTTAATAATTCTTAGTTCATTATGAACTAAGTCTTTCATCAAAGCTAATTAAAATGTAGTTAATATAAAGCGGTACCAGCTCCTACATGTATTTTAGCGTCCCTTAAAAGTCACTCGTTTAATACTTTGCCAGCAATATAAGCCGGGCCCATTGTGCAGTCGGGTTAGATGAGAATGTTCAGGGACCGTGCCAGGGAATTCCTGGTAAACAGATACAGGGGGCACCGCAAATCAAAACACAAATTTCTCTGTCTCTGCTAACTCAATACTTTAATAATGCATTTTATCAAAGGATTTATAATGTAATATTAGATTTGTTTCACAAGATTTCAGTGTTCACATAATAGTAGAAGAAGTAGTAGAGTATAAATTAAGATGACAACAACCAGAAAGGTATTTATTTGTGTCAAACTATTAATAAACACAACACCACAAAGTAATTTAGTTAAGTAGTTAGCTAATTGCAAGAAATTATTATAAAAGCAACTTATGTTCAAAGAATTTTAGTATTTCATCTTATTTTACTGAATATTTTACCCATTACCTACTGCAATTGTTTACAGTTATATTGTAGTGTCCTTTTCAATGGTAATACTGGGTCCAAGTATTTTCTCTTGTGGAGAAATACAGTTTGTCCAAGTCAGAAACGAGAACAAATTATGTTCGACAGGTTTTGGTAGATGCTTTACCATTGCAATATATTACATTTGCTTATAATAATAATATATAATATGTTTCTGTATTCATAAAGTTTTATAAAGCTTATTATTTATAATGGCCATATGAGCATTTTTATGGTTTTAAATATTCAACAAATGCGAGGAGGCCAGAAGAAAGGTCTTCTTTTCTTCTGTACAGTTCATATTAAATGACAGAACACTGGCTATATTTACACACACACACTAAACATCTGATCATTTTTGGATTTATCTGAGTATTAAAAAGTCATGTGTAAACAGTTGCTCAGTTAAAATTCACAAATGAATTGACACGTCACAATTTTTTTGTTTTTTGATGATCAGATTTTCTTTGTGCGTGTAAACACCCAAATAAAGGTTCTTTGAACAGACCTGTGTGTTGTTTGCACAGACCATGACGTGTTATGAATGCCTCTACACCCTTTTTCAGAAGGGTCACGTGATGTTGCTGTGAGTGTCTTGGCAGCTGATTTACACAGATTATGGCACCAATCCTCTGCATTGCCAAAGGAATAGCGCCATTTGCAGTTCAACTTCTCCAGGACCCAGGTCCTTGAAAGTGGATAGGCCCCCTTGTCCCTGTTCACTCTTCTATGGGACAGTAATCAATTAATTGGGCTGTTGTCTTCCATCCACAAATCCACAAATGTTGGATTAACAAGGCTATTGAGATCACCATAACATTACATGAGTCTTCTGAGGAGGGACAAGGCAAGGTACATGTAAACAACACACTGGTCTGTTAAAAATAACTTTTATTTGGAAATAATATTGAAAAACTGAAATAATTCTCTCTCATGTAAACACACACCAAAATTTGTATCTAATTATTGGGTAATCAGATTATTCTAGTTATCTGATTTCACTGGGCCTGTAAATGTACGCAGTGTTTCCCTATCTGCAACCAGAGTGCTCTTTGTGTGTGGTTTTGAGCAGACATTGATTTAGCTGTGGTGTTCACACCCCTGACACATGAGTACATTAGCTGTGAGAATAGGCTCGACACTGCTAATAACTAATGCCTCCCACAATGGCAGCCCTGGCTCCATTATTCTGCACTGGGCCCATAAATCAGATCTACTTGTGACCTACAGAGGCAAAACAGCTCATCTGTTAAAACTGTTAAAACTAAAATAGGCCTGCACAATGTTTCACAATTATCAAAGTGCAAAGGCTGCAATTATTTTGATAATAGAAATGCCAAATGAGGGAAAGGGATACTGGGGTATCATTGTATTGTGATAAATGCCCTGTACTGCACGATCTAATAAATGTTTGATCACAAAAAGACAATAGATAATAACAATCTGCAAAGAACAAAATATCTTTTTTTTTTTTACAAAATCATCTTGTTGTATCTGCCACTTAGACTTCTGCTATGTTCTGAAATCCATTGCATATTAGTTTATCACTTCATATTTCTGTCTTCTTTCAAATGTTAATGCTCCTGACGTTGTTTACAATGTGACCTACAATATTTTGAGTAGTCTAATTTCCTCCACAAACAAGAAAATATCTGTTCTTCTGCATAAACACTATCCCTTAAGTTTAGAGCTGTACAGACATGTTCTGATATTTTTATTGTATGATTATAGTTTATCACTTCATAGTACATTTGTCAATTTTTCTGAATACATTTAAAATGTGAACTTTGAACAGACTCCTATTATTAAAGGTGCACTGTGCAACCTTTCTGGTGGAGGGTCCAATACCTACGGTACTTGTCTAATGGAGTTATTGCTTTGCCCGGAATGTTCCATAGTATGACATTAAACATATCCATCTAGCATTTATTCACTAAGGTTGTTTCTATTGGTTAAAAAATACAATAATTCCTTCTGTGAATAGGGGTGACTCTTCACAGAGCTGAAATGTAATGTAGCATAGTGCTGTGGTATGCTTGTTTAATCTATACTGTAGAACATTCTAGACAAAGCAATAACATTTCCATGGAGATAAGCAATTGGCGGACTCTCCATTAGAAATGTTACAGAGCACACCTTTAAAACATATATTTTAAATCTAATCGCAATTGCAAAACTTAGACTAGATATTTTTTCCAAAATTGTGCAGCTCTATCACATTGACGGGGCTCTGTGCTGATATGAATACAGCAGCCAACAGGAGGATAAAAGGCAGTCTAACTGGGGGCCAACTTTCTACAGAAACGGGTTAGTTGAAAAACAGATCACACTCTGGCTTTGCTGCAGCTCAAGGGTTTTCCTCAACAGGACACTAAATCAGACGCTGCTGTTTGGTCCCAGAAAAGCTCAGAGGACTTCTCAGGATACATGTAGTGTAGTGTAAGGGTTACTCCAGTTTGGACCCTCTGCTTGATGTTCACAGAAAGACAAACAAGGCAAGACAAATCCAACACGTTTTGAAGCAGTTTGAATGTACCTTGGCCAGACCTCCCATGAGAAGCAGATTTGTGAAACTCAGTGGGAAATAACCTTAAGGCTGCACTATTTTGGGGATAAAAAAGTAATTGAATACGTAAGTGATTTTATTATTGAAAACGTGATAAGCAGGACTGTCGATTTATTGATTGAAAGTCGTCCACTAATATTAGTATTAGTGGACGACTCATGTTATTTGGATGATAAATATTTACATGGGTCAACAGCAAAAATGAGAAATGAGTGAGCTGAAGATTTGTATTATTGGATTTATATGTACAAAGGCAGATTAAATGTCCTATATTACACAAAACTGACTCTCGTGAGCTTTAAACCATGCTCTGTTCCACCTTGTGATGCCATGAAGTGGTAGGACCTACCTTTACCTTTTGTTCAGATGGGCTATTCCAGGGCAAAATAATTCCAAATGATTCAAGTGAAGGTGCGTGGACTTTAAAAACAAAGTGCAGCACTTCCTGTATTAACATGACATCACAAGGTGGAACAGAGTGTTTCCTGTTTGAGAGAACTCAGTATAAATATGCAGGTTTTGTGTGTGAAACCTGTGTGAATGAAACAAAACACAACTCCATGTATGTTCGTGACAAGAAAAGAACATTATAACACTGATTAAAAATAATGCAATATAAACCCTTCAAACTCATGACTCACAAGTTTATCTTTATATAAATACATTGTCATATACGTTGAGAGTTTTTGACACACGCCCTTGTTTGTTCATCAATAGCTCAGCAGAACACGTTGGCCAATAAATGTTTAAAAAGTAGGATTCTGAACTATTCTATATTCTATTCTATTCTGCGAGCGAGGGACACTAATAGACTCGAGAAGATCATTAGGAAGGCTGGACATGTTGTGGGGGAGGAGCTGGACTCTCTGGCGGTGGTGTTGGACAGGAGAATACTGGACAAAATCTGGACTATTCTGGACTCTCCCTCCCACCCCCTCCACAAGGTGCTGGCCAGTCAGAGGAGCTCTTTCAGCCATAGGCTGCGGCTGCGGCTGCTCCACTGAGAGACACAGGAAATCTTTCCTGCCTGTCGCCATCAAACTGTTGAACGTTGCACTTTAAATCACAAACTACTCAATCCTTTTTATCCTATTCCCTGCTCACACATGTATATAGTCATAAATATGTCACTGATGTAAATAATTTCCCAGAGAGAGCTATTTTATCTTTTATCTTATTGTATTTATCTTATCTTATTTTTGTAACTTGTTTCGAACTACATGCTCTTGGTCGGTTGCATCTGTAACAAAGAAAATTTCCCCTCGGGGATGAATAAAAGTAATTCTGATTCTGATTCTGATATTCAAGAGAAGACTGAAATATGAATGAATTAGTGGACTAATACAATAATCCCACCAGGCATTTCAGAACATGTTTATAAAGGTCTAAACTACAGGTACAACAAGAGTTTTCTACAGTAAGACATCCTGTTCTTTGCAGAGGACATGCTATTATTTAAATAATTGCAGCCTTTGTGATTTGATAATTGCACCAACTCATTATGCAGCCCTAATAGCGCCAGCAGCAGTGTTGGTTTAGCTGTGGTAATGTTTTAACCATTTGTAAAACCAGTTTCTATTAAAAGGTGTAGGGTACGCCACCTGCTTTCTCCATTATTGCTTTGCCTGCAGTTTTCCACAGTACTACATTAGAATGTTTAAAAACACCAGTAGTTGAATAAATGATCATTAGAACAGTTTGGTGGCATTATGTGAAAAATTCTAGCCAAAGCAATAACATCACCATAGCAACAGACCCTCACCAGAAAAGTTACATAGTGCAAATTTAATTTATGTCGTTTTTACTTGTAAGAATTTAGATCTTGTATTTTGGTGCATGTTTTTTTTTTCTAACTTGTTTTAAAGTCCCTCTGCACATTTTTCGACACCGCAGCAGCAGCAGCAGTGTGACTCAGAGCAAACTCTTTAAATACTTTTAATTATTGCTTCTCCGTGGCTAAATAGGCTCGAGTCTCCCATGAATTCGACACATTAACTCCAAGTGAACAACATCAGAATAAATGACTTTTCAGCAGCAGCACAAGCTAAAGTTATCAGCGTTCATGTACAGCTTCCTCCGCTATTTAGGGCACTTCTGTCTCTTTCAAAACCACACACCTGACTCATAGAAAACTTCTCCATCCTACTTTCACAAAACTTAAAGAGATTTGAGTGGTCTTTTATACAGTCAGTTTGTATATGATACTCTCAGCTGATCAAGTCTACTCTGTGCTCCCTCCATCAGGATTTGGCACAGAAAACCGATCGGTCTGAAAAGGTCATTGAATGTTAGGAATGAAACAAGGTGAAAAATCCCAGCAGCCAAATGTCACACACGCATGTGTTATTCAGGCTCCGGAAATAGAGGAGCAAATTACTACAAGCAAATAGAAACAGGAAAAAAATGTGTATTGTACTTTAGTAATATCTCAAAATGTTGAGACAGCTGGATGTCAATCTGAATTGCTTTAATAGATTTGTATTCAAATATCAGTAAAATAAGTATAAACATGAGTTATAAACATCTGAATGATTACCGTACTTTTAGATCCGTATATTTGGTCAATGATTTGGTCCAAGCACAGGAATTTTATATCTTTAAGGTTTTATTTTTTGGTATTAATAATTAAGAAAATTGTAAAATCACACCGTTTCTTTTTCACAAAATGCCTAACAATAATTGTAGCGATGAACTGTCTTTCCTGTGAGGTGGTCACACCTGCACCATAAATCTCAAACAGAAACATGCCTTCAAGCTCTCAGTTTTGAGCTGACGATTTTTGAAAAACAGCAGCATTAATGACAGTTCACACTAAATGTATTTATTCTATTTAAAATATTTTTGATAATTCAAATCCATTACAATCAATCATTATAATCAATCACTTATCCCTCGCAATTTATTTAATGTTTTCTTTTTGCCTCATTAAATAATCTACAAGATCCAAGTTCAAATTTCAATTAATAACTAAGACAAATTGTTAATGCCTTTAACTATTATTTTCATTTTGAAGAAATACAAGAAAACCTCTGACCCAAAGCTTTTCTGGAGATTTCAAAGGGGCTGATTTTAGCCTCATTGTGTGGTACAGTTCCTTTTAAGTTCTTTAACAGAAACCTGAAAGAGTTTACAGGAAATTTGGGTCACAGTGACTATAGACAAAACTGGTCTGTCCTCCACAAGATCACAATGAGGAAACTAATATGTTTTATATTTTCAACACTGGTACAAGTGAAAAGTTAAATCTAGAGAACTTTATTATACTGATTTTAATAATAGTTTGACGAACCTGAAAGGTTCTGCGTCCACTTGGAGAAGAGAGACAGGTGACGAAACGCTGATCGACCAAATCCAAAGCCTGGAGCACACACGGGCCAAATATAAATTTCAGCCTGGGACAGACAAGGAAGTGAGACCATTTCACTTCAAACATTCAAAACAGTACAAGTCAACATTGTAAATGACCAAAATACAAACACAACAAACACAAACTAGGAACTTGCTTTGATGGTCTGGTGCAACATAAAACAATTAATAATAATAGTAAATATAAGCTATGATAAAATAAAAACTAAAAATAAGGGCATTAGGGGTGGGACAAGCTTTCATGCTTCCAGTGATGTGGAAAATGATCTTGTGGATTTGGACTGGACGAAAAATTATTAAATGCTGGTGAGACATTTCCAAAAACTGCAGTCTCAAAAAGCAGTGCTACAATAACAAACAAAAAAAAAAAAAAAAAAAAAAAAAATTGTAGAAACAAAAAATGTAAACTGAAGCACACTGTTTATTGTAATTTAGATCAAAATCTGATCTTGTTTCGATCTTGTTTAATGGGACTTATGTCTGATCCCACCCTTAAAGGGCATGCATTAAAGAAAAAAGAAATAAAAGAATATACAAAATATACTGTATGGGTAGAACAACAGTGCAAATCTGAACAATATATCCTGATGAGCCAGTCCCTTCTGCAATCCATTCAGAGTTTTGTCACAGCGAGTGATGAACAATGAATAAATAAGCAAATCTGGTAAATTTTACTTACGCAATCAGCATGTCATCTGGAACTGTGAAAACACAATAGAGCAAATTAGATACACAAGTAATTTTATACCCGCTGATGACAAACACTATTATTATTACAATATCTCCCCCTAGAGCAGGATTATTGTACTACACCAAATTTACGCAAGGAAAAACCGTTTTCATGAATTTGTTTGGATCAAATTCAAAGTAAAAGAATGAGGTCTTAATGGATGAATTATAAACAGACACGGACTCATCTAAAGCAGAACTTTGGTAATGGTATGTTAACCTACAGCTTTGGTTAGGCCAAGATAAAGTTACGATGAGCCAAATTAACAGTAACATAGAGGTAGACTCGCTGCCTTTTATTTGTTAAGCTACTTACTTTGAGATGTGTCCTGGTAAATCTTCTGAATGTCTTTAAAAAGTTGTTCTGCAACTGTGGGTAAAAATGAAGAGTTCATTTTGCAGAAGACGCGCTTACCGGAAGTAGAAAGCTTCATGGACCAATGACGTGCGATCAAAACATTGCTGTTTCCGTTTTTAAATAGATTTCAAAGTAAAACAGCTTGTTTCCACTCAGTTTTTTGTGGCAGTATTTGTGCAAATATAGCACATATATTCCTCAAGTTTGTATCATTAATTTGATGTGGTTTCTTCATATTTAAAAACAATGGTGGGAAACTGAAAATTTGTACTCAAGCTAGTTATGTATTCAATTACAAATTATAACTCAAAATCTACTAAAATTGCAATTGTGACAAAAATATACCCGATTACAGTAACAAAACCATTTATATGTCTTACTACCCATCCCTGCTTAAAGATAATGTTATCATTAAAGGACAAGGTTCATCAATGACTAACAGAAGAGACAAAGAAGCTTTTCCGTGGTGAACTGATCCACTTTATTTGATTGGTCTGACTTTTGTGTAAGAGCCTATTAGGAGACATTGTGCGATACAGACATAGCTGTTCAACATCATAAGATACAGGGTTTCAAGTCTCAATTTAAAAAGACAAAAAAGTCACTGTTGTATACTGGTAGAGTGTTAAAATGTGGTTCCAATTCAATTTCGGCTTCATTTCAGATTATCTTTTAAGATTCAAGTTTGTAAACTTTTTTGTCCTTGCTTTTGTAAACACATAACGTCCAAGCTACAAAAAGAATGTTTAACAAGATGTTGAAAATCACAGAAAAATCATATGCTATGACATATGACTCCAATCAAGAATGGATTTATGTAGACTGTAACGAAGCATGTGACATAAGTGCAAGATTTAAAACTCAATGTATATCCTACATTCAGTATCAATGAGTAACTGCTGTGGATCATGTTTACCTAGAATATTTATTTTAGCTATAGGCTTGTTGACAAAAGCAGAGTGGTCATAGGAATGATAGACTATTACGGTTTATTCTGAAGAGTTAACGGTACCATACACATAAAACACTAGCTGTGATGTGAGTGCACACTATTAAAATAATGTACAAACTACAAGAGAAGACAGAAGTAAAAACAAACAGGTTTATGTATGTGGTGAAGAGACATTAAAGAACATCTTAGTATACTCCTGTCCCGGAGGTTGAATAAGTTACACAGCAGGTAGTATGCTTCTTGTTGTCAAAAGCTACAAAGCAAAAAAGTGCAACAATGGTGCAGACCATTCTTAATGTTTGGTTAATTTTTGTCTTTTGAGTAATAGAAAGACAATTTAAATCTAGTTCAGATTTTTTCTGGACAGTATAAAAAGGGATTACAAAACAAAAGAAGGACATCAAACACGAACAAAGATCTCTGAGGAAAATTAAAGCTGCCTTCTTTCTCAAGTCACAAGGCATGGCAAAAACCGCTCTGAAAAATCCTGACGTGTTTGTATTCACCATGGTATACTCCTGATCGATTGGAAACCAGAGACTGCTGCATATGACAACAAAGAAAAAATTGGCTCACTTTTGTTATTTGAATGGGGCCCAGAAGTAGTCATTAGGGCGTTAAGCTTATACTAGACTCTAACCTTTTGTCATATCACCAGTGTTCAAAAATGTGTCTAAAATGGGGTGAGTTGTTGTCTCTGCTATCTGATAATGGTTCATGTCCACCAAGGTGTGAAGACAGACCTTAATCAATCCATGGATGAAAGGCAGTCCGTTTTGCCCTCATATTTCCACACTCCGCAGGCTCTGGTGGAACAGCCTCTGCTTCACTTCGGTTCAAGTACTAACCACAGGAGCAGCCGTCTCCGCAGTGGGTAAGCTGACGCACAGGGCTGGACTGGGAGAGACTAGCTGTGATGTTACATATTACACCCATCCGCTTTCCCATTTAAGTGGGTCATTTTAAAAGCAACATTAAAATAAGAAATAATCAGTTTAAGAAAAACACTGCAAAAGGTTACTCTATTTACATACAATGATTTTCCTAAAGACAAGGTATGTCTTCACAGAAATCAAAATTTAGAAATAGTCTTTTATGTTGTTTTGTACATATGAAGTGTGAAGTTCTTCATCTAATGTCTTCCCCTCAATTTTTCTTTCCACCGGTCCACCGGACAAGCTAGTTATGTTCTCAAGTCGGGAGAACCCCTCTTGTCACATGCTACTGTTGGTAAATGGAGCCAACAGCTAGGGGGCGCCATAGCACCAAAAAAAAAAAGGACACCACCCCCATTAACTGGCCACACTTGCCAATGAGCGGGGTAGTTCTGGGAGAGAGGCGACCAGCTGCAGCAAAAGCCTGTTTGACACAAAGACTTGCTTTAGAGGAGCTCAGTCGTCACTGTCAGAAAGGGTCTCATATTGCTCAGACAGAAGAGGGGGCCAGGCGCGTTGCTGGGACACAGGAGGAACCCCAGACTGCTGCTGCTGCTGACTCTGGACAGCAGGGGACGCTATGGAGGTCGGAGGCGTGCTGCTCAGGATACGCATGGTCAGGGGGTTGTATGGGAACTGCATGGATCCTAAAGGAGATGGAGATATGTACAACAATAAACTAAAAAAAAAACATTGAAAAATAAAGCTTGAAAAATTCTAAAATGATTTCAGAAATGTTACTTAATACTAAAACAAAAAGTAAACACAAATTTAATCTGAATTTAACTTGCATAAAAGTTAAGGACTAAATCAAGTAAAATCAGCACCAAACCATCAGGACCCCATACTGTAAAGCTATTGTAACTTCTCCAGGATATGTGTAGCCAGGACAGATGAACGCAAACATGCTCTGGATAAGCGGTTCATAATTTGGTTAGATATGGCCCGCGGGTCAGATTCAAATGCAAATACCCAAAGTTATCTTGGTAACTCTTTGTAGTACATCTTTAACACTCTTATTCACTTGGTAGTACAAAGCTTCTGACATGACCAGAACTATAAAACCCTTCGACCTCAGCACTCACCTGTGGACGAGGGCCGTTCCTCCCAGTTCCACTGTGCTTGGGCTTGGTTCTGTCTGTGGTAATCCCCTTCAGAGTGGACCGACGACACAGAGGAGGGGCGCTCTCCTCCCCCATAGGCCATACCCAGGCTTGGCGACTTGGACTTCCTACTACCAGCTTTGCCTTGAAGCTTTTGCTTAGCTACAGAAGAAATAAACAGTTCATTATAGTCATTAACGGCATAGAGACTGCACTGTAATGCTGTCATGATACTAAAATTTCAAATATTGATACTAAGGAAAAGGCTTGATTATAGTGTACGAAAGCTTTCAGAAATATCCACATGCATAGGATAGAAAACAGTGCATGGCTGTAGTTGAGCATAACTGAGCATAAAATAAATATTTGTAAACTCTCGAATGAGTCCAGTTGTACATAAAATGTACTGTGTCTTTTTATCTATCAGAATACTAATTATAAAGTTACGACATCAAAAATTACAATCACAAAATGAAAATTTACAATTACACTTTCTTCAGTACGAATACAAATTCAGACGTGACTCAACTGTCAAAAATATGTCCTCACTTCACAGGCGTTATTTATTAAGCAGAAGAAACATCGATCGAGATTCCAGACTTTTGTGCCGCATACGGACTGAACCAGGAGTGATCCCAGGATTAAACCAGGACTAAACCACAACTGAAATAGGATTGAGTGTCGGGACGAGAAGGAAGGTGTGCCTGTGTAGACTGTCGGGTGACTGCAGCCACACGGGGCTAAGTGCAGCCATCGCCCCATCGTGCTTTGCGGACACTCTGCTCCCAAGATTAGTCCTGGTTCAGTCCTCCTGGTTCAGTCCTCCTGGTTCAGTCCTCCTGGTTCAGTCCTCCTGGTTCAGTCCTCCTGGTTCAGTCCGTATGCAGCACAAAAGTCCGGCATCTCGATCGATGTTTCTTCTGCTCAATAAATAATGCATAAAGTGATGATATATTTTTGACAGTCGAGTCACGTCTGTGAATTCGTATTCATACTGAAGAAAGTGTAATCGTAAATTTTCATTTTGTGATTGTAACTCTTGATGTTGTAACTTTTCAAATCGTATTCTGATGGATAAAATACACACAAAACATTTTATGTATGACTGGACACATTCAAGAGTTTACGAATATTTATATTATGCTCAAATACAGCCAAATATGCACGAATTTCCCAATTATGCACAGATTTCTATCCTATGCATACAAATAATTCTGAAAGCTTTCATACTCCATACTTGATACTCAATACCGATAATACCATGATATACAATAGCATTAAATTTTCAACTCAAATTGTATTTTATTATTAACAGTGGTTTCATAGTTTAGATAAAGATGTAAATTATTCTCAAAATCAAATCCTTTGAAACTATTCAGGAAAGCTCCAATTTTGTCTTATTTTTGCAGGCATCTATACTGAAGAAAATGCATAAATGAGTATCTAGTTTTGTTGCCAGTTTTAATATTGATTAATATCTAGGTATAATTTCTTTGACAATGCTACTGCACTGTGTGATTTAGTGTAATCTTACCTATACTTGGTGATGGGGTGGCCTCTTGGCGGTTGTCATTGGAGCCCTGTGCACTTAATCCAGACACCACTCCTCCCTGATGCTCCTCCTGCCTGTCCTCTAGATTCCCCATTAAAGCCTTACGGATAATGTCCTCCAAGCCTAAGTTACTGGCTGGATCATTAAAAGACTGGCTCCTTGGGTTTATACTACCTATAAAAAGAAATTAAGACATTTAAGAGCCATTCTCAGGAATCTAAAGTACAAATTTTAAGTTTACTTACTAGAAGTGGTAACAGCTGGCAAATTAAATATTTCAGTCCCAGGTTGTGCGTTTGCTAGAGAATAATTGATGAAGATTGTTAAGAAATAAAATCATAGGGCAAGGCAATATAATTTTATGAATGCTCAATTAATGTACAAGGAAATAAAAGGAAGAGATCAGCATGCACATTTGTTAAAGATTGTCCCATGATCTGAGACATGGTGGTTAGTAGGAAGGAAAAGAACATTGAGCCCCACTTACCAACATCAGAATCACCGACACCAGAAGTGGAGTTCAACTTACGAAAGATCTCCTGCTTTTTGGACTGAACCATGGGTGAAGTGTTTTCCAGCTTGGTGAAGAAGGAAGGCAAATAGCTGACACTACCCGGAGACCTCGAATCGCTCCTGGAAGAAGAGCACAAATTTAAATGATTTAATTTAAAGTGACATCTTCTGTATGAGTCCATGGAAATAGAAGATTCAAACCACCTACTTAAGAACAGTCTACATAGAGATAGATATGTCTTACACCATAAGCCATACATTTTATCTGAAGCAATAAAAGTTCCATGGTGATAAGCAGGTGGAGGATCTCCCCTAAGCTGTGTTTGAGTTAAGAATAGATGTCTTTCAAGGTTTTTTAGTGCAATAAAAACATCCATACAACAAGGTTGTCTGCACAGAATCCAGAATACACATTTCAACACTTAAGAGTCTGGTCATTCTTATCAAATGGGCATGATTGACAGGTGTATTCGCCAATCATGGACACGCATGGGCCGTCCATATTCGAATAAATAAAGGAAGAATTAAAGCTGCTCACGGCGATGATGGCCCCCGGCACGCCCGCCCTTCCCCCGTGACCGCCCTGCATAATGTACCTTTAAATATGCACCTTTAGATACTTTTTTAGGAGTCTCTGCGCCCCTGCTAGCGAACCGTAAAATATTCTCCATGTCTCTAATTTTTTTTTGCCTCTAGTCATTCATAGAATTTAATTCCAATTTTTTACAGATCCTTCATCAGAAAAATTACACAGTGCACCTTTAAAATGCTTTTTGAGCCCCTGCTGATCAACTGTGAAAAATGCCTCATGTCTGTAATATAGTTTTTAGCTTGTAGTCATACATAGAATGTAACCTCCAGGTAGGCCTATAACGATAGTCAATAAATTAATTAATGGTACGATAACTTTTAACAAGCTCAATACCTTTTCCGGCCATGGTAACTTCTATTTGCAGGCTTTTTTGTTTTCCTTGTCTCTCGCTCTACCAAAGAGACTGAATGTCAAAAGGCTTCTGTCACTCTCTCCTGACTCCTCTTGTTTCCTTAGCATAATGACGCTTGAACGAACGTGGCAGCATAGACTGTATAGACCATAGACATCTATGGCAGGGGTCACCAACACAGTGCCCGCGGGCACCAGGTCGCCCCCAAGGACCACATGAGGTGCAGGTCGGCTCTAAAAATAGCACAACTCACTAATGAGCTCCATATAAAAGTTAATTTAATTCTGTTGCTGTTCTTTTTCAATCATCCTTGCAATTATATAGATTTAAAAATTAAAATATGTTCATTATACATGAAATTTAACTGAGCAATTTTGTTATTTCAGAAGAGCGAACCAAACTGGTAACCCTCCATATAACTCTGTACCCATGAAGTAGCTGTCAGTTTCAAAAAGGTTGGTGACCCCTGATCTATGGTATAGACCACAGGCCTCTGAAGAAAATGCATCTTTTGTGTTCTTGGCAATGATGAGTTTCAATAACAACTGATAATTTTTTTTTTAATATTGTATTTTTTGTGCATGTGCCTGTAAGATATTTTTAACTATTATTTGGGCGAGTTTTTGCACCCCTGCTGGCCGTCTGTGAAAAATGCCCCATGTCCATAATACATTTTTTTTGCTTGTAATCATGCATAGAATTGAATCCCTGAATTTGGTACAAGTCAAATAATGTTGATGTTAATGTCTATGGTAGGGGGAGCTATAGCGTACACTTTTCATATGCTTCATAGTGTATTATAATCATTCATTACATTCAGGCTGGAATCCCGCAATTGTGGTTTGAATTTGAGCTCTGGAGGCCAGTGCCTGTGGCCGTGAGAGGTCATCAAAGAATTGAAAATAAGGTGTTTTGCGCCGGCGTGCTACGGGCAAACCGTAAAGAGTATCCAAAAAAATGTATGATTTATGTGAATGATTTATAAGCCTCTAGATGTGACATGTCAAATCTGAGCTCATTTAGACCAAAAATCAGGGACTAGATTTTGTTGTTTTGCAAACACACAGTCAAAACACTGGTGAATTATTGATCCAATATAGCTGACTTCCTGTTCATCATAGGACCGCACAATGACTTTTTTGCTCATCTCGTAATGTTCTATCACTGTTCCAAATTTCATTGACCTATGGCAAAATATGTTTTCAGCCCCCCATTCATTTGGATTTTTTGAAATTTCCAGGGGGGGCTATTGAGTCGGGTCACTTGGTGCATTGTCGTGATGCCCCTTTTATCAAATTTTTCGCCGGACCAGTTAAAAAGAAAAAAAAAATGAACAAGAAGAAACCGGTGAAGAACATTACATATTACAGGGCACTGAAAAACGTTGCAGATTTCTGTAGAATTAATGAGTGAAGCTCAAAGCTGTTTTTAGAGCAAACACCCAAAAATGCAGACATGTCCTTAATAAGTTTATTTGTAGATAACATTACATTAAGGTATAATTCAAGTATAACTCAGAATTAAGATATAGGCACTTACCGAATGTCAGGGTTGTCAGCCTCTCTCCTCTGAGGCGGGGGCACACCACCCTCCTGCTTATCCATGCCCTGGTAGCTCTGTGGTGGTGAGATGGGTTCATAGTTCTCCATTTGCCTGCCCCCTCGATCTGGAGACTTGCCAGACCTAGGTAAAAAAAAATCAGAGAGTTACAGATCACCATAAAGTATAAGAGGTTTCAGGAGCTGCTTTGTGTAAGGCTCAACGATTTGAGGAAAAATATAGAGATTTTTCTGACAAGATTTGAAATTAAGATTAGATTTGCAAAGTATGTTTTAATAATAGAATTGTGTTCATATTTTAAACAAGTCCAGAGAAGAATTGTATGAAAACTAAATATGAACTGACAAACTAATACAAGAATCACTGAACATAGTTGTATCTAAAAAGGATGGTTTTTATGTGGAATAAGACAGGAAATTTAGCTGTTTATGGAGGAAATTGTAATATTTTTTAAAATTGCAATTTGGTAATTGTGTCCATTCAAATTGCAATATCAATCAGATTGGGATTAATCATGCAGCCCTAGGTTTGTGGGGAGTGCATACCTGGATCTGGGTTTTTCAGGGGCGTTCTCTGGAGAGACTCTGCTGGAGGGCCTCTGGTGGAACGGAGGCTGGTTCTCTGGACTGTAGCGGCTGGGCACCTTGGGCCGACCGGAGGACATGGTGGGGACCCCGCTCTGGAATGTAGCAGGAGGTGCAGACGAGGAAGGGGGCGGGTCTTGGTTCCGTGCAAAATCTTGGGTTATGATATGCTAAGGATTGAGTAGAATCACAATTACTATGAAATTGTATTGACAAAATATTATTTAAAGGGGTACGAAGTAACATTTCTGGTTATGTCACCCACTCATGACATTACTATGCCTGGAATATTCCACAGTGTGACATTAAAGGTGTCCATCTAACATTCATTTAATTACGGGTGTTGTTTATTGCTTAAAAATACTGTAGCTCAGTTTGTCCACTGATCTGAAGGATGGTGGTTTGAATTGCCCTCTAGACATAAACATCATTGGTAGGACAGTCAGATCCACTGGCCTACAGGTTGGCAGTGCAATTCAAGCTCACACAGATGAATGCTGTCATTGTGTCCTTGGGCAAGACACTTTCTCCACCTTGCCCCAAGTGTCTGCGTGCGTGTGAATGGGTGAGTGGTAAAGCGCTTTGAGTGTTTAGAAGGTTGAAAAATGTGATTTGCATTCTTTCTGTGAGTGGGCTTGCCTCTCTATAGATGTAACATGGTCGCATAACCTGCTTGTCTTCATGGAGATAAACATGTTTAATGCCATACTGTCAAACATTCCAGAAAAACCAATAACATCTGGTGGCATATTCTTCACCAGAAATGTTGTGAAGTATACCTTTAAAAATGACTGTGTCTTACCGAGATGTGATCAGCTAAAGTCATCATGCGCGTGTGAGTTTTAGACACTGGGTAGCTGTCTGCCTGGGAGGAGGGGGGTGGCTGAGGCGGTGGTTCTCCTTGTTGCCGGTAGCGACTCATGTCATAGACACGCATGCCAGCTGAGAGAGGCAGATTAAAAAGAGTGTCCAGGTGAGTTAAGGACTAATGAGACAGGAATAAGCCGTATGCCCAGAGCCACTGATCTGTATTTCAGTGCACCTGACAGTGACCCTGCCCATGACCCTGCACCTGACAGAAATACAAGTGTAGTGTCTGGTGACTGGACTGGTGGAGGGAATGTGGCTGGAAACAATTGAGACAAGGTCAGTGGGTTAAGACACGTAAGTTATGCTATGTTTACTCCACAAGCAGCTAAATTTAGCATCATATCAGATGAGCTGTGAACCTATAAACCATGACTTCACCCAGGAATTGAGCTGTCACTGAGTGTTTATACCTGCAGCCTGTTGTTGGCCATCCTCTGATTTGTCTGGCTGGGCTTGGATCGGAGAACTGGCAGGACTAATGACCTCAATTGCTCCTCCACTCTGATTGTCATAGCGTCCGGATGACACTGTAGGCATATATACAAACCGGGTTAATGATATAATTATAATAATAATTATTATTAAATATACATAATTATTTGTGTATATTTGTGATTGAAATAAAAAATGTTTTAAAGTAACTAGTTAGTGTCTGGAAAAGGTGGCAGATACTTTCTTTCTGCTCCTTTTAATTAATTTCTTGGTTTACCATTATGACAGTTTATGTCTTTTTATACTTTATGAATGAAGTAGCAATTTATTGTATATAGAATTTTATTTTATTTTAAATACCTTATATTTATAGAGCTTGTCTATTTTTAAGTAATTCTGTACTTCTATGCTGCAACTGTTTTCTTGCAGTTTTCTTAACTGTGCGTTGCAACATTGAAATTTCCCCATTGTGGGACAAATAAAGGATATCTTATCTTAAAGTAAATAAACAAATAACAAATAATAATGATAATAATAATAAACTTCTAATTTCCATAATACTCTAGTTTACAGGTCATTTGGTACTATTAGACTTACTGTTACTAGATGAGTCTGAGCTTTGGGACCCTCGCTCTCGGTTGTCTTTGTCTGAGGCGATCTGGCGCGTGATGATGACGTCGATGAAGTTGGCAGCTGTGATGGTGGTCTTCCCTCGCGTTTTGAGTTCCTCTTCTATGCGAGACTTGGAGTTCTGGGAGACTTTATCTTTGCCTGGGCCCCCAGTTGCATCAGGATAAGCAGAGTGGGGCTTCCCTCCAGGCAAAGACATGGGGTAAGGAGAATGTATGGGCCTCCTCTCTGCTTCCTGCTGCTGCTGCTCAGAGAGGCTGGCTGGTCGCCGTGCTGACATGTCCTCATCCTGGTCATGTTTGCTCTCTTTCACTTTGGACACCTCCATCTGAGGAGCGGAGGCTGCAGCATCGACCAGGGCTGCCAGAGCGTCCGCAGCCGTGTTGTAGCGAGAGCTGCTCTGGGCGGCTGCGGTCGTCGTAGAATGAGGCCTGAGGAACAGAAACAAAAGGAGCTGTGATGTGCGCTCAATCATTCATACAAGTGAAGTGTCTGAGTGAACTCACATCAGAGAAGTGATGACACTCTTGGCCGGAAAAATACTGGGCCTTTGTTGAACCACCACATCCTGGGTCCTGAGCGAAGGGGAAGTTGAGTGCAAATATCCACGACTGCCTGGTCGGCCAGGCTGTTCTCCACCTGGAACTAAACATTTTGTAAATTAAAATGAAACATTAACTCGCTGAATAAAGTGCTTCTGCATAGACAAGACCAGACCTGTGCGCATGTATTCAGCGGCTCTCTCCCTCTCTCTCTGCTCTCGCTCTTTCTCCTGCTGCTCGCGGTCACGCTCTCTCTCTCTCTCCCTCTCTCTCTCCCTCTCTCGCTCCCTCTCTCTCTCTGCATTGGCAGCTGCAGCTGCTGCCATGTGAGCAGGGTGGGCTGAAAATAAAAGTAGAAGAGGTCACAAATTATATTTAAAGTAAAGTATATTTCACTTGTAGAGAGGGGACTCTATATTGTGCATAAACAGCTCACTTTTGCACATTACTCTCACTTTACTTTGAAACTATTAAATGAGAAAGTACATAGAAAAAGCGGAAAAGTCTTGTTTTGCTGTTGTAGCAAACAAGAGTATTTTAAAATACATTTGGATTTTTTATAATCAAAGACACTTGCCTAAAGAAATCAAACTGTCACAGCCTCTCACAGCCCTTCAAACCAACCTCACAGACCTGAGGCCAGTCCAGGCTGTACTCTTAGAGACGAGTGAAGAACATGGAGATGGAGAGAGGGAAGCACAAGAGGGTAGGGTTTGGAGAGGCAGGGGTCCTCACCTGGCGGTATGGAGGATTGGTTGAAAGCCCTAGGAGGGAAAGGGGGCTGAGGTCCAGGGAGGAAGGCGAAGCGTTCCAAAGTGGGAGTACCTGTTCCCCCAGGGTGAGGCAACAGGATAGTTGGAGGCATCTGGGCTAGATCAATAATCCCTTTTACAGACAGAAGCAAAGGGCCAACGGTGAACAACATGAACCAATCCATCAGTTTCTGAATGTATGAACACCGTATACACTTAACCCATCACCTTTATTCTAATAGTGCTCCCAAATACAAAAAGCAACAGGGCTGCAGTGTAGATAGTGGTCAACTTGTAACAGGGCAACCATAAAAGACCATACCCAATCCATAAATTGAGTAGTAGCCAATAGGTCGCAGCCCAATAAATAGAGCAAATCTGAAAATGTGTCTGGTCATTTGCTTCTGGGCGTCTGGAAAAGGTAGCCACTACTTCACGAGCACACAGCCTGCTCACTACAGCCCTCCCCTGGCCGCTCCGGCATGTGCAGGTCTGAGCTGATGGAGGGCCATACCTCTGGCTGCAGCTGGATATGGGATAACTGGCTGTTCCCGTGGAGACATGCCCCGGGCCATGTCCGGACGAGGGATCACTTGCATCTGCTGGGACGTGATGTAATCGTTGAGGATGGTCTGCCGTGTGTTCTCCATGGTGTAGAGCTGGTAATTGTTATGGAAACCGGACGGTGATGGCTGCCTCTGGAACATGAATGCTGCTGTAGACAGAAAAACAACAAAACTCTTGATGTAACTGTTGATCTGCATATTTAATACTAATGTCGATGATTTCTGTGTGTTTTGTACCAGGGTCCAGCACTCTGTGGAAGCCTATGGAAGGGTCTAGATGTGGGGGCAGATGTGCGCGGTACACTTCCCCTGGCACAGGGCGGTGATGGGGGTCAAAGGGACTGTGTGAGGCAACTGGGTCACTGCTGGACACTGGGGACTTGGCCGGGATGCTCTCCCGCTGCGTTGGTGTCATAGAACGTTTTCTTTCATGTTGCCCAGACTTTGAAGAAGCCATAGCACCTTCAAGGACATAAAAGACAGGACTTATTACTAGAACTGTACAATTAGCAATAATTCAAGTATTGCGATTAGATTTGCAGTATAAATTTTAAAACTAGGATTTTGCTCTGATTGCTCATAGTAAACATTTCAGGGAACATTCACATTTGCAAAAAGAATGGAAAATGAACTGATAAACAAAAAATGATTCCAGAACAAGTTTGTAGAGGTCTAAACTACAGGTTGACAGGTTTTTCTATAAAAAGACAGGATTCCTTTGGGAGAACATTGCAGCCATTATGATTCAATATCAACATATTTTGCAGGCCTACATATTACATACGGTGTATGTATCTTGCTCTACTCTTGTGTGATTAAATTTTGGATTACCTTCTCTGCCCAGCATAGGTGACCCCCTGGACATGGAGCTGGTGCTGTAGTTGACAGGGGTCCTTCGAGCGTTGGCATCTTCGTACATGACAGGGCTGAGCTGGGATTTGTTGGCCTCTGGGTTGGTGGAGCGCAGGACAGATGTAGAGTTGACCACACTGTGCCTTATAGCCTTGCTCTCCTCATACTTGGCTCGTTCGATTGGATCCATTGGAGGCATGCCATGGGGAAGCTTATTTGGACTAGTAATAAGGGACTTGACATTGTGCTTAATGGTGGACTGGTTTAGATGATGCTGGAAAAGATTAACACAGGTCAAAAAATGCCCAAAACAATATATTTCAAGACTTGTGTAACTTTTCTGCCACCCGCCTGTCTCCACAGAGATATTTTTGTTTTGCTTGGAATGTTCCACAGTATAGCATAAACGTACAATATTTATGTCCATGGTGACAAGCAGCTGATGCTATCGTGCTAAGTCATGGGGGAGATCTGAGGAGACGCAACCCTGCTCACAGTAAAGAATGCATGTTTCTGAATGCATGTTTAGCAATAATATATACTGTAATTGAATAGTTAAGTTTGATGCCATACAGTGGTGCATTCTAGGCAATGTAAGAAAATCTCAACTGAGACAAACTCCCCACTAGAAAAGTCACATGGTGCACCTTTAACTTTAAATTTTACCTCCATGCTTCTCCTGTCTGACATCTCTGGTGTCTTGCAGCAGTCAGGACCAGACTCTTGACGAGGAATTTCATGAATAGATCGCCCCATTTCTTTGATTGTATTGACTCCCTCATAGGGTTTGCCTTTCCCAATCCCACCTTCAAAAGAGCGTATGGGAGGGCTCTCAATTTTGGGCTGCTTTCCATATTTCATGCTGTCTTCATAAGCCTCAGCAGGTGTTCTAGGTGTTCCTAAAACATAAAAACATATTTCTGTATTATAATAATTTACACATTATAGATTTTGAACAGTAGGAGTCAAATGAGTGACTACCTTGCATGATGGATCCAGGGATTAAGGCTCGGTCTTTATCACTATGGAGGGCTTCTCTTGGTAAAGCTCTGGTAACTAAACCTGCCCAAGAAAAGAACTCTTTAGTCTATATTTGGTATAAACAGTTTTGCTCAAAATCAAAGTATCAGATATTTCCATTTTGCTCAGGTGGATCAAATTAATGTAAAAAGTATAATCTGTTTGTCCCTTTTTTATTGTTACATTTTGATTTTAGCTTCTGTGAATGAAAAAATGTAAACATTTAAAGGTTAAAAGTTGAAATATTTGAAAAATTAATAATATTTTGAGTATCTTTGAGCAAAACCTTCAAATGGAGCTTCTCTGCCGGAGTGTCCTCTGATCAGGGACCCCTCCATCATTTCATACGGTCGCTTTAAGTCATGACCAGTCCGTGGGCTACGAGTGTTTTCTCTGGGGTTCTTGATGGCTTTTCAGATAATAACATATACAATATAAAATCACAATAAATTTGGAAAAAATTGTGATGTTTGAGGTTTTCAAATAATTAATTTACCATCAAATGAAAGTATGTGGCCACTTTTGCCTTCGTAAATGACATGAGCTTTAGCCATTTCTCCGCGAGTCTTTTCTGGACTGTTGAGGTCCTCTGTGGCCAGCTTTGGCATCCCACCCTTTAGCAGATCAGCTGCTATAGCAGACTGTGGCAATGCTGGGGTGCCCTGTAAGAAAGGTACATATGAGCACAACTAACCCTTTGTAAAACTGTATTAAAATAGGTCCTTACCTGAGTGATTGATCCCCTGAAAGGCATCCCCTCACCCACCTTTGGATTTCCTGTAGACAAACAGGATTAAGAAATGACTCTCTTGAATTACAAAAAAAAGACTGTGCCATTCCAATTAAGTACCATCATTACCAGGTTTGTTAGGATCCTGTTGGCGAGGCAGACCCAGAGATATGGAGCCCACAGAGCTCTTAGTTCCTTCTGGCCCATAGACGGCATGGGATGGCAGGTAAGTACCAGGAGTTCCCTGTTTAAAATATAACTCCATTTGTTTAAGAACACAACAACCAAACTTAAATTACTTGAGAACCAAGAAAATGTCAGAAAACAGACTGTCACTCTTAATAATGTATACAAACAATACTTCATCTATATGCACTGCTAGTTGTGCACTCTTGCTCTGTTCTTCCATATTGCATATTAGTATTTCATTTTGGATTCATATTTGTTTAAGTTTATATTCATATTTTACATTACTAAATCACAAATGCAGTAAAGCACTCTCTCTAAAATCTGCAAATTAGGCTAAAAATCTAGGGGTAATAATGGACAGGAATTTTAACAGCCACATCAAATGAATAACATCTGCAGCCTTTTACCATCTAAAAAACATAGCAAAAATCAAAGGTCTACTGTCTAAAGCAGACTTGGAGAGACCTATCCCTGCGTTTGTCTCCAGTAGGTTAGACTACTGTAATGGCCTCTCACTGGCCTCTCCAAATGAGCTGTGAGATAACTGCAGTACAACCAGAACACTGCAGCTCAGGTCCTGACTCGAACCAGAACCAGAAAGTACAAGCACATAAGTCCTGTGCTCAGGTCTCTGCACGGGCTTCCTGTGGCTCAAAGAATAGACTTTAAAGCAGCTCTGCTTGTGTATAAGTCTCTCCATGGCCTAGCTCCAAAGTACATCTGTGACATGTTAGTGCTGTATGAACCATCTCGTATTCTGAGGACCTCAGGGACCGGCCTCCTGCTGGTGCCCAGAATCAGGAATAAACACAGGGAGTCAGTGTTTCAGATTCATGCAGCTATTGTCTTCCTGAACATGTGAGACAGGCTCAAAACAGTTCTGTCTGGCTGTGCATATGACTAAAAGGTTTTGATATTTCATTCTGCACTCTTCCCTCTAATTCAGTGGTTCTTAACCTTGTTGGAGGTACTGAACCCCACTAGTTTCATCGGCACATTCACCGAACCTTTCTTTCATCCATCCATCCATCTTCTCTCGTTTAATCCAGCTGGGTCGCGGGGGCAGTTTACTGCCCAATCCTCATAGCACCTGACCCCCCCTATGAACTTAATTGGAAAAATAAAAAATGTTTTTTTCAAATTCAAAACATAGGTATATATATTTTATTGGTGCAAACATGTGAATCCATATTGCACATATTTGTCTGACCACTTTCTTTTTTGCTCGACATAGTTAGTATGGAGGAAAAATATTAAGAAAGAAATTACACGACACCATCACGACAGTCACAAGACTATTACAGGCACAAAATTTCCTGCAGCCAATAACGGCCAAACGGGGCGTGTTATCACCAATCATATGAGTTGGATGTGTGTCTTGACCCCTGCCGAACCCCTGAGACTGACTCACCGAACCCCTGGGGTTCGATCGAACCCAGGTTAAGAACCACTGCTCTAATTTAATGTCTCTCTCTCTCTTTTTTTTAATTTTATTTTGATTATTTATGTTTTGATTTGTTTGTATTGTGATTTTAATGTATTTCTGATTCTGTAAAGCACTTTGTGTATGAATTGTGCTATACAAATAAACTTGCCTTGCTTCAAGCTTTTTTCTGATTCTGATCACAGTCAAACAAACAGTTATTTTTTACCTGTGAAATGGAGCCCCCCTGAATGAAGGATGGTTTGTCAGTGGGCTTGGTGGTTGGAATGAGTGGAGGAGGAGAGGGAATGTTGGGTGGTCGACTGGGTCTGCTTAGCGCCATACGGACAGCGTCAGGCATCTGGGCGAGCTGGTTGGGGGAAGCGCGAAGCACTGTAGAAACATAAAAAACAAAAAATTATAAAGATCAGTTCGATATAGGCATTTTCAATTAAAGGTGGGAGATATATCGATTTTATGCTCCATTCATGTCTTGTGCAAGACTCCAACTCCAAGACATTTACAAGCACATTTCACATTCTTGATTGCGTTGCATTGTTAAATAAATACTGTCTTAGCTTTAAAGCTGATTGGTTGACAATATCTTAATCTGAGATGTCTCAAAATTTATATCAATTAATCCATCCATCTTCCATCCATCCATCCATCTTCTCCCGCTTAATCCAGGTGGGTCGCGGGGGCAACTTGCTGCCCAATCCTCATAGCACCCCCCTATGAACCCCTCTGCGGGTGGTGAGCCCACAGGAGGGTGGGCGTCATGGTCCTTAATGTTAGTTCATAGGGGTGTGGAAATGTTTTGAGTTGATAGGGGAAACCGGAGTGCCCGGAGGAAACCCATCCAGACACGGGGAGAACATGCAAACTCCACACAGAAAGGCCCGGGTGACCCGGGGATCGAATCCGCCACTCAGCCACCGTGCTGCCATCATGTATCAATTAATCCCCGATTAAATTCCAGGACACCAAATTAATCTACTGGAACACAAAAATGTCACTGAAATAAATTCAAATCCTAAACTTACCCAGGAATAATATGCACACAACCGCTTTAACCTGGCACACTGTCAATGGCAAACCTAGTGTATTGGAGTAGAGGTAAGTATAAGCATGCATTTTTCAACTTATTAAGGCCTTTTGTCCCTTATGTCACTGTATATTGACTAAGTATAACCTGGAAATTATATAACACTGCTGTGGGTACATAAACCTTTGAACAACAGGAAGTTCTCCTAGACTTCTTGACATTTAACATAGTGTGTCAAAAAGCTTCACAGTAACTACAGTCTTGCTTACCCTTTTATACCAAACTGGAATAAAAACTTAAATTTGAAATATCTGAAATAGTCCCCAAAATAAAGAGACTGTTTAGATGTGTTACCAGTGTTATCAGAAGCCAGAGTGAACAGAGAAATGTGTGCAGATTGGGGGTGTTGGTTTGATTTGTAATACTTTCAGGTTTCAGATGTCATCACAACATCTAGAGTCCAATAATATTTAAGACAGATTGAAGCAGTTCAAATTTAGTTTAAATATACAATTGTGTTGTATTATAGCAAGTTCTTTGGTCTTGAGCTTTCACTAAAATTTTCAACAAAATGTTCAACATTTATGTGTTTACCTTGGATATGTCATGATAAAGTACAAAGTAATCAAAATGAAAACTGTTGCCCCCATCTGCCAGTATGAAATCTCATTCTTGAATCGGAACCACCAATGTAGTGTAAAGGCTAAATAGAAGTATACAGACAAACGGAGAGGAAATGTCGCCACTATTGAAATAAAACAAAACCTCTCCACAATAGAAACCAGCCCTGTAGAACTGAAAACTGTACCAGTGAAACAGAAAACAATACATCTTCTGGTGTCAAAGATCAGCGGCTAATGACAGGTCCTCTACTCTTCACAGCACTCAGACTAAAAGGTGCTAAAAGCTTTGCACAAGACAATCCATAACACTATCCACAACTGCCTTCACAACACCCCCACTCAGAGCTAACTGGCTAAACTGTAAATTCCAAACCAGAGAGACAGTCACGATGATACATGATAAGAAAATATAGACAATGAACAACAATATTACTAACAATAACCCAAAGCAGGACTGCCCCCCCTAACATGAGCTGCAACAGATAAGTAGCAGAATTAAACACTCAAGTAGTTAGTTTGTATCTATATAGGGTCAAAGAAGTTATTTATTCAACCCTCTACATCTCAATTCGTAACATAGTAAAACAGAAATAACAAAAACTAACAATATTGACCCTTAAAGTGGCTATATTATGCAATTGCAAAATTGACTTTACCATGTTGTTACCTCATGAAAAACCCGGAGTTGCGTTTTGTCTTATTCACACATTATAACATCAGAAAAATCTGTAATATAGGCCCTTCTAAAAGTTTTGTGACAGGCCTACCAGAAGCATCGTGTATCATCAGATATTATATATATATGAATAAATGAAGACACCATAGAATTTAGTATTTTTAAAAGGAAGATCAAAACTTTTCCTCCTATCTCACCATCTCGGTCGAGGATGGTAGGGCTGCGGGTGTTGAAGAGCTGTCTGCGTTCTAGGTCTCCATGGTCCTGCCTCTGCTTGTCCTCCTGATGAGCAGACTCGTGCACAGCTTTGATCTGATGCTGTAACATGGCATAACCACTGAGGGACACGCCACCAGGACCAAACGGGCCAGGGACCTGGAAGGGCGATAAAGACATTTTAAATATTCTCTACTCTCTAAACAATAAACTGTACAGTAAGAAGAGTATTATGATGATTGGAATTATTGGTGGTATTTTTCATATGTTGATTGTAGTAAATAAAAAGAAATATTTTAGCTAATCATTGGGGAACATGTATTCATTTTATAAATGTTCATTGAGGATGCTGTAATTAGAAATAGAGGAGACAAATCACAAATATGTTTTATCTTTTGCCTACACCTGATCTAGACTCACTTTAAATTAGAACAATTGAAAGGTTCTAAATAATGAATGTCTTATTTTATGGGCAGGATAACATACTGATTTTAATGTATGTAGACTGCAAGAGATATAAGCTGACCAAACCATAATGTAAAATAAAATAAATGCAAAAATTAAATGAACTGCAAATTGTCCCAATATACAAACCATTGCTGGGATAGCTGCTGCTCGCTGGTGCATCTGCTTGCTGCTTGGTTGCTTGGGTGAAGACACTAGCACAGATGAAGGGGGACCGAGTAATAAAGGCTTATCCAGGGAGTATATCCTATAGAGAGGGACATATTAAAGACAACAGAAACACTACCCAGAAAGCACAAAATTAGGGCTGCAACTACTGATTATTTAAGTAGTGGATTAGACAGCAGTTGTTTTTTTTTGATTAGTCGACTAATCAAACAGTTATTCTGATTGTACATTAAAATGTATTTAAAAAAATGTCAGACTAATTAGAGGTTGAATTTGGTGACTGAAGGTTTCTAGATAAACATTATTTATGAATTAAGTGTAGTATTGAGACTGTGATTTATTAATGCCGCTGTGTTACAAAGTCTTTTAATACTTGTTTTAGAATCTGTATAGGCTAGTTAACAATTACGATAATTTAATAGTTGAATAGTCACAATAATTCTGATTAGCTGTTGTAGCCCTACATGAAATGACACTAAACAAACCTCTGTCTATCTGGCTCCGCTTCCACATCCTCATCCGCACTGCAGGTGGCGCTAGAGTCATCATCAGAGTGAAGCTGCCTCTGCCTGTCACTGTGCTCTCCCTTCTCCCCTTTGTCCTTTGTCTCTGGCTCCACTTTGACCTGGACCTCTGCACTTTTCACATCCACATCCTGAGGTTCTGTTTTGGGGTTGATATAAGTCGCTGCCCGGGCCTTCTCCTCCTGGGTCTCCCGCTCACTCTCCGGGCTCTTTTCCTCCTTCACTCGCAACTCTCCAAATGAGGATTCGGAAGTCTTATTAGCAGCCTGACCTTTGTCCTGGTCAGAGCACTGAGCGTCTCCTACAGTGCTGTCCACTCTCTTCGAGTCAGCGGGCTTGGATGGGTCAGCCTGAGAGGGGGAGGGGGCACTTTCTGTGTCAGAGCTGTTGTCGGCACCTGATAAAGAAAAGGCAAACTGATAAGTGATAGTGAAATGATGAGATTAGCAATGTCAAGAGTTTTTTTTGTACATCTATACATTTTGTACATCCCCCGTTCCCCCCACATACTTTATGCATGTAGTATAGTCATAAATATATTTAATCTGTAATCAGTCCTTTCATTAGCATTCAGTACATTGTACATTAAATGTACTCTTCATAAATTGTATTAATTTGAATAGTTTGTACCACCACAGTCCAACACTGACACAAAAGGAAATATACAGTATACATAATGCATTGCCTACATTGCCTGATATAAAGCAGATTAAAACTAAATGATATAGGGAAATGTTTTTTTTCCAATTAATACAGGTCAAAGCCTCTTAAATGTCCATTGACACTTAAATTCTCCTCTCCCTCTTTAAAAGTGCTTCTCTGTGGCATATTGTCTAACACTGCAGTCGTTTCCATGGTGATGCTCGGCCAGATGGTGCGTCTTTGCAAAACAAATTGCAAATGCATTAAATGTATCAAACTGAAAATCAGAAAAGCACAGTTGGCTTAGGGACTTTCTAGTGCCTATGTGTGCAAATATACGCATATCTCCTACTGTATAATGTATGTGATGGGACAATCTGCACATGGGTGAGCACCGAGGCTTTCAAAGAGCAGTCTGGGTTTCCATGAGACAAAGACAAAGTCAAATAAACAAGACAGAACCTTGTGACCTCCCTCTGCCGCCACTGCTATCTTGGGAAGTACAGATTATGTGAATTACATGAAAGCCTGAGGCTAAATGAAGCAACCATAAGAAAAAATAACTAAAATCAATCAATGCAGCTCAAACAAAGTCACAGAAATAATCCATATATAAACATTTGACCCTTAGATGTAAGGCTCTCGACTGGGAGACTGACATGCAGTGAGATCAAACAAATGGACTTTCATTTTGCTCAGAGGTTTTCTAGAGTCTTCAAAGCCAAGAACTGTTATGCAACAGGCTCCCTGGCCTGATAGTCCAAATGAGTTCCAAGGGTCAGTGCAAAGGCTTGATAAGGAGTCACAATAGTTTGATAAAATTTTAAAGATTTTTAGGGAAAACTATGGGTCCCAAAGTTTTCTCCATATCCTGTTACGTAGCAATATTAGCACAGGGAACATTAAATTCTAATAATTCATTTATAACATTTTATCTTTAATTAACTACTAGTCACTGACCTTCACTGTCATCAGCATTGTCTTCATCATCGTCGGGTGATGCTGTGGCTAGGCCTTCACCTTGAGCCCTATCCCGATCCCTTCCCTGAAAACACAGAGGCGTTAAATAAACATACTAAACTGATACTTAAACATGTAACATTTGGTGTGGAGAGTCCGCTTTGCCTGGAATTTTTCACAGTATGCTATTAAATATATTGCACCAAGGCAATTTACAGGTCTAATTTGTGGAGAGGTGGGTTAACTTACTGTAGAATGCCTATTTTTCAATTATTCAAGTATTGTTTTATTTAAAAAAACAAAAACAAAAAAACAACTACAATTAAATAATAAGCAGGTTTAATGTCATACTGTGGTGCATTCCAGAGAAAAAGTAATCTCTCTAGTATATCTCCATGGACACAACCAGGTGCTGGACTCTTACCAGAAAAGTTCCAGATTGCACCTTTACTATAGAGACTTGTGGACAGTGGACACACCTGGTTATGCTGTTGAAGGAGGTTGTCAAGGTTGTGGCGTCTCTTGTAATTGAAATAGAAGTTCTTGCACTGTGCTTCACTTTTGGTGCCCACCATTTTGGCAATAGCTGTCCAGTCACGTCCATGCTCTACAAGGCCTGTACAAACATAGCAACATAATAACGTTATCATAAACAGTGATGCCCCAAGTGTTTGTATACAGTTTTTATGATCATTTATCACTGTACTGAAGTCAGATATCAAACATTTTCAGCTTTTACTATCATACAACATTATTAATTTGTGTAGCTGAAAAGAAATGTACTTGTTAGGACAAAACTGCTTCCTGTATAGAAATGCATTTAAATTTCTAGCTGTTTCCTCAAAGTTATTTCTTCAGCTATGAGTGAGCTCAATGGATAGTACATGATAATGAGAAGTGGCTGTTCCAAACCTCCACTACTGTAAAATCACACAGCGCTCGTGAGTCTACCGTTGCTATGGTTACCAGTCTTCTTGTATGCGTTCAGGATTAAGCCACATTAACCAGGACAACTGTCGTTTACCTCTGACATGAAGGCGTCTACAGTCTAAATCCACTGACTCCTCTGACCTCCCCGACTTCCTGCTAGACTCGCCATAATTACTAGATAGATTCTTGTTCAATAAACTGGCTAGATATTCATCATATTGAAATATAATTTTGAATGTTTTTATATAGTGTTGTTTTTATTGCTTATAGCTCTAGAAAAATATTGCTTTATAGCGCTATGAATAAAATCTGATCAATCATATTAACCTTTTGTTTGTACAAATGTTTTTGTTTTTCCATTAAAAGGGGCACTATGTAACTTTTTGGTTGGGGGTCAGTTACCTGCTTGTTTCTATGGACATATTATTGCTCTGCTTAGAATGTTCCACAGTACCTTACATTTCTTAAATTACAAGTGGTTTTAAAGCTCAAAAATACCTAGAAAAACGGGCATTCTGACTGCGAGCGAGGTTGCCTCTCCACAGATCTAACCTAGAACTTGTTTAATACCATTCTGTGAAACATTTCATGGAGAAAATCATGATGAACCCGCTACCAGAAAAGTTGTACAATGCATCTTTAACATTTGAGTAGTATTTGGTTGAATAATTAACATCTATGATACAACACTTTATTATGCTATATATTAATTTACTGTGGGTTTTTAATGATGAAAAAGGAGCATTTCTTGCTTTAGGGTTATTGTGTCAGTGGTACAAAGTAGTTTCAGTATTATCGTTCATCGTTCGTTATTATCGTTATCATAATATTTTCTGTAACAATATAGCTTACATCAAAATTTGTAACAGTAACAATCCTACCTCGCTCAAATTAAAAGAGGCATGCTAGCAGCTTCACAAACACCACAAAAATTATAAAAATTAACTTGTAAATAAATAGGGGGATAACTGCTTGAGTTGGAATTTCTTCAGATTGTATTTTTCCATTTTAAAACCTATATATATATATAAATAAATATGGCCCCCTAAAACAACGTGAGCCTTTAAACCACATTACACCCATAGTTTAAATTAACCCAAATAACTCTGCATTACTTATAAACTTGTGATGTCCAATTAAAATATTTTCTACATTCTTAAACTGTGTAATTGGCCCTGTACTGCTGCTTGAAAGTGCTGGTCCTACTTTATCACATGATAGGAGGGGTACAAGAGGCCACTAATCTGCAGTCATATCTAAAGGCCCAAAGCCTAAAGAGAGATTTCTTCTTAAAATGAAAAGCAAATTGCAGAGGCCCCAAACAAAACCCCATTGAATCCATCTTAATCACTTTATTTATAGTTCAGTGGAATTGGCATATAATATCTGATATTTTATAGCTTCAAAGAAAGAATTAAGAGGACATTAAGATGCACACAAACTACCTACTTAGATTTGATAACCTTTAGAAAATGTTTAGATGTGTTGATAGTGATTTATGTAGACTTATGCTTCACTGCTTCATAAATTTATCCAGTAAAGATAAAAAAATAAGCCTAAATGAAATCCATAAATGATCTGTAACAATATTAGAAAAGGCTAATACAATTTAACAGCGCTCTATCTGAGGAAACAGTCAAGCTACATCAGAAGAGAAAAGAAACAAGTAAAAAAAAAAAAAAAGAAAAAAAAAAGATTTGGTTTCTGGGGAAAAACATGAGGAAAAAAAGCATTCATTACCTTTTTTGGCAATCTCCATCTCCTCCTCGGTCCAGCGAGAAGTTTCTCCGGTTTCTCCAGAAGCTGCTAAAAATCAGACGAAAAAACGGTAGAGCGCCATTAGCTGAAAGAGGAGGGAAAGAGCAATAGTCCTCTCTTCAGCCATCTACTTCTCATGGCCACTAATCTAATAATCTGTTTACATTCAGGGGCTGCCGAGACCTGCTCCCTTACTTACACTGCCTGGATATAGCGTTCTCTCCACTCATTTGCTTTCTCTCTCGCTCTCTCTCTCTTTCTTTCTCTCTCCCACTACTCAGAAAAGACCCTCCTCCTCCTCTGATCTGCGAGGGGAGGGCTTTGGTCAGCTGATATAGCGCCAGACAGTGAAGGAGTTGAGAGCCGTGCCTCCCTCTTTGGGAAATGGCCTTGGATGGAGACAAATACATACGCACATACGCACACACACACACAGTTGAGAGTGCCAACGGCCCTCCCCGGGTCTACTGTGACACTGCACATCTCTCACAACCACACACACACACACGGACACGGACACACACAGACACATGCGCGCGCACACCCACACAACGGCAGTCGAATTCACAGAAGAGAGCAGCAAGAGCAAAGTGGGCCAAGTGAACTCTAACCCACTCTCCTCCATGGCACCCGATGAGACAGTGTAAACATTTGGACCAATATAGCAGCAGATGTACCCTTGACATTAAAAAAGGAGGTCCCTCCATCACCCCTCCAACATCCCACCACCACCCCTCCACCAACGCTACGAGGAAGATGAAGCAATCAATTCTTTGTTTGGACGGCCCCAAGTGAAGGTCCGCCCCTCATCGCAGTCTCTTACACTTGGTTAAACAAATGTCCACAAGAACGGACTTCCTTCCTCTAAACTGGCATGCTGCATGTGACTGTAAAAACACACTAATATGCCTGCTAATCTTGCACCAATCTTAATTTAACAAACTTGTCTGTCTGCAAGGGATGCAAAATATGAGGTAAAAATTTGTGTGCTTTCATAGATACATTATTGCTTTTTCTGAAAGGCTCTATAGTAAAACATTAACTTTATCTGTCTTGGATTTATTCATACAGGTGCTTTTATTGCTCAAAGATAGTTTTTTACTCTAAGTGAGATCGCCTCTTCGCACCTCTATGGTTTAATATCATAAATAAAACATCTCCATGAAAAAAAGCAGGAAGAACCTCCTCGAAAAAAGTTACAGTGCGCCTATAATATACATATATAAGTAGATTAATAATATATATTAAAATGTTGCAATAATATCAATATTTCAGCCATCTTGCATATCTCAGTATTTCACAATATTGTGCAGCCCTAGTGCCTGTGGTGCTAAATTTCATCTAATGACTTTGTGATCTTCCCAAAGCGTCTACACACATACACAAAAATAAATCACTCTGTTCCCTTTGTTGCATCTGAATCAGCAGCTTGCTCAAATTGCTTGGCATCAGGTCAAGTGGGCAAGACTGGCAGACAGCTACCCTTTGGCACACAGGATACCAAACTTCTAAACAACTAGAGCGTAACTTGCAGCGCTACAGATAGTGCCTTTTTGTTGAGGGGGATTGCGTTTACACAGCTCAGAGTAAACAAACTGAAAATCCTGGCTAGAAAACGTCAAATGGCTCAGCACATGGAAGGACACTGTGTGCTGGAGGTTAATTAATCACATCATAGATAGGCCTTGTGTAATTCAGACTTTGTGGGAGCAGAGGGGAGCAGGTGGCACCACACACAGTTTGCCGAGTGGTGAATTAGCGGTACAGATTAAACATGGACATTTGGGTAGCTGCAAACCTGAGCTGACACTGGCAAAATAACAAGCTTCAAAAGGGCAGTGGGTGGAACAAGTGCACATCTGACGTACCATGACAACAGCACATTACCATGGCGACCCAAAATCAAAAGACGGCATGAGCTTAAAGTGCATGACAGGTTACACTACACTATTCTCTAAAATGTAATTAATGTTATTACAGATTTTGTTTAAGATTATACCTAGCTTTACAGAATTTTAGCATTTTGGTGAAGTTTATAATTCTACTTCCTGTTTGGGCATGGGCAGTACATGTGCCAAACATACTGTAAAAAAAACTTTACACAATATATGTCATGATTAGATAAGATAATAGATAAGATAATAGATAATTAGTAGATAATAGTAATTCACATAATAGATAGATAGATAATATGTTTAAACTGTCAGAAAGATAAGTCTTCCCGATAATGGTACTGTATTTCATGAAATTTTATGTATTAAGGAGACAGGGATTCCATTTTAGAACATTACTTCCTGCATTTTTGAACTTTTTGTTTTCAACTTTTATTCACAAACTGCCACTTGACTGCAAAACTTTGATGAATATTGGTTACTATGCCCCCAAACAAGGTAATGATTCATAAAAACACATGATTCAAATACATGAAATTCTGTCTTAAGCACTTTAAGAGAAGTGTCCCTGAGTTCAAATGCCAATATACCAAACAAAAATTTAATTATTGAAATCAATCCAACTTGCACCTTACAGCAGAAGCTGCCGATCTTGTCAGAAAAGAAGTTCAATATAGACTGCAAAGCAGTTTAAAGGCCCCAAGAGAAATGGTGCAGTGTGGACTTCTTTGTTCATATGAATACTGAGCATTTCACTCAAATCAAACTACTTTTATGTCATATTTCCATCCATCCATCTTCTTCTGCTTTATCGGGCTGGGTCACAGGGACAGCAGTTCGCCGCCCAGTCCTCTATGCACCTGACCCCTACGAACACCTCTGTGGGTGCTGAGCCTACAGGAGAGTGGACCCATGTCGTCATGGGTGACGTAATGGTCCTTAATTTCAGTTCACAGTGGTGCTAGAATGTTTTGGGTTGATGGGGGAAACCGGAGTTGCCTGGAGAAAACCCATCCAGACATGGGGAGAAAATGCAAACTCCACAAAGAAAACCCAGAACCTTCTTGCTGTGAGGCATGAGTGCGAGCCACTCAGCCACCGTGCCTGTCAAATAACATGGTTTGGGGCATATAGAGGCAAAAGTAGGCAGGGCAGAATATGCTTGACCAATTTCTTTTTTTTTTTACCTTTATTCGCCTCTGAAGTAGTTACAGGAGTCTGTGCTTTGGCAGGCTCCTTCATGCCTTTCTGCGCTGATTCACTTTTGGAGGACTGTGTGGGCTCTGGCACAGCTGGCTCGGGGGCAGGGGGTGGAGTTTCTTCAGCAGCCACTGATGCCGCCTCGTTGGCCATGGAGCGCGTGGTAACCCTGCCTTTACGACGGCCCTGGCTGTTGGCGGTCTTCCTGCCACGCGGCGTGTTCTGCTCCTTCCCGTCCTCGTCCTCCCCGGCGTCACACTTGTCTTTCTCTTTTGCAATGTCCCTGTGGGTTTGAATAAAACCAACAAGAGCTTTTAGAGCTGCGGTGGGTATTAACTCACTTCTGAATGGGCAATAAAAAGCTCTAAATGCAATGTGTTTTGCTATCCAGTGGTCCTGTCATTAATCATATCATTGTGGCAATGTCTTCCTATGACCTCTTGTATATAGCTGAGATTTTATATTTTATTGACTATTTTCCTATTCAATTTTGACTTTTATATATACATTTATATAATTACATCTTATTTGAAACCAGTCTATTGCGGTCTTTTTTGCCATTTATTTTTAAAATGTATTATTACCATTTATATATTTTTTCTCTTTGTTATTATATTTTATTGTGACGTGTGAGCAAATAATTTCCCTTGTGAATCAATAAAGTTTGTCTAAGTCTAAGTGTAGTCCTTTAGTCATTCCGTCTATTAATTAGCTGACCGTGTCTTATTTTTTATTTGAGGACAAATCCTTTTATTAGAATTATGAGGATTTATGTGGACCACAGCAGTAATGACAAACCACGATGTGGGTTGGGCTTTGGTGTTGATTACTTTTGTAATGTTAATCTTCACGAATGATAGTTAACACCTCATTTTCTTTTAAATCGATACATTTCAATGTATTTAATCATCTCACTAATACGTTGATTAAAAGAAAATAAGAAGCTTTAATGCTGATTCAATAAAAAAAGATAACTTAACATTTGGAAGTGACTAGGTTGTTTAAAAGAAATGTTTTCTTTAGTACAAATATGTACTAAAAAAATTAACTCAACATATTTACTGGCAGTATATATGCAGTTGAACAATAAATAGTTATTAAAATCTTCTTTCATCTAGAAGGTATTCAAATTGTATTAAATAAAATCATTAAGGATTTCCTGTGCCACCATAGTCTCATATAGACATAAATTACCTGGACAAGATAACTCTTGTTCCAGGCTATAAAGCAGAAAAATTATAACACTTAATGTTTTAACAGTTCTGTATCTGACTCTTGTTTCTATGGTGCACTCAACTCTTTTTTTTAGGTCCAGGTTATGAGGCTGTGGGAGAGTGAAAAGCCACATACCTGGAGTCCTCCTTCTCATCTTTCTCTTCCTTGTTGTTCTTCTCCTCGTCCTCTTTTTTATCAGACTTCTCAGACTTGTCTTCTTCGTTCTTATCGTCTGACCTGTCTTCTTGTGATGGCCGTGGGATTTGCTATATTAAAAAAAGAGACCGATCAAAATAAAAAAGAGAAACCAAAACAACATCATAATTATTTTAATTAAAAGTTACAAATAATAATACAATAAACACCACAAAGAGCAGATGGACCACTTTTTGGGTCTGACCTAGTCTTTGGGAACTTAACAGAACAGCAACTGGACCAATAATGTAGGAACTTGTGAATGTAATTGTATTTTATGCAATTATTGTAAAAGAGCTATGCAACAGCAGCTACTTTGGTTTTATTAGAAATACCAACACCTAAGCAGAGTGGTGGAAAACGTGAGCGTGTTATTGGAGGACGGAGCAACATTCTTGTTCATCAGAGCTGGCTTGGTTCACCACAGAATGCTTCCTCCTGCCTGTTCTGTGAAAGTGCTGTGCTGGAACAAGTCTGGTGATGCCAAGCCAAACATCCCATGCTGGTACCAGATGGGGCCAAGGAATGTGGTTCCCTCTATAAGGGCAAAAGATAACTGCTCCAGGATGAGTAAGACTTCAAGGAAAAATGTGGAGTGCATAGAAACAGCTTCTTTATTTTACTGATTGGTCTGACAACTTCCACAGACAGTGGAAGTTATAAGTTCTGTCTGTGTCTTCTGGATGTTTAGTGCTCTTTGTGAAGAGGATGCAGCTAGTGATACCAGGGATTATGCTCCTCCATGTGTGAGATCTCCATGACCAGTAAAATCAAATCTGTGGCATAAGAAGAACTCTGCATGTGATGTTAAACTCACGTTTTAAGGGGCAGGGTAGGCAGAATGAGGCAAACTCTGCTGCTAGTTGTTACAATTTCTGGTGCTGAATGTGTAAGTTCATGCTCAAAATAATGTGGGAAAAGGGATATCCTTGATTTGAATCAAAACCATTGGAGGTTAAATGTTACAGTGAAAGAAATAACACATCAAACATTTGCCATTACTTACTCATGCCGTTTTAGGAACAGTTTACAAGGCATTTTTGGCACATGGCTGATGACAGACACTCTTCAGATGGGACATAGATGGCATTATTGCCCTCTTCTCACACTCAGTGTACAGTGAATTTACATGGCTATTTTATTTGTTACCATGTGTAACCAAAATCATACTTCTATTTTGGCTGTTTGATTTGACATATTCCTTTTTTGGTAAACAGGTAGTTTATCAAAGGATGTCTTGTTATGCTGCTAACTACAAGGCACCCATCTACATTTAAGTTTAATTACAACAGCACATTCTGCATCAAATGCCCCCAAGTAACTCTGCTAAATGCAAACTTGGTGTGGAGTTATGCACTATGCCACAAGGGCAAAACATACAGCAGCGAGCACAGGTTATAGAATCGCCCAACTCATAATTCCACATCCAAAGCTGCCAACATACCTGCAAGCTCATCTGCTGCTCATGAACAGGAGTTTGGAGCTGTGGGACACAGCTTACTGGTGGCGGCTAACCTCCAGTATTTCCATAGCAGCAAAGGCTCAGGGACCAGGCGAGGAGCAACTCAGCCCCAGAGCACAGCTCCTTAGAAGGGCTGCTGGGCCTCACCGATGCCACACATATTCCAGGAAAGCGTGTCATCAGGCCGCTTAAGCCGCCCAAAGAATTGTCCATCTCACATGCACACACTAATCTACGCAGGGTCACCCAAGGTAATCCCCGCCAGCACTCCTCTTTGATTGGCACTCACAGCAGCACTGGGTTTTTTGGGCCTGTCAGATGTCTGGGCCGTACCAACTGCATTCCACTGAGGGGGGGTCTGTCCCTCACTAACCTTACAGTCTCACAAATGTGAAATAAACATACACTCTCCAGATAATCTGATTATTCTTAACTTTTTCAGTTCAACTCAAGATAATTTGTTCTGTACATTGCAGCATAATACAGTACATTCTGTCGGTCTGTGGAAACACAATCCCGTCTCAGTTGAACCAACATAGTGCAAACATTATAAAGAAGCCTGAGGGTATAAAGTGTGCAGCACAAAACCTCTGGATCTAAAAATACTATAATTAGCTTTATAAATATATGTCCATATCACAAGAGCCAAAATGAATAAAGAAAATAAACAAACCTGGTTCACTTTTCGCTTTCTCCCAAGGTTACGTCTCACAAGTGTTTTGTAGTTGTTGTTCTTCTTTGTCAAGTAGTAGTAAAGGACACAGTCTGCCACACACTGAAACCCACAGAAGATATTAATAAAGACAACACAGTATGCAATGTTTTTATTATCAATATATTTAGACTTTTCCTTTTTGATTTTATTAAAAGAAAACACACAAAACATTACCTTTCTCTCCAGATAAGATGCAATCAGGCCAAAATTCTTGGGGTGTTGAACAAACCTGCAACAGGCAGACATATTAAATAGTACTGTATTTTTCTAAAGAGTGTATTCTGTGCTGAAATAAAAAAAAATGCTTACTTTTCTTTAAAGATCTCCTTTTCATGCTCTGTCCAAACATTCATGAATTGGCGGGATTTGTAGACTTTCATTGGGTCGTCCATCAGGCCGTTCATGTTGATGAACTTCACTCTTCTCTGCTCTGAGTCGTACATCATGGGGGGAATGACAGAAAGCTGTCTCATTTGTTTCTCATTATTCTGAAAAAAAACCCCCCAAAAAACATGTATGTGGTGATAACCAATTTCACTTTCTAAGAACATGTCTATGTATTTGTGCACTTAAGTCTTTTCTGTATTTGTAAAGAGTCCTTACTTCCTGCTCCGACAGGCCGTCTATTATCTCTGATATTTCATGTTCACTTCTAGCGATTGTTGCAGAGAGACCAGTCCCTCTTTGCCCAACTCTGTGCAAAATTAAAAAAAACAAACAACATAAACAAATAAGTTTAAAAAGGTAATATATCCAGAGTAGACATTGTGGTCTTAGAAATAGGCATACAAAAAACAAGCAAGGGAAGTAAAACAAGTAAGCAATTTTTTTTGTATCCTGTATAATAATGAAATCCGGACCACCAACAGAATCTCTTAACACTATTGAACTAACAAACCAGAATGTTCTTCAGTCTTCATCTGACCTGCTCCTCAAGATGAACTAGCTTCCAGGTTTAAACATTATCACAGCTCCATGTGGACACAGATCTTTTGCCCAAGGCGGTTGAGTGGGTAGATGTACAGTATCTCTTTTTAACAAAGTGTGAAGCCAGAACATCTAATGCCGATGAAAACAGAGAAATCAAAAGGCACTGGAGGGGCAGGCCTTTTCCAAGACATTCCTGGATTGAGAAAATGATTCACAGCCAAGAAGAACTATTTCATCTTTAAAACATATTCACAAATAACCTTTTAAACCTCAACAACATATAAAAGCATCAAACCAATAATGGGCAGAAAAACAGAGATGGGTATCTGTGTAAACCTCTTTCTAAAATGGAGGATTTCTGGATTCATGACTAAAGACCCATACTCATCACAGGCTAAATTCATGGATTTTAATCTTTTTGTAGAGTGGGCTGACCTCACCGAGAGACCACACACTGTCTGGGACCTCCTATTCATTGGAGGGGGATCTTGGCTTGCTACCATTTTGTACACTGTGGTCCAAATAAAGAAAATTATCTGACAAAGGTTTCTGTTGAAACATAATCAGAAATAAAGTCTGCTATGTAATTTTATAATTTTTTTTCAGAAACAACTCAATTTCACATTTCTGAACAACATTCACAGAATCCAGCCACGACATTGCTCTACCTGAAATGTCCCATATGACATTAAACAGCTACACCTTACATTTATTACATTACAGGTGGTTTTATAGCTCCAAAATATCTAGAAAAACATTCTGCATTCTGACTGTGAGGGGGGGTGCCTCTCCACAGATCTGACCTGTAACATGGTCTGGTTTGGTCTCAATGAAGATAAAAAGGCTTAATACCACTGTGTGAAACATTTGAGACAAAGCAATAAGATCTCCATGAAAAAAAGCATTTGATGGACCTTCCACCAGAAAAGTACACAATGTATAAGTGTATTCTATAGACGGATTATTTGTTTATCAACACATGCATGCACAGCCTGAGTGTACAAAGCGCCACTGTCTATGTGGTTAATATGATTCAAAGCTAGCAAACGCTGTTGGCAGCACACTAAAACAGTTTATCACCGTGTGATAAAATAAGTTATGATGCTAATTTAACATTAGTGAGAGGGATATAATGGCCCATATGCGTTAAATGCAGGTCAGTACATAAATCCATCCATTTTCTTCCGCTTATCCGGGGCCGAGTTGCGGGGACAGCAGTCTAAGCAGGGACTCCCAGACTTCCCTCACCCCAGACACTTCCTCCAGCTCCTCTGGAGGGACCTCGAGGTGTTCCCAGGCCAGCCGAGGGACGTAGTCCCTCCAGCGTGTCATGGGTCTTCTCCGGGGCCATGCCCGGAACATTTCCCGAGGGAGGTGTCCAGGAGGCATCCGGAATAGATGCCTGAGCCACCTCAGCTGGCTTCTCTCAACGTGGAGGAGCAGTGGCTCTACTCCGAGCTCCTCCTGTGTGACCGACCTCCTTATCCTATCTCTGCAATCTCTCTGCAATCTCGTCCTTTCGGTCATTCCCCAGAGCTCATAATCATAGGTGAAATACTTGAACTCCTCCGCTTGAGGCCGGGACTCAGTACGTAAATGATGAGAAGAAATGTATCAAACTTCAGTAGCTGAACATCCAGTTAGACCTGATCGATACAACTAGCTTAGCCCCACAGAGAGCCTGAAATCTGCTGAAATCCTACAAGACACAGGCATGATAACAGACAGGGCAGCGTCTTTTTCTGGAGACATGCGCAGTAGAGCGTGAAGTGACGCAGTCTGATAATCCCTCAATATATAATCAATTAAAAGTGCATTAGTCATGTAAATCATTGACTAACTGGTCATAATGTACTTCCTCTTCATAGACCTGTTTGCTGACCTCCCTTCACTGAATCTCACTGACATAGACAGTGGACCTTGGCCCCATCGTCAACCGTGTAGCTCACTGCACAAACCAGGGCACTACAAATATAGACAAATATTCTATTGGTTCTCAAGCTTCTCCACCAAAGAAAAGATTTGGCCATATAACAAGACTATTCCAAGTCTAATCTAGGGCTAAAATGAAGTGCATAATTTCATATAGTCATAAACAAGAAATGATCCAAAGTAGAGCAAAAAAGGATTAACACTATTGAATGAAGTCCAAGTGCCACCTGAATTAGCTCATTTACCACAATTTGAGAGCCACTACTCTATTACATTATTCATCTTAATTCCTTTTATATTCTATAATGGCTATAATCCACTTTGGTGTCAAGTCACAAGAGATATAAACTTATAACAGATACAATAAAACTTTATTGGCTGCACAATAATATGAATACACTATATGCAAGTTGTGATATCGTCTGTATCAGAGCATTATTAATCATGCGTCCTCCAATTCAAATATAAACAAAAATGCACTTCATTCATTTTTACAGGAACATGTCTTTACCTCTGAAATCTCTCTTGCTGCTCCCTCTGCTTGCGAATCTCAGGGAACTGTCTTTCATAGTACTCGCGTGTTCTGCTTTCTTTGGCCTTTCTTCTGGGGTTGTTTTCCATCCGCTCCACCTTCTTCTCCCAGGCCTCCATTAGCTGGTCATAGCGCTGGCAGATTTTCTGTTCCTGGGTGGACGGCAAAGGAAAACATTTAAATCTGATTTGTCAATATAACTTGGCAAAGTTCAGTTAAGTAGGCTTAAGTTGGTTAGCCGTTAGCCCATTTTCTAATGCCCACTACACAGCAATGTATTTATGGTAGGGCAGCATGATTTTGTAACAAAAAGGGAAAAATAAATAAATAAAAACGCTATTGTGATTAAACTTGTGATATACTTTTGTATATTATATTTATGTTATTTGGAGAGAAAATTGCATTATATAAAAAACTGCAAACTTTGTAATTTGATAATTGCTCCAACTGAAATTGGAAAATTTTGTGCAGCTCTAATTTACAGCCATGAAAAGAGCATTCTAATCATTTTTGTACAATATTCATGTAGGCTACAGCATTGCAAAGCCCAGTACATATGTCTAGTGTGACATAAGCAGTGTGTGAACCTGACTGCAGTCAAAGGCAGTAGAAGTGTGCCAATGTGGAGCCCAGTGAGTACACGCTGTTCAGGAACTGCTTGTATTATTCATGTTGCTCAATCTAAAGTCAACCTTAAGTCTTTTTAAACAAGTTTTCAGGGTTTCCATTACAATTATCAAAATATACCTTGAATAGGATTTGACTTGTGACCTATTAAGTGTTGTCAAGGGTTACAGCGTCAAGTGTGGAATCTTCAGATGGGACATTGTGGTCTATATTTCCAGTTTTTGTAAAGAGAGACAAACAATCCACCTTCCTCTTGGCACTGAGCCATATTCACTCAGCTATTGTTTCAGAGTCCAAGAGGTCTGTCTGACCCTGACTGTGCAGAGCCGGGAAGCATAGAACTCAATGAACCACAGCAATCTCAAAAGTGTTATTGTAGAAAGTGGCAGAGCACTAATACAGTCTATTTTCTAGGGTTGTATGCCTTTAGTCTTTTGGTTGATTAATCAGTGGTTGTGAATTTATTTTTGTCAGCCATCCAAGTATTGTATTAAGATGGATTATATGGACCACAACAGAAAGGGAAATGCATGGAGTCAGTTAGCTTGAATTTTGGGAGGGACTGAACTGTAAAATTAACTGGTATATACCAAACCACACCTCCTTTTAGTCCATTAACTGATGCACATGTACTATTGATGTACTATTAGCAGATATTTTAATGAATATGAAAAATGTTTAATGAAATCTCTTAATAATCATCTCATGTTATGTTTAGAATTCACAGTAACACTTTAGTTTAGGGACCACACACTAATAGCTAACAAATAGTAAAAATACTAAATAAAAATACTAAACATACTAAAAAATAAGCACTGTGAAAAAAAGTTTTTCTATCTCTATAACAGGTATTAAATTGTGGAACTCCCTGAATATGGAGCTCAAAACAAGCAAAAATATAACCTCAACATAACTTCAAACATAATTACAAGGAAAACATATTTGTTAAATACACTGAAGTTGATGTTTGAAATTATGTATTATGGAATGAAATTTGTATTAAGAATTGTAATGTTCATGTAAAATGTCTTGTGATAAGAAATTATGGAAATGTATTGAACAAAAAAGTGTATATGAAATATGTGGGGTAGGACTCTATAAGTTTTAAAACTTCTTCCTACTCCTTTTGAGCATCTTGGACTTTTTCTTTTTTTTTTCTTTTCTGATTATGTTAATGTCACCAAGCAACTGCTTTTTTTCTATAAAAAGCCCTACTGATGCTCAAATAAAAAAGAGAATAAAAATAATAATAATAATAATAATAATAATAATAATAATAATAATAATAATAATAATAATAATAATAAATAAATAAATAATAGCAAAATGCATACTAAGCACTTAATTGCATCACTGTTAGCATTTATAAAGTACTTTCAGGATGTTTTGTATAAGCCTGTATTCTGCTATTATAAAGCAGTAACAATTTTCTTCTCATAATGTAGTGGGAATTACAATAGAGGTGTTTATACATACATGAAAATCTTAAGTATTAATAAAAGTTTGATAAATACCAACTAAAAGCAAAGTAACAACTCATTAGAATAACAAATAGCACTTAGTTAGCCACAATTATTTGGTCCCTAAATTAACACATTTTGGTGTAATGTGCTGTAGTGGTTTTCAGCAACTACAACATTGGTGGTCACTTACCCTTTGCTTACGGGCATGATTTCGCCTCTTAAAAAACAGAATCAGCTTCTTCCTCATCACTTGGTTGCTGCAAGAAAACAGCAATTAGTAAATACATTTAATAATGACAAATAGACCAAGATGAATGTCCGGTCAAGCTGTATATTAAAAGTTAATACAGTTACCTGAGCAAAGCAACACAGTATAAAGTAGGGCAATTAATCAACTTTTAATCAAGACTGAGATTCAGGCATGTCTTCTTGTCAATGATACGCTATGGTGTTTTTAAATGAGAGGTCTACAGCTAATCCTTATTAAAAGCAAGTGGTTTGCAGTTCAAACTTTGGGGGAATACAATATTTTCTGAGTGAAATGGAATTGATTATAAGTTTTCTTGTTATTTCATAAAATCTATACTGAAACTATATTGTTTTTAAAAAGAAGGAATAAACTGTAATAACAAAAAATAAAGTTTTAACATATTGCTAAGATGTACGTATTTTTTAAAACACATCTTTCAATCCCGGACCAATATTATATTATAGTTTAACATTTCTTTCATTTATCATTTTTATTTAATTTAGCTTTGATTGAGAGTAAGAAACGTAATTTCATTTTTTCTTATGTGAATATTAAAATTTTACAATAAACTTTTTGAATCTTGAATATTCATATTCTTACAAGCAGCCCAATACCTCAACCAAGCGTAAAGCCTAAACTAAGGTGAGCTGGGTGTTGCTCTCAGGGTCTGAGAGTCCTTTGTTGTGATAAAAGGCTGAAGCAGATGGGCCTCTCTCATGGTGCACACTGATAAGCTCCACTGTGGAAACCTGGCCTTCAACTCCCACTCTCAGTCCTGACACAAACATTTTATTTCACACACATTCAGTATCTCCGTCAATGGAGCAAAACAACAAGTCCCATTTCAATTTAAGTGTCACATATCTCTTCTATTGCTACAAACACTTATTTTTTGGCACCAGGGCGGCAGTTTCTTATTTTTGCAATCACATATCACACTTTAGTCTTTATTGCAATGTATGCAGCTAATATACATCATTAAAAAGTAACTAAAGCCATCTGCTGCCCCTGTGAGTCCACACTTCACTGTGATTTGTCAAATCCACCTTAAATCCAGGAGTGGGTGGGGAAAAACGTCTGAGTTTGAACAAATAGCTGCATTAAACATAAAAGCATTGAATTCTCCCCACCCACCAAATTTATTCTGTCCCTGTTCTTAATGTAAATATTGTGTCACAATATGAGAATCTTAAAATAGCAAATCATTGCAGGATAAGATCATCACTGAACTGTTTTAGCTGTCATTTTCCAGTATAGTGAGAATGAAAACCATACATACGTCTTGATGTTGTCGTGATAAACTTTCGTATCTGACGGTTGATTGTACAGGGGCTAAATTTGGAGAGGAGCACATATGGATTAATCATTATCTATGGTGCTGGTACAAACTAACTAAAAGTGCAGGTAATAGGACATCATCTTACCAGCTCAACTTTGGGACCAAGGCCTTCCAGGATTTTGTGGGCTTCTTCAGCTTTTTTCTGGAAAATGATTGTTAGTACATAAGTAATCATTACACAGTTAAAGTTGCCAAACTAAATGATGATGCAATAAATACACAAAATAGTTGCCCTTATCATTCTGATTAGAATTCAAATAATAATGTTAAGTAATCTAAAGTATTGGTGGTGAGGACTGATACACACAATAGCTTTTAAGAAATATTGAAATGTATCAGTGCATTATATTATTAGAAATATTTATTCATGTTTGTGTAGTTTTGTATGTGCCATGAGTGTGGAAAGAGGGGTGGGGTCTGGGAATTGTTTTTTTGTCAATTTTTGTTTTCGTTGTATAATTTCAAAATTAAAAAAGAAAAGAAAAACAAAATATCTATTCACCATTAACATAACACCTACATTTTAATTGGTGAGTGACTAATGTTGCAGGCTTTATTGCCGTGAAGAGAAGTGAGACAGTAGCGCTTTAAGGGTTAATGGCTGACTGGAAGGGAGGGCGTGGCTGAGCACAACACAACAGTCTGACAGATATGAACTAAAGTAACCTCTAAAAACACTCACAGATCTAAACATCTTAAACTTCTTTTCAAACGTTCAACAAATTACAGTTATGTAATTTGTAAAGTTATGTTTATTATGTCACCACATGTCTATTGACCAAACAAAGTAATTATGCAAAATAATCTGCATTACTAGAATATGCCCCACTACATAAAATTAGTATCAGCAAAAATGAACTATGCTAGAACATAGGTACATTGATACATGCCTTGTAACCATTTGTGATTGTTTAAATATTTGTTTTGGAGTTTTTGTCCTCTCGTTTTTATTAGGCTATTTTTGTTTTGGGGTAAATTACAAAACAAAAAGTATGTATCCCAAAGGACTGGCTCTTAAAGGACCACACACCCTGTTCTCGTCGTAGATGATCTGGACAATGCTGCGGTGCTTGTGTTCTACAGGGGGCGGAGTCACGGGCTTCTCCGGCTCCACTGGCTTTGCTGCCTCCTCCTCCAGTTGTTGCTAAAAAATAAACATTTGTGTCATTACCTGTAGTACTTATGCGCAATACTGTAACAGAATGTAACACAACATAATGAGAAGACACAGCCGTGATGACAGCATAATTATGAACATTTTATTTAAGGAAATTAAGGACTTCAAAACAGGATAACGCTCAGCAATTCAAAGAAGTGAAGGATCAGATAAAGATGACCTATGAAAACCTGGAGCAACTTGAGGAACCTGTTTGGGACTCAAAGGAGTAGATCCAAACCGTGGAAGAAGTTATAGGGGATATGTTAAAATTATGGTCTAAACTTGAATCTGAGATCATTGACCAAGAAAGACGCTCAATTTCATATTAGAAAACCTAAAATAAGATAAACTACCTTACAGCTATCAAAAGACAAGGGTGAGCTATTCTTACCACGTATGAAAGACTATTATTATTATACTCAGTTAAGGCCATTAGCATTTTTATGTATTTCTTCTTTAAAGACAGGTGGAAGGATGGAAGATACAAACCATGATAGCAGACAAAAACGCTACAGTCATATCTAAACCCCCCACATAATCCTTGGATAAAAATTTATTTCTAAAGATTTGGACTGAGATAGTGTTTTACCCAATTGTCCCAGTTTCAAGAATGTTCGCTAACAGGCGTATTTCAATTCACATTCCTTAATAAGGGACAGCTTGCAGATTTTAAAACTCTTCAGATAAAACACTTCAGGAACGAATATTTCTTTAGGTTCTTAGAGTTAAGAAACAGATTTAATACGATATCAAGGACCAATGCAGAGAAAAGGGATCGTACAATTTTAACTGTTTTTCCAAACAGCTTATTAAAGTCACCAATACAGGTTTGAATGTTATTTCAAGGTTATAATCAGGGTTTTCAAGAAAAAAAATCGAAATACAACCTTTATGTGAAAAAGAAACTGGAAAAAGAAATGGGCTCAAAAGTAGATGCTAAGGATTGGGAACTGGTATGTAAAAGGCAATGGAAAACAACATATTAACATAACAATTTGGAGGGAACTTGGATGGAAAATGTTATCAGATTTTTTATTATCCCAATTCAAACAAGCAACCAAAACATAGGAAGTGGCTGCTGGACAATATGTGGCAGTTCAGAGGCCAATCACCATCATCTATAAAAAAAAAACAAAAAAACAAAAGCCCACACATTGACACCAACCTGTTTTTTCTTGAGCTTGAAAATCTGTTGTTCCACTTTAGCGATCTCTCTGTCCACGCGGTCCATGCTCTGGATCAACTCCTCCTTTGAGAGTTTAGAGGGAGATGTGTCTGTGTCCTCACCAAGATGAAGGCCGGGTCCACCTGGGGACGCCTCTACTTTTACGGTATATTGAGACTCCTAGGTAAACACAGAAAGTTTTTATTTAAGTAATGGTATAATTAATGCTTATTTGGATACATACCATATTCAATAACATTTATCTTAAGATATACAATTTAGATTATATGTTTGCACAACCTGAGGATTTAGCAGAAGCACTAGTATTTTGTAGCTCCAAATCCTGAGAAACATTGCCAACTTAAAATCATAGTGTTACGTTACTGTAAGTGTAGATATTACAAGGTTGTTAAATGTATCTAACTAAAATAGTCTCAGCAAGCCCCAATTTTTCTTTCATTTTTTCAGGCTCCTTATTGCATAAAAACAAATAGCTCCTAAGACAAATTGATTCTTTGTCCCACATAGCATTGTTCCATTTTAAATTAATAAGATAAAAAGTGGAAAAAGCACACCTTTTTGACTTCCACAGTGGCCCTTAGGCTGTCCTGTATGGTGTGGGGCATTGGGAGCACCATGCCCCCGGAAGTTGCGGGGGTGCGGGTTATGTGGGTTTCATTGATGGTCTCCATGCGCGGCCGTTTGGCCTCCAGTGCCTCGTGTTCGGGCTGGGCAGTGACGGAGGGAAATTGCTGCTCGTAACCATGGCGTCTCTCCGGGGGCCTGGGGGGGCACAAATCAACACATCACATATGATGAGAGACTTGACTGTGTATTATATTGCAGGGATGTCCCTACCGCTCTGGTGCAGGGTGAAACTCAGACAGAAGAGAGGGTCTCCGGCGCCCCTGTGGGTCCTGCATGTGGGCCCGGTAGTCTGGGACAGAGAACTCCTGAGGCACAAAGATATGAGCTACTTCTCAGACAAACTCACCATAACTGACACAATGTTATCAGCCACATACAAGGCCCTATCATGAGAAACATATAACTAATATTAGCAGTAACTGAGCATAGGCCATATTCAGGCCAAAATCTTGAATGGGCCAAAAGTGATTCTTCCAGGCCATCGTATTTTTTCTTTGAGTTTTATCATGATCTCACTTTTAGACTTTAGACTGTCTTGTTGTTACAGTTTTCTAAACCAGTGCACAAATCTAGTTGCAGAAAAACAAAATTCCATTTTGTTAGAGATGAAATCAAACCCAATGCACAGAAAGCAGCCAACTGCTTTCCATGAAACAAGGGTTCTACAAAGTACATCGCAAAAGAGTCAACAAAAGTTATACAACAACCCAACTGAAAAAAGCACCAGTTTTCCCATAATAATTACAATAATGGATAATAATGGATTTAACAGAGCATGCCAAGCCAATACGTATTCACCAGAAGGAGAGAGCATTGAGTTTTGTAATCCATTTCTAATCATATTTTGGGGTGTGTTCTGGCAGGAATGTGTCCCAGTTAGAGTTGCAAGTAGGATTTTTCCCTGCTCAATTTATTGCACATTTTTAATAGAACAAGTTTGTACCTAAGCTCCTAAAACTAGGGGCCCATGGACATGATGCTGTACCTGCTGGTGTCTGCTGAAGGAGTACTGCACACTGTGGGGCGGGTAGCGGCTCTGCTCACTGCTGAAGCCCCCCTGGGTCGGGGGGTAGCCCGAGCTGCTAGACATCCTGCTCAGTGCAACAGGGCAGCAGCAGCTTCTTCACAACTGCAGCAGCTTGGCTACACCATGTTTGGACACACAAGCCGCCTGCAAACACAAGGCTGCAGCTCAGAAATACGGTTTTCAAAATATACATGTATTGTGTTGCACACCTATTAAATGAAACATAACAACACGCTCTTATCTTGATGAGGACATTGTGGTTCCGAATAATTAGAAAAGGGAAAGTTGAGGCCACTCCTTTAGAGACTGCCAACTAGTGCCTGAAAACATGAGTGTTAGGCAGCTGCAGCAGCAGACAACCCAAAAGCAGTCTTTGTAGGAAGAAAAACAGATAACTGTGTTATGTTCATTAGATTATCTATGATTTCTTAGGAGCCATCACTGTTTTTAACTGAAATGTTTTTGGGTTTTTTTTTTTATAAGATCTCAACTGAAACCAACTCATGTATCACAGATTTACAGCCATCACAAATTTACACATCTCTAGTAACAGATTAACAAGATTGAATTGATTTGTTTAAAAAGGGCCCATATTTTACCTTTCTGATCTACCGTATGTTTTATAATGTTGTTTCCTCATCACAAACATACAACATTTTGTACATCAAACAGGTTTAACACATAAACCCTGCATATTTAGTTCTTCTTGTAAATAGAAAACTCTGGTCCACCTGGTAATTCAGGAAGTGCTCCACTTATAAATAAAATAAAAAAGGTAGATCTTAACTTGAAAACTTCATGCCATCACAGGAAGATTTTGATTTCTGGAGATGTAGACAGACTAATAATCCAGGATTACTCATAAACATGTGTGAATGAAATAAATCACCACTCCAGATATGTTTTTGATGAGGCAATAACATTATACTATGGCTTAAAGCTTGCAAGAGCCAATTTTGAGTAATATAGGACCTTTAACAAACATTTGTCAACTAATATACATTAGTTTCTAGTGTTGATGTGCAGGAAACAGAGTTACTAGTTGTATGACATGTAAACTAGACAACATTCAGTGGATGCCGTTCAGATTAGCAAAATATACTGTAAATCTGTAAAATTGAGGATTGTTTTTTTAAACTACATGATGAGTAGCCTTGCCTTGCCAAAGAATAAACTGCAAGACAATTTCTTAGGAAAAGATTTGTTATGAGAATACTTGATTATACAAAGTAATCATCAATAATAACTTGTATAAATGTTTAGACAGCTCTGACTTTAAAAAGTTCTCAGTTTGGTTCTTCTAGTTTAGTGTGTGTACAGAATGTACACTTTTGTCAAGAAATTGAAATTTAATATTTTAATCATACACTGATTAAATAATTTGTAGAGCCTGGGGCTTTTAAAACTACACAGTCAAACACTACACTATCAAACAAATCAGATAGTAGTAAAAACATGTATTTTGAAAGAGGGTTTAAATTTGAAGAATGCATTAGATTTTCTGATGGCATTCTTTCTTATGTTTATTAACCTTCATATCAAACATCATAATTATTTGTTTTCATCAGTAATAATTAATACAATTTTGATGATCAATGAGAAAAAAAAGATTATTTTTTGACAGCCCCAGACAAATAGTACTGTGGCCTAGAAAATAAATGTGTATAATTCTGTTCAAAATAAATACTTTGAAAATATAATACACCATCTTCTATGTCAGCATATTTCTTCCCTCCTGCCACTTTCTGCCGTATGCCCTGAACTTAATTTTTACCCATACTTTTATCATCAGGTACCAACACGTAGCTCTATTATGTATAGATAAAACAAAATACCATCAAATCTTCCACATGCATCAAAATTAAAAGTGGGTCGCAGCCTGGCGATTTAAATCGTGGTTTAAACTGTTTACTGTTCACTCAAGAACAATGTCAAACTTGGAAGGATCCTATTGGTGTCGGACATTCGAAGAAATTGTGGGCAAATTCCAATGAGGGAAGATTAGTGCTTTTGCTTCAGTGTTGTTGTTGATTATACTGATACCGTTATATGCTATGAAGTGATACAAACACTGTAAATGGAGCTTACTTTGGGGGATGGGTTTATTGCCATAGCACAGCAGTCACTTTTCCGGAAATGCGCTAGAGGATATGCAAATGCTCACATTGACTCAAAATTAAGATATATGCTGTAGTATCATAGTAACACTGTATGAAAGATTTTATTGTTGGTGCTAGCTGGCTAACTTAGCATGTATTTCACCTTTGAATTCTCAACCACGTCGCCATCTTGCAAGGCAGATTTTCATCGTAGACTGGTGCGCTAAAACAGAGAGCTAATTATGCGTGTTGTTCTGTAATTTGTGAGTAAATTTACTCACCTCATGCTTAGAAAATTAACCGAAGGGCAAGAATGCTATCCCTAGGTAAAAGATGCGTCAATAGTTGATTGTAAATCCGCGGGTTACAGGCTGTGGACGACCAGGCAGACTAAAGGCTGCGCCGCATTTGTCCAACCATATCCTGGAAGGACAAAGATAATTGTCACACAAGTCAACCCTACAGAGCGCGCACATACCCTTAATAAATAAACTTGAGCATCATATAATTATATAAATAGACATTATTTATTGTACAAGCAGTTGTATAATTGTATATATAATAAAGCTGAATAAGTGTTTCTGTGTTTTGTATATCTTTCAGGACGCTGTGGTGTGCAGTCTAAAGCTTCCCCGTGTTGTTGCTGTGTGTAAAATGCATGGTTAAATGTAAACGAATTCTGTAAACAGGTCGACTCAAATACTACCGTGAAAGTTTTGTCAAAATCTATAAAATACTTGAATGTTACAATGCTGTGTTTAATATGATTCCCCACAGTAATCACGCAGATACTGGTAACACAATGTATGCAACAGACACACGGATTTAGACGGTTGCAGATCGGTTGTATTTACTCCGCATATAAAAATAACAGTCTAACAGTCTTCTGCCGTGCAATAATAATTTTGTCTTTTTGCAATGTTTTGTTATGCGGAACAACAGAACTGCAGTTTCCTGTTCCTACACGGAGTAGTTACGGTGCTGATCAAAATAATGGTTATTTGGTTGATTGCCGTGTCATTTTTCTTTTTAATTTCGTTTAGATTCGTTTTCTTTCGCCATGAAAAAGGATTTGCAAAGTCATTAAAACATGTAATGGGCAGTCTGTCAAACCAAGACACCGATATGTCCGCTGTAAGGGCGCTGTTTGTCACTGCGCACCCGGATGATGAATGTATGTTCTTCGCGCCAACCATTATACAACTGGTTCACTATAACGCCAGTGTTCATCTTCTCTGTTTATCTGAAGGTACAGTTTTAATCGCACTTTGGATTTCCTTATGACAGTTAAAGGTACATTATGTAGTTTTTATGATGGAATGAGACGGTTAAATACTTGTCCAGGACATCAGAACTGTTCCGCAGTAACGTTTTTTACTTTTAAAAATGCACATTAGTGCCATGAGCGGGCTCGCCTCTTCACATCCAACTTTGCTTGGTGGCGTCCCCTGCTTGTCTTCATGGGGATTAATGCCATACTATGGAACGTTTCAGGCAAGACAATAGCATATCCATGGAAACAAGCAGCTGGTGGACCCCATACCAGAAAAGTTACTGCGTTTTTTTTTTACATTTTCAGTGCCAGAACAGATGAAGAATGTCACAAACTATCTCTTGAACAGGATTATGTTTAATTCTTATTTCATCATGACATAGGCAATCATCTGCATGGATATTTTAAAACGTGAACAATAAGTAACACAGATGTGACACAAATCACAATTAAAATGGGTTTGTATTTTGCAGGAAATTATTACAATCAAGGGTTTTTGCGTAAAGAAGAACTACTCAACAGCTGTGCAGTGTTGGGCATTCCAGGATCTAAGGTCTCCATAATAGATCACAAGTAAGACCTGCTCTTTCAAAGCTTTTTGTTTTAAGTAAGAAATGCCTCAAATGTGTTAAACACATTTAGCTGACCTCCTCAGATATCTGAAAAATGGATGTAAACTATCAACAACCTAAATTAATGATTACTGCTCAAAGACAGTGATAGGTTTTCTCAGTGGGACACTGAACCCCTGCAAGGTTTTCACATTCCAAAGAGACATCTAATGCTGTAAATGGTAGTCAACATTTATTCAGTGCTTTTCTACCCCCACATGCAAAAACAACTGAAATACTGCTGCTGCAAGTAATTAAAATGCAATTGGCTGGCCAAGAACATATATCATACTTTGTATAGCAACTTAAATGCTATGATTATTTACACAATTGTTTGAGTAACATTATGTTTTTACTACATTTTACATAAACCAAATATTTATCACATTATTTTTTCTTTTTACATAAATTAGGGATGATTTGGGGGGGAAAAATCTAATTGTAATTTTTCTGACAAGCATTGTGATTAGATTTGCTACTTATTTTTTAATAATACGATTCTGTTTAATTCAGTTTTTATTTGATTTTGATTAGTCTTGCAGCCCTTGCATAAATTAATAATAATAATGCATCAGTTTTATATAGTGCTTTTCTGGACACTCAAAGACGCTTTACAGAGCATTATTCATTCACTCCATACCCGGTGGTGGTAAGCTACTATTGTAGCTACAGCTGCCCTGGGGCAGACTGACGGAAGCGAGGCTGCCAATCTGCGCCATCGGCCCCTCCGACCACCACCAACACTCACGCACACACCACTTTCATACTAGGCAATGTGGGTGATGTGCCTTGCCTAAGGACACAACGACAGTTTTTGCAACTGGCGCCCCACTGTGGCACCTGGAATTCCTTGTGGTCTCCCATCCAAGTACTAACCAGGCCCGGCCCTGCTTAGCTTCTGAGATCTGACGGGTTCAGGCTTTGACGAGCCGGCATTAAGATTAATGAGGAACTGCTCTCCAGAAAATGTGTATTTGATTCAAAATAATACATTTGTATTATTTTGTAAAGTTCTAGCATTTTTTTAAGGGTGGGTCTGATTCATGTTTACAAAAAATATCAACATGTAAATTTATACAACTGTAGTCCTTCAGTTAATTAATCGGTCAGTGGTGTCTTATTTGACCAAAATGTATGTTAGTCAACAACTGATTTTATTTAGAGGATTTACATGGGACAGCAGCAACCACAGCAAATAGTAGATTTGGAAGTGAATCATTTAATCTGCATTTAATTCATATAAATACACAGTTTTGGTACTTTTCTGTATAAATATATAAATAGTTGTTTTTGCATGAATCCCTGTGCAGTTGGAGTCATGTGAGTGCAGTTTGGGTCAGAGATACATACTAGTTTTGAGAGATTTAGCTGCTCCTTCCTTAGTTGACTAATCAGTACATGTCTTTAGTTAACCAAAAGTTGATGATAGCCCTACAAATTTAAGCATTCATTAATATGACTATTTCTATCTGTAACGTGTAATTTGTATTATATCAGTAGTAGTAGGGTTGGATTTTTTTTTTTCGTTTGCGGAGTATACACAGCTATCAGGGGAAAAATATACAGAAATTGTTATATTTTTTGGTATATTATGCTGAATGTCAAAATTAGATTACATGGTACATGAATTGTAATATTCATATCACAATAATAAAAAAAGAAAGAAAAAAGAAATTGGTATATGTGTACATAATTATGCACCAGCATCGAGTCTCATAAGCTATGATTCAAATATAATTATTTTATTGCTTTGACTTGTCCCATTGTGTCCATTACTAAACAGGTTCAGATGAAGACCTTGTGATTTCTCAGGCACTCCTTTCATGTGAGTGTCTACATACTGGCTCATCAGGAGAGCTGCATAAACTTTGGCACTGACCTGAACTCTTAGTAATAAGTTGGCCACATGCCCAGCTTGTCTGCGCTCGAGAACATTGTTGGGTGTATGTGTGTGTGCTTTCGAATGCTTACACAGAAAGCCCTCCATTTTATCAGTTTATGCTCACAGAGTATTGGTGAACTTTGATCCTTGTGCTGTCTGTACTTCAGTTGAACTGGAGAGGAGCCCATTTTCCCTTTCTGTGTATTTTGTTGTTTGCCCCAGCCCAGCTCTATCCTCCTCACCCACGTCTCTTCCTGCCAACTGCTTGAGCACTAACAATATAGGTCGCTACAAACTGTTTACTTTGTATGTGCTCTGCCTTTTTATTTTATTGTGACAGTGTTTAACCTACACTATCTTCAGCACTTCAACATTAGATATTGACCTGATTATGTGTCCTATTGTCTTCTTCTTATCATTCCATTAATCCATTCTATATCTATTATCTCAAATTGAGGTGATCGGCTTAAGTTTTTAAACAAATTGTCTCCTAGATTGTGAGTCACTGCTCTTAAAGAAGACTGCAACAACACACATTTCAGTTTTAAAAGGTGATTTTCCTTTTAATGTTGAGTGAATAGGACAGCTGTGTTGACAGTATCTGGGGCCCTGGTGCCCCTTTGTGATCAAGCGGGATTTGAGCACGCTCCACTGCCTCTCCGCTTGCACTGCTCTGACCCCTTGCTGCACTGGATCACGGTTATAGCACCAATCCAATGCATTTATCAACATCATACATGATCAACAACAGTGAAATGTTATCACAATGTGTCACTATGACACACAATGTGTCACTCTTCATGAAGGATACTATTACAGTGTGATTAAAAAATGAGCTCCACATACAGATATGACATAATACTTGTGATAAATTCATATCCACAATATAAAACTTATGGGAAGGCTATTCCAACCTTTGGGTTGGTGGATGAGTGCTTTAACCACTGAGCCACTTCTGCCACAAGTTCATTTTGTGCAGTGGTGTAACTCTTTGAGATAACGTGGCTGTGACACAGAGTGGTACATGTACTAGGACTGAGTCTAGCAGTTTCATGGTCCATGTGAGCAGACTAAACAAGCCTTCTAACGCACACACACAATCTCCTAACTGGGCCAAAGTTCAACAACTGCAGATGCCTGCAAGGAATTAGACGTCCTCGTGAGCTGGAGAGGTTACTCTAGGACATTTGTACTGTTGCCATGGCAAAGCAGACACTCACTCTGTATCCCGTATGAGAAAAGGTCAGGTGTCTTGTATCTTTTGTTTGGTTCCACAAATGCACTACCACCATCACCACAGCTGCCTCTTCACTATCAAAGCTATGTATTTTATATACCCAATATAACCTCTTGATACATTAGAAAAGAAGCAAATGTGTAGGGACAATAATATTAAATAAAATGGCATTGAAAATCTTAACAACCAACAATAACGATAGTTAAGAAAGAAGACATTTCATCATAATTCTTATTGAACAGTACCTTTAATATCATAATATATATATTCATGTATTATAGTTTCATTTTTGAAAGTAGCTCAGTTGTACATTGTTATTTTTGTTTTACACCATTTTCCTGTAGTGCCTGGTGATTTGCCAATGATTCGCACACAAAGATAAAGACAACTATATGTAGGTCAGTGGCATTGGTGTGTCACAGGGACACATTCACTCAATGATAGACACCATGTCTGAACTCCCGACCTCTGGCTTTTCCTCGCTGTGGCTGACCCCCCACCATTAGCACCAAAGCCTGCCCTTTCGATCCCCAGCACCCAAAGATTTGTAGCCTTATTCATCACTTCTCCCTTAGTCACACAACTGTCCTGAGTCATTGTTAGTGGAGAGAGAGGGAGAGAGCCAGTGACAAACTTATACCCTCTGTGACATCAAAACCATATATTAAATCTCAGTAGACCTACACATTCAGCTATAGTTTCCCTGATTTGCATTTATAGCAAGTACTGACCTCAGTCCCCATAAAGAGGAAGATCAAATTCTTTGTGGTATTTTCCCTTCTCCAGTGTACAAATATATTTGTAAAAATAAATAAATAAATAAAAATTTAAAAACAAGATATAAATTACAATCATATAAATACCAACTTGCAATTAAAAATTGGAATCGGCATCCATCCATCTTCTCCCGCTTAATCCTGCTGGGTCGCGGGGGCAGCTTGCTGCCCAATCCTCATAGCACCTGACCCCCCCTATGAACCCCTCTGCAGGTGGTGAGCCCACAGGAGGGTGGACGTCATGGTCCTTGATGTTAGTTCATAGGGGTGCGGGCATGTTTTGGGTTGATGGGGGAAACCGGAGTACCCGGAGGAAACCCATCCAGACACAGGGAGAACATGCAAACTCCACACAGAAAGACCCGGGCGACCCGGGGATCGAACCCGCAACCTTCTTGCTGTGAGGCCTGAGTGTTGCCACTCAACCACCGTGCCACAAAAAAAAAAAAATTGGAATCTGAATTATAGAAATGTTGCTTGAACAATATCTTTATGTGAAAGATTCAATATTAAAATTATAATTAATTCATGGCTGTACTAAAACAAAGAACATTGTCTATGTAGTTCTCCAGTCACATGTTTGTTATTCATTATAGCAGTCCATAATATTCTGAAAGTGTGCTTGGTGCAACTGGCTAACACACAATACTACTGTTACAATAACATAATAATTGATATGCATATGTTTTGTAGAAATCTTCCAGATGACCCCAATGCACAATGGAGCATCTCCTTGCTGTCTTCTGTTATCTCCAAACACATAAAGATGAATTCCATCAATCTGGTAAAGTCACAATGTTATGTAATTGTATTATTGTATTATTGTGTTGGCTACTTTAGATCCTGTTTAGATCTGCTGCAGAGAGTTTGATTTTGGTCTATTTGTTTGTAGAGATTCATATCAGGCGCTGCACAGTTTACATTATTAGCCAAAGGGAATGTGGCAAAATTAGAATCAAAGGAATTACTTTTGGCCCACTTCAACAAAGAAAAACCCAAAGGAACACAGACAAAGTTGAACCACGGGTAGCAGTGATTTGTTTAGAGTGAATTGTTTTCATGTTTAGCTGCTGATGTCCTTGGAATCAAAGACTACGTACCTCTGAGAAAAAAGACCTGTAATCATAACATTAAAAATGCTGTATAATCATAATTACATGAGACTTCGCAAACCAGACGCAGAAGTGGTTGTTGAATATTATAGCCATGCCCTTTGACATTCTCAGGAGAACAAGAACTGAACCCTTACTTACATTTTAGAGGCGGTACTATATATAGATCGACATGTTAGATTATAGGGACATTGTCATGTTTGAGTATAGCTCAGTTGGGGAAATGTCAAGGCTTTAGTCAAGCATTTTCCCCTTTGACCTGGTTTTTCCCCTGCTTTCTCTGGTGCGTAAGTGTATAGGGCGAAATTAGTTTTTAAATATCAGTTGTCAGTTGCCAAACAGCCCCATAGCCAGACAGTAGTTTTTCTTTAACCAAAAATGGTCTCTTTTATTTTTTTTTATCTGTTTTTTAATATTTTTTTAAATATCCAATTTTAGGCTTCCCCCATTTGATGAGATGTGTTATTTCAGGTGCTGACTTTTGATGGACAAGGAGTAAGCGGCCATGCAAATCACACAGCCATCTATAATGCTGTCAGGTGCAAGGTTCTCCTTTTAATAAACAATTCAAACAAGATGCATCTATACATACCCTGTTATTCTGCTCATAAAAGAAAATGCAAACACAAAACACGTTTCTCAGAATCCTGGTTACAGCACAGTGGTCCCCATACACAGTCCTCTGAGGCACAGGGCTCCCAGAGAGCGGCAGTTAATCCTCTCCCTCAAGAGCTACATTGGAGAGGTCAACCCAAAAGTTACATCAGACTTTGGCTGTGTTCGTCCCATTCACAGTGAAATGCTACGTCTGCTCCCAAATCACATCCCATGATTCCCATTAGACTTGAACCCACATGGCTGTGAACAGTGTTAATTCTCAAGAGTTTTCTGTTGAATTTGGCTTTGGTCAACATATAAACAAGTGATCATGGAAACTGGACGTTGGCTGAATACTCACATTAGCTGTGTTGAGAAGCACTGAACTCCTCTTTTAGAGTAGTTCTTCTTGATCATGGGGCTAAATAATGTAGCATAATATAATACACTTAATTTGAATGGGCCCAGGGATACTTTGTAATAAAAGAATTTGCCCAGTGGTCGAAAAAATGCATAATCAAGCACAGACAACATAATTATTTTTTGTTTGAAAGTAATACTTTACTTTTTTGTGACATTCTATAGCCATCTTACTTGTACAGGAGAACTGCCGACTGGTAAGTTAAATTTATTTAATCTAAGATTACTAATGTTTCTCAAAAGTCTAATAATCTGATATTAGTGGCATGCTACTAAACAATGCAAATATTATTTTAAAATTACAACATTAAACATTATTAAACCTCTTGGTAGAAAATAAATTAAAAATGGCCACGATATCTTGTGCATCAGTGCCCTCTTGTGGTCAGATTTGTTACCAGACAATTTTTGCAATATCCATCCATCCATCCATCTTCTCCTGCTTAATCCAGCTGGGTCGCGGGGGCAGTTTGCTGCCCAATTCTCATAGCACCTGACCCCCCCATGAGGGGGGATACGGGGAGAACATGCAAACTCCACACAGAAAGGCCCGGCGACCTTCTTGCTGTGAGGCATGAGTGTTGCCACTCAGCCAACGTGCCACCTTTGCAATATCTAAATATTATTTTCTTCCTTAAGCAAAAACTCTGAGCAAAAACAATACTTATTAATTTAGTTATTAAGGGATAACTAATTCAGGGGAAAAGGTACATGTCCCAGTTTTAAGTTAAGCACTGCATACAAGAGATACCAACCCCATTAGTCTGCTGTTGTTAAAGGAAACTGGAACTTTAAGTTAATCACACTTGAAATCTAGACTTGTTCACGTGGCAGCTATGGGGCAGAATGGGTGAGGCTTTCACAGTGAAACACATGCTTATTTTTAGGTCACTCCACACCCATCTGACAAACTCATTAATTATTTATTAGTATTGAGGCATGAACACCTGACCTGTTAGACTGGTTTTACTGTTCTGACTTGTAAACCTAATCTTCAAAAACATTAGACAAATATATACCTTTTGTGCTTGTTGTGTAATTAGAACTACATCCAGGTATCTGTATATTCAACCTTTAGAGGTAATACTTGCTCAGAAATAAAGTATTCAATGAAATAACTAAAATAAAAATTACCTGTGCCACCATAGTCACAGTATAAACTCATGAAAAGTAATGCAGTCTGTCCTGAGTTTATCCGTAGCACGAAACTAACCAAATATGTGTTTGTGTCAACACAGACTGCTGTTTGTTGTCACTGGAGACTGTTGGTATGATCAGAAAGTACCTCTCTCTTCTGGAGCTTTCCCTGAGCTGGCTGCTGCCCTCATCCCTCTGCTGTATGACAGGCCTAGGGGGCTACAGACAAGCCAAAGTGAGCATTAAAATAGATTGTGTAAAATACTGAGCATTAAAATAAATTGTAGTTGTCACAAATGTTAGGTTTAGGTTTATAGCCTCGCCATTAGGGATGGGACAAGACCTCGTGCCACAAGATTTCGTGAGATATAATAGCCAGAAGACTGTGTACACTTGGAAAATTATGTTGAGATTTTTTCCCATTTATTAACATTTGGATTGAACAAAAAAAGGTTATTACAGCTTAGTTACATCTTTTGAGAAGCCATATCCTGGAAGAAGTGCTAACAAAAAGTACAATTCAGTCCACAAGACAAGGAGATTAACTGTCATTGTACTTTTTGTTAGCATTTGTTGTCCCACCCCTAATTGCTATCTAAACAAATACACAATATAAAACCACACATAAAATTAACCCCCTTTTTGTCTCCATAGGCTGCTATGCTTTGTCATCGCACTCAACTACTGTGGTTTCGTTATCTGTACATCATATTTTCACGCTACATGTTTGTGAATACTTTTCACATAATCCCACAAGGACCAAAAAATCTCAAAATGTATTAGATTTAAATTTTTATTATATTGTTTTATCAAGTGTGTATTGCTTTAGCTGTTTTTTATCCTTGACAAATTATTCAAAAGTCAACAATTTACTGTATATACTCATTAGAAACACTGCTGTATACATTTTTTTTTACAGAGTTTAATACTATTTTTACACAGAGGTGAATAAACAATTTGGTGTTCTTTGTTATTCTGTGTCTCTGTCATTTACAGGTTTAGACATGTTGCAAATACTTTTATGGGCTTGCATGCTTTTTTCCCATTGGGCACCACAGAAGTTTTCAACCTTGATACTCCTTACTGAACCTGGGTCCAAGCAGTGAGGGGCAATACCTAGACAAAAAATAGCCTACACTTTTAGATTTCAACACAGTGAAGCAAGATGTTTACAGCACAGGAGAGCTGTGACTGTCATATGTGAGCTGTTTGTTCATACCATATCCATCAGGGTTGGAGCGAGGGCTGTAGAAACTTTGAACGCCACAGGTTTTACAGAAAGTATGTTTAGCCACATGTGTGTTAAAGGTGTACGTTGTCAAATTATCTGACCCCTATGGAAAAAAATTACATATTTATTGATTAACTATTCACTTTCAATTAAATAGTATATTTTAACTCATATTCTTACCTGCAAAAGTGTGAATTGACTTTTAGGGATGATGAAATGATGGTTTTGTTTCTTGGTGCAAATGCTACAACTGGAAAATGAAAACTCTTCCTGATAACGGTCATTTACAGTAAATCAGAGCCTGAAATTCTTGTTAAATAAATCTGTCAGGAAACTACATACTTGCAATGAAACACATGGAGGTCTGGGGAACTTAAAACTTCAAATCTAACAGCTCCACAGTGGCATCCACCAGTATGTTTGACAAGGTCCATTCTGTAACAATAAAGGAAAAAAAATCACAACTTATGACTTTCTGTCTATGACTTTGTCATGAATCATACAGCTATGAACTGCTAATAACAACCGAGGTTTACCTGTTTTCCAGAAAGTTCTAGAGAATATAGCCTGATCATTGTGAAATGTGTTGGAAGCGGCCCCACCCTTTACTGTTACACAAGTGCTCTGGCAAAGTCCAGACAAAGTTCATGAATAAGAAAAAACACATTCATATTCATCACCTCTCACCTGTGTGTTAAAGCCCATTCATTATACATCAATACATTTATGGGCCTAAAAACTAGCCTTGATCGATCTTGGCTACCCTCAATACTCAACATTATGCAGTTTATAGTCCCAGTTCCCAAACTTGAGCAAAAAAAACAACAAAAAAACACCTCAATAATGTCCTGCTTAAACTGCAGTTTCTTTGTGAAAATATTAGTTTAAAGGAAACAGGGCAGAGTCGGCCTACAGGCTACAGCTGATTGTTAAAAACACATTCTTCAGAGGGTGAACCAGTTAAGCAAGGCACCCGGTCCAAAACAGAGGCGCATCAGCTGGGGTGGGTGTCACATAACAGCCTGGGACGAGTAAGGGATATATGTGACCTATATAAAGTACATAAAGAAAGATCTTGCCTATCGCTGATATAAAATGTGCAAACTTAAACATAGTCCTATAGCACTAAACAACCATAGATTTGTGACCGACCATAGCTGTAACAAAAATACTAATCTAACTAACTAATCAATCCCCCAATGACAAAGTAGGCTATTTTGTGAGTGGGGTGACTGTCTGATTGCCCTAAATAGCAATGACCATATTAAGGTCAAACTATTCATAGTTTGAATTGTAAACTTGTGTTATGTACCCCTTAATCACAAGTACAGACCGACTGACTAGGCCGAAGGAGCCTAAAACAAACATGAAAACAGCAGATAGCCTAAACAGAAAGTGTCTACACGTATTTTCTACACGACTGTCTTCATAGCTTCCGCCAAAACCGAAAATGTTTTAGTTGGGGGATTTCATTTAGCTTGTCAAGGCTTTATAATAAAATGCAAGTCATTTTAGTAGACTATTCGTGTTGGCAAAGTTCCAAATTGTGGGTGAAACTATACCTATAGCCTCATATTTGTTATCTGGCGAATGCTAGTCGATGTAGCTGAACTTTGATCATATGGTGACCTCTTAAATTTCATAGTCACGAGCGTTTAGTCATTAGAGATAACTTACTGTAACTCAGCAACCAATCGTTAGCGAAACAAACAACTATGTAAACCAATCAGGAACCCGGAAAGCTTCTGGTTGCCGGGATTGTTCTAGCAAATTCTAGTGACATGGCGCTGTTGTAAGTAGGTGATATCCATCCGCGTCTTTGTGCGTATAAAATCTTTATCTTTTCAGGATTCTTATTCATACAACAGATAAAATGTGTGTTTGCTACCTAAAAAGACATGATAGCGGAGTGGTGGTGTCTTAAATTGTCACTCGAGCTTGTCATTTGTCACTGTTTGAGATAGACGGGACTATTTTTGAATGCGGAAGAATACTATTTGATGACGCAAGCAGCCGGCTATATAAACCAGTGTTTGCCTGCGTTGCGGCAGACTTTTCAGCGATTGCCGAAGAAACTACATTGACGCGAATTGATCCACTTAAGCTGCGCATCTTAGTAGTAAGTGTTTTTCCCTTTTGTAATTATTTTAGTGTGCCACTATAACTTGTTAATAGAGCTGTTGCCGGATTTATTTTTACTCTATAGATACTCTATATACTCTACATTGTGGTTGGTAGCCACACTACTACTAATATTAGTTACTTGATAGCCTATTCTCTTTATTCGTCAATGTATGTGTTACTCCGTTTTGATGGCGAAATGTAAATTTTGTTAAAGTTAGCTTAAACGATGACTCAACATTTCCACTATCGCCCATTTGCGGGCTATGGCGAACAAAAGGAAGGTCAACATGAACTCAAAATGGCGGCCGGCGATAAGGAAGCTACAGAATTAGCACGATACATTACTGCCTTACTGGTTTGTGACGGGTTCCATTGCTAATCTGATTTTTAAAATTATTTTTCTTTTTCTTCTTTTTCCCCCTCATAGGTGCCAATATGCAGATCTTTGTGAAAACCCTCACTGGCAAAACTATCACCCTTGAGGTGGAGCCCAGCGACACCATTGAAAATGTTAAAGCCAAGATTCAAGACAAGGAAGGCATTCCCCCAGATCAGCAGAGGCTGATCTTTGCCGGCAAACAGCTTGAAGATGGCCGCACCCTCTCCGACTACAACATCCAGAAAGAATCCACCCTCCATCTTGTCTTGCGTCTGAGGGGTGGTATGCAGATCTTTGTGAAAACCCTCACAGGGAAGACCATCACTCTGGAGGTGGAGCCCAGCGACACCATTGAAAACGTGAAGGCCAAGATCCAGGACAAGGAAGGCATTCCCCCAGATCAGCAGAGGCTGATCTTTGCCGGCAAGCAGCTTGAAGATGGCCGCACCCTCTCCGACTATAACATCCAGAAAGAATCCACCCTTCATCTTGTCCTCCGTCTGAGGGGTGGTATGCAGATCTTTGTGAAAACCCTCACTGGGAAGACCATTACTCTGGAAGTGGAGCCCAGTGACACCATTGAGAACGTGAAGGCCAAGATCCAGGACAAGGAAGGCATTCCTCCAGATCAGCAAAGGTTGATCTTTGCCGGCAAGCAGCTTGAAGATGGCCGCACCCTCTCCGACTATAACATCCAGAAAGAATCCACCCTTCATCTTGTCCTCCGTCTGAGGGGTGGTATGCAGATCTTTGTGAAAACCCTCACTGGGAAGACCATTACTCTGGAAGTGGAGCCCAGCGACACCATTGAGAACGTGAAGGCCAAGATCCAGGACAAGGAAGGCATTCCTCCAGATCAGCAAAGGTTGATCTTTGCCGGCAAGCAGCTTGAAGATGGCCGCACACTCTCCGACTATAACATCCAGAAAGAATCCACTCTCCATCTTGTCCTGCGTCTGAGGGGTGGTATGCAGATCTTTGTGAAAACCCTCACTGGGAAGACCATCACTTTGGAGGTGGAGCCCAGTGACACTATTGAAAACGTTAAGGCCAAGATCCAGGACAAGGAAGGCATTCCCCCAGATCAGCAGAGGTTGATCTTTGCAGGCAAGCAGCTTGAAGATGGCCGCACCCTCTCCGACTATAACATCCAGAAAGAATCCACTCTCCATCTTGTCCTGCGTCTGAGGGGTGGTATGCAGATCTTTGTGAAAACCCTCACTGGGAAGACCATCACTTTGGAAGTGGAGCCCAGTGACACCATTGAAAATGTGAAGGCCAAGATCCAGGACAAGGAAGGCATTCCCCCAGATCAGCAGAGGCTGATCTTTGCAGGCAAGCAGCTTGAAGACGGCCGCACTCTCTCTGACTACAACATCCAGAAAGAATCCACCCTCCATCTGGTCCTGCGTCTGAGGGGTGGCCTGTAATTTATAATTCCATGTTCTTAACAAATTCCAAACATGTTATGACATACAATGTCCCTACTGTTACACATGGTGTCCTAAAATGACCAAATAAAGGAATGAACATTATCTAATGCCTTGGTTTCTGTGGTCTTTGATTAAGTTGACTTAAACATGAGCCTGAATGTATGAGTTTACAATTCAGGAGGATTGGCTAGAGTTTTTATGCACTAAGAAGGCTTTCTCATGTAGAGTTTCACAAGTTTCTCCCAGTTTGACAGTAGTGATGTATGTTACTTAATGGTTAGAGCATCTTAATCATTTATATAAAGTATGATTGTAATAGCATCTAGTGAGAAGGCAAACTTCAAGTGGAAAGTTTCAAAACTGGACCAGAATTCATATATCAGGGCTAGAAAATTTACATATGTACGTAACTACATACATACCATTGGCAATTATCCAACCAAACTAAAAAGTCTCGTGCAGTTTTTAATATAGGGTAAGTAGCCTATTAAAATTGTAGGGTATTTTGACCTTAGGGTATAGCAGGTGGTCATGTTTGGTTTTATTACTTGGTTTACATTGGTGGGAAAGTGCATGTGTTAAAAATGTATTATAGATCAGATAAGCGTCAGTGTAGGGAAAACGTTGAGAAGAAAAGTACAAAAATAGAGAAAGTAGGGATGAGTTCCGATTAATTCTATGTGCCAACACCAAAGCTTCTATTCAAAATGCAGTGACAATGGGACCATTTGTGGGCAAGGAAGACAATTTTCCGACAGTTTAAACTTGCTTTGATTATTATATTAATTAGACTAAAATAAATAAAGATGCGTTTTTACGTAGGCCTGTGTCATATGCATAGAGCCCATAGATCCATGGTCATATCCCGATAATGGTTTAATTTGTCATAATATGACATTATATTATGACAAATTAAACCACTAAACAAACTAGTCGCTGGCAGAAAATATGAATCAATACGAACTACTTTTTTATGCGGATGGATGTACTCCTTGGGGCTTCACCCGGCTCCTTAGCAACAGCTGCAGCAGCATAGCAACGCAACAGAGAAAGAGCAGGGTGAGAAGCCCAAACACAACTAAGTAGCGTTAAAACAACTGTAAGTATATATCCTTGCCGAATGTTATAGCTATTACATGTGTATAATTTATTAGAAGAATTATAAATTATAAATATCGTAAATTCAAACGACTCACAAACCCCTATCTGTGCATTTAAAGCACAATTTGGGGGTACAGTGTCGGCTAGCTGATGCTAGCGTGAACGTACAGCCTGGTGACCGCTGTTTGGAATTAATTTGTTTACAAGTAAAAATTCTCATTAAAATGCAGATGTTCAAAAAGTCGTCTGGAATTATGAGATTTGAAAGTTATAAAAAGTTAGGTCTATAGGCTATAACGTTAGTAAAATTAAGTATAATTAAGTAAAATTCATTATTTTTTTAAGGTGTCAACATGCAAATCTTTGTCAAGACTCTCACTGGTAAAACCATTACCCTTGAGGTTGAGCCCAGTGACACCATTGAAAACGTGAAGGCTAAAATCCAGGACAAGGAAGGCATTCCCCCAGATCAGCAAAGACTGATCTTTGCTGGAAAGCAGCTTGAGGATGGCCGCACCCTCTCCGACTACAACATCCAGAAAGAATCCACCCTTCACTTAGTCCTGCGGCTCAGAGGTGGGATGCAGATCTTTGTGAAAACCCTCACTGGGAAGACCATCACTCTGGAGGTGGAGCCCAGCGACACTATTGAAAACGTGAAGGCCAAGATCCAGGACAAGGAAGGCATTCCCCCAGATCAGCAGAGGCTGATCTTTGCTGGAAAGCAGCTTGAAGACGGCCGCACTCTCTCTGACTACAACATCCAGAAAGAATCCACCCTTCATCTTGTTCTTCGTCTCAGGGGTGGCCAGTAAATGTGATTAAATGGTGTTTATTTAATAAAATTTAATAAAAAACATATTTCCATCTAAAATTTGTGTTTATGTTGTTTTATTATAACTGTACATCAGAAATAAAGATTTGTGTCTTTTTCAGTAAGACCTATACAGGCCTATAAATAAAATACGTTGTTGTTAAAAAATAGCACACTAGATGTCACTAGAGATTCAGTTTATGTCAGATGTGTATATACACATAATGAGATACCTGTTTTGTTTTGGGATAAACACAGGTATGTTTTAAAATCTACAGAGAAAGACGATATTTTGAATTGTTTTTCATATAAACAGAGCATTTAGGCCGCACGTTTCCTCGAGTTGTGTTATTCACTAGATTCTGAATATGAAGTTTATTTTTATTAGTTGAATTCAGTAAGCTTAGTGGTTATATAAAACATAATTTTAGGTTCGCAAAAGTAGTTTCTCCATGATGATGCCTATAAATAAAATCTGCTGCACTAATGGTTACAAAGAACATTGTTTCAGTAACAATGAATTAACAATGCAACATTTATCAATAAGGCATCGAGTACCAGTTTTGACCCATAGGCCTGGTAGAAAGAATGTGCAGCCTCTCCACACGTTGTGGGTCCATAAACCTGCTAGTCAGGTGAGTAGTTGAAATAAAACATCACAAAAGAGTAATCAAGTCATCAGCTCAACATAGTCCAAGAGCAGAGGGTATCGCTCTGCCCCTTGTGACTTCACTAGTCAAGCCGGTGCAGGACAAGTGCGCACACTACTTCTATCAGCTGACAGGCCGACAGTCGCTGCTGCTGCCGCACTCGCTATAGGAATGGCAGCTCGTGGAGGCTTTTTCCTTTCTCTCCTCAACTACAAGACTGAGAAATATGTCATTGCAGAAAACAGGAAGATTGGCATTTTATTCCGACTATATCAGCTGGCCGTACTGGGATATATAATCGGGTGAGAGAGGCATGTCCTTGTCCGTGTGGCTAAAGTAAGGTTTCACAAAGTGATTCACACAGTTAAAAATAGTTGAAACGTGTGTGTGTGTGTGTGTGTCTTTGTTTTCAGCTGTTCATGTGCCGGTCCCAAAGTGCTGTCTGAATAGTTAGTAGAAGTATGGGAAAAGTTACTATGAATCAATTTATTTTAGCGTGAATAGTGTTGTCCAACCCCTTACTCTGTGATGTCACTAGTCAAATGAAACCTGAGTAGAAGGCTGTCACTTTATATACAGTCTACGGTGACTCTATGACATGCAGTGGCTTTGGAATAGACTTAATGTTCGTTAAGACGTCTTTTCTGTTACTCATGCTGTCTATAAAACATATTTAGTATTCTGGCATTTGGAGCTGCTTCATGGCTCATACACATGTTGTTGTCACTCTATATGAGCCCATGCTTCTGGCCCTACTTAATGAATGAATGTTTAATAGCCACATGTGTAATATAAAACAACTTAATGGGCATTGTTACGCTGTGAGTGAAGAATGACTTGTTAAATAGCTTAAGATCTGCTGCTGTGTGATTTGAACAGGTGGGTGTTTGTGGCAAAGAAAGGTTACCAGGAAAAGGAAGAAGCCATCCAGACCTCTGTCCTCACAAAACTAAAGGGTGTAGCCTTGACCAATGACTCAGACAAGGGGCTTCATCTATGGGGGGCTGAAGACTACGTAATACCGCCAAATGTAATCACTCTTTATATATTTTTTTGTTATTCTATTGTCTTAATCAGCCCTAATCATGTCAGGCATGTTAACTGCCTAATTAATTTAACCTTTTACCTTCCAATCTTATTGTCTGGTCTAATTCTAATTTACAGGGTGAGCAAGTGTTCTTTGTAGTAACAAATTATATAGAAACTCCTAATCAGAGGCTGGGTTTCTGTCCTGAGGTGAGCCCAAAGAAAATTGTATATAGATATCTTTATTATAACATATTAAAATGCAGCTGTCTGCTCTGTTTAATGCAGAGTGATAAGGTGCCAGACGGAAGATGTTCGAGTGATGATGATTGTGTGGAGGGGGAAACTGTCATAGCAGGGAATGGTAAGAAGACAATTAGCATTAACCACTGCAAACTGACACTAAACTGCTCAGGCTGCCATACATATTTGTCATTCAAATAGATTATAGTATGTAGTATTTATGATATTAATACATGCAGCTCTTTATATTCATGGTACATGGTGTAAGGAATTTTCTGACCTGCAGCAAATCATCTTGATCAACCATCCCTAGTTGGAATTGATGAGCTTAAGAGTAAGACAAAGTTCAAAGTAACTGTAGTAGTTAATGTTTACTAGTCATTTCTTTTGGGCTAGAGGTAAAATATCCACTGTGTATTTTTTAAACCAAAAACAGACTTAAATGAATGTATGTTTTTGATGTTTTTATTGCTCTGAAAACTGTGAAAAGCCTTACTGTAAGTTGGCTTGCATCTCCACAAAACTGACTCCTGGCCTGGAGGAGGGCCTCCCCCTGCATATCTCCATGAAAATGTATAGTTCCTTTTGCTATAATATAATATCTATATTCATGGGAAAAGTTACAAAATATGCTTTAACTTTCTATTTCCATGGAATCATGCAATCACGTGCCGCTCCCAGAACGTGTTTTTCCTGCATTTGTAAAAAGGGCATAAAAACATTGAGTGTTTCTGCATGCATATTAGTAATTACAAAATGTAAAACCTGATGGCCATATGTCAGAAAATGCACAACCTTACAGAGATGACAATAGATTTGATTGTATTTCTGTTTTTGTAGGTATCAAAACAGGTCTGTGTATAAACAGCACTGGGACATGTGAAGTCCACGCCTGGTGTCCTGTTGAATACAGCCCCAGACCCCAGTGAGTGCTTGGTCATCATCCTTCTCATTCTGTGCCTTCACTTTTACTATGCACTATATCATATCAAACCTGACAGCTACTCTTAGTTTGAGCCACATGGGAAATGACTTGGACACAGTAGCTAAGCTCACACATTACAATATACTAATATAAATAATTACAAAGAGCAATAAATAAATAAATGGTAATACTAATGGTAATGATAATACTACTAATAGTTGGTAATTCCAAAAAATTAAAGTTGCTTGTATCAAATCAGGTACAGTTATACAAATATTTATATGTGCAAGTACAAGAAATTATAGTAAATCAACAATATATCTAAGCTAGGTGCAATCCACCTTTGTTTTGTCTTTGTTTAATAACCACATCTGCGTGTGCCATTGTGTGCCCCTTGTTTTTCAGAGAGCCATTACTGAGTGCAGCCGAAAACTTTACCATCTACATTAAAAATTTCATCCGGTTTCCAAAGTTTGATTTCTCTAAGTAAGTGGTTTTGCTGCTGAGCACTTGTGGTTTCAAGGGGTCAAGATCACACAGTGAACCAGGGAATATATGCTTTGACGGCTGCTGTAAATAGCTGTAAGGGTGCAAAGCGGGCTATATTTACCAACCTATGTATTGCAATGGTGAGAGTGAAATTGTCATCTGAGACGTCCTTGACTGAGAGCCTTGCCCTGGACAGGTGTCAGATCAGATGAGAACTGCAGTCCAAAAAGCACTTTGCTGTCACAAGATAAATACATTTATCAGTCAGGATCCTATTAGAATTACACAGCTTTATGTAATGTGTTTCTTCCTAATCAGTGTGACGTGGTGCCTAATGGAAATTTATATGTAATGTGTAAGGGCAAAGCAAGGGTCAGTTTACATGGGAACAAAATACTCTCACACTAGCTAACAATCAGGCAAGGGTTTGATGCAAAGCAAGGCTGCAGAGCACAGATTGATTTACATAGCATGCACTTCCCAGTGCAGCATCTGCAGTCTCCTGGTTAAATGATGAAATTGTAAGTACAACAACAACAATAAATACATTAGGTTAAGTCATGGTAATTTGGCCAGTGTTATAAACTGTAGATTTTCACAGCTCTATTTTAATTTTAATTAAAGTGTCAAAATTTCACCAAGGCACAACTGCCATGTTGCGGGGCAATGACTGAGCTACAGTTTGCATTTGTTAACAAAATGGACTTCATTTAACTTGTTTATGAACTTATTTGAATATGTCTATTATTTTCAAAGACACTGTAACCACTGTGACAGACTGACCTCATACTGACATTAAATACAGTCTTGTGAGTTAGTTTTTCAGTTGTGGTTTACTCAAAAGTATATTTGTGTTTGATAAATAGAGGTAACGGTTTATTCAGTATAGCCTGGTGTTGAGTGTTATGCTAATAGTGTTGTATGAGACAACTGTTAATGACGTTTCAAATTCTTTAGATCAAATGTGCTGGAAACCGCATCAGCCAATTACCTGAAAAATTGCACCTATGACAGTGAGGCTCATCCATATTGTCCCATCTTTCGTCTGGGAAATCTGGTCAGTTGGACAGGCAATGACTTCCAGGAAATGGCTGTAAAGGTAAATATATAAACATTTACAAATTTTTATTTACTAAAAGTTGTTTTAGTAACACATGTTGCTCTGTCAGGGTGGCTCTGTGGGAATTCTGATTGAGTGGAAGTGTGACCTGGATAAGGACTATTCACTGTGTAACCCACATTACAGCTTCACCCGCCTCGACATGAATATCAACAATTCAGTCACATCAGGATACAACTTCAGGTCTAACACGACAGGAAAAGTAACATTCATGACCTCTTGTATTAGTCTGTAAAGCAGATATTATCTCTCTGCAGATATGCCAAGTATTTCAAAGATCCAAATGGTGAATCATATCGCACTTTGTATAAAGTGTATGGGATTCGCTTTGATATTATGGTCAATGGCCAAGTGAGTAGCACATTTCCTGGAACAACTCACTGACTGTTTTAGTTCATTGATGTTTTTGATGCTGATTTATATCTTCCCAGGCAGGAAAGTTTAGCATTGTCCCCACAATAATTGCTATTGGCTCAGGTGTTGCTCTTGTGGGAGCTGTGAGTAATTCTCTGAATTGTTCTGGTCAATATCACTGAATGTATTATTTGGAGGAATAGCCATGCAGTGGTATGTTTGTTTGTTTCAGGGGGCCTTTGCTTGCGACATGATACTACTCTATATGATGAACACCAGCTCTTTTTACAGAGAAAGGAAGTTTGAAATCATCAATTTTAAGTAGGATCAAATTGTATAAATATAAACTACATTTTTTGCCAGATGTTACTATTATGTTAGTCATTATTATCTTTGCTTTATCAAAGGAAAGAACGTCAGAAACCCAAAGATGGGAAGGACAGCAAGGATGGAAAAGATTTAAAGTCACACTCACATCGTGAGCGAAGATCTAAAAAGTCTTCAGTGGAGAAAGAGACATCCAATTCCATCACACGAGAAGATGAGACTGGAGCGGCAGCAGCAGAGAGCCAGAGCTCGTCTGTGGAGAGGAGAGGGCCCACTATTCCTCGCAACACTGGACAGAGATACTCAGCTGTACTGTCACCAGGACCAGACCAGAAGCATCATGTCAGCTTCTCTCCACGCATTTGACTGTGTTTAAAACACTGGTTCATTAGTGACTTACCAATGGTGTCATACCAAACTGATAAGACAACACCACTAATGCCATGTCAGTACTCTGACAGGGGGCGCTGTACTGCTGTGGGGATGAACCCTGTTGTACAGAACAGCTTTAGCTGTTAGTGGCATTAATGACAAATCAGATCTTTATCTTCAGAGCCAGATGTCAGCATTGTGATGCTGCATTCATACTTACAAACTCTGATACAAGGTAAACATCTGGATTCCTAAAATTAGACCAGTCACTAGGTCTGCTGAGAAAAGATATGTGCAAAAGGCAAAATTAACATACATTTACAAATAACAATTAGCTCATATCTAATGTTTCATCTGAAAGATATGTAGAATCCTAATTGTTGTGATAGAATAGTATGAGAAGACTGTTGTTCCATTCAAGAAATTCAGTGATAGTTAAATTACCCAACTTGTTCAAGCCTCTTTTTCCAAGTCAGAGGTAGGACCTTCAGAGAAAGAATGAATGCAGAAAGAGTGACCAAAGAAATCACCAAAAATGTAAATTAATAAGAGGTTAAATGTAGCAATCAATATATACAAATCTACTTGAAATTGTTTCTGAGCACGTTAAACCTAAAAAAATATAAGTGTACCACTTACTACCACTGTGAGCTTGCAATGTGTATGATGTTGAAAAAAAAAAACAAATGTGACAGAGGAGTCTAATGGACAAATGTAGTTGTTTAATTTTTAATTTATTTAAATAATCATAATATTTGTAAATTATGCTTCATTGAAAAGTTAACTATTACTACACATGTTATGTGGTTCAGTATTATTCTCCAGACATAATGTCACTAAATTTATATAAAGGCATACATATGACAACATCATTGTTCATACAGCGACAGGTATAACAGAGCCATATGTTCAAAGTCCAAATTGTAAATCTAATTTAACTACTGGGTTATTTACTAACAAGAACAGAAGACAGCATTGTGTAAATTTAAAAGGTTACATTTGTGTTAGCTACTCTAATATACATGCACCATTCCATAAAGGAAAGTCCAAAACAGGATGTAGGTAAAGAGCCCTCCAACAAGACCCCCAGTGAAGAGCAACCGCCGTGACTTGAAGCATTTGTTCCATCTTCGTCCAGCCTTAAGAATGAGCAGCAGAGAGAGGAGAAATGAAGCCAGGAAATAGAAGATGAATCCATAGAGTCCTGTCAGGCCCAGGATACCCGCTGTAGCTCCAGACAGGGCAGACACAGAAGTGCGGCAGTAGTCCAGAACAGCAGCATTGCCCCTCACTGAGACTTCACTGATGAACTGTGGCCCCTCACGCTTGGCTACCACTCCTGTCATCTTGGATCTTGTCAGGGAATCAACAGATGTCCTGAAAAAAGGAAATAAAACCACTTAAAACTTAATTAATTATACATTTACCTTTTCTTAGACATACTTGAGGAATCAGATAGGCTAGCCTATGATATGTTAGAGGCACTGTGGAGTAAAAAGTATATTTTGGACTTAAACGTCTATAGCACTTTTTTTTCAGACAAAGGTTTGGTCAGTCACAACAGACCGCAAATATATGCGATATATTATACTGATATTATACCGATTGTAATAAATTCAACTGAACTGAAATTAAAGCAGAGGGCAGTTAATAATAAACCGTTATGTTAAACACTGACGTTTATGACAAGTAAAAACCTATTAAAGGCAAACAAAGTATTGTGTATTTATAGGCTACTGAATTAACATTGCAACATTCGGTGCTAGCGTGCTAGCTTGTCGGAGAGCATACTATAGATACTTACGGAATATTACAGCAAAAAAAAGCTTGTCGCTTTATCAAATCTACAAAATCATTGTAAACAAACTCGGCGCTGCAAGTTTAAGTGTGTCGTTAAGCGTTGATCATTCATACATTTGGTGACACTTCTCTAGATGTCGGCCATTCTCGTTCGCAGTGCATCATGGGAACATTTAGAGAGCCATAAGGTGTGTTCAAAGCACCAAAGAGCGTAGAAAAAATATGTTTATTCACAATCTACTACGTGGTTACTGATATGGTTTAATATTAGAAGCAGGGAATACACTATATCGTAGATGAAGAGCCACTCTGCAATGAATCAACAGTATACCTTATAAATTTGAGTGTGAAATGTCATTTAGTGTCAACTTTATGGTGTTAAAACAGGATTGTAAATAATTTCCTAGAGCAAGTGAGTGCATCGTCGACTTTGTTCATTTTTGTGATGGTGCATAGAAATCGTTGTCGACAGGCCTTTTGCAGTTTAATTGGCCGTCATGTCTACGTATATTCTTGGTATAGACTTGGGAACCACCTCTATTAAGGCAGTTTTATTAGAATCTGGCACCAGAGTTGTGGTGGCGAGTTATTCCATGCAAACTTCATCTGACATAGTAGACAGCAGTGGCATCAAGGTGAGCTCACGGCACACACTGTTGCTTACTTCACTTCATGTACACTTGTGAGTAATAATTATGTTGATAATCTCTGTACAGGCAAACGAGCAGGATACTGGTCGAATAATAGACACCCTGAACCAGTGCATCCAAAAACTGCCCGCTGACAAGTTAAAAAATGTCACACGCATTGGGCTGTCGGGGCAGATGCACGGAGTTTTGTTTTGGAAAGCTCGTAGTGGTAGGTGGAGCTGCATTTATTTGTTTATTTGGGCAAATAATAGTTTGTGTGCCCTTATTGTTTTGTTTAATTCCTATAAAAATTAATTGAGAGTCGAAGAAATGTAAGGTCATCTTATGGGCAGCATTACATTATTGTTATTATCGTAATATATTGATGTTCAGTGGGTCGTTAGCAATGGAATACTGCCCTCTACTGTTTTATAAGCTGTATTGTGCTGTATGGATTTCCATCTCATAGGTTGTGACTGGTCCAGAAGAAACTGCTTCATTGCCAAAGACACGAGTCAGCTGATCACCTGGCAGGACGGGCGCAGTGACAATGATTTTCTTTCCTCTCTTCCAAAACCAAATTCACATCTTACTTTGGCCACTGGCTTCGGCTGTGTCACTATTTTCTGGTTCCTCAAACACAAGTTAGTTGACTCAGCTCATCTCCAGATAACTTTTTTTAAATTGTTTGCATTACTTATTATTACTTTTTTTTAGACCCAGATTTCTAGAGGAGTTTACGTCGGCCGGGACCATCCAGGACTACGTAGTGTCCATGTTGTGTGGTTTAGAAAGATGTGTGATGACGCCTCAGAATGCAGGCAGCTGGGGTTACTTCAACACCTCAACCAACCAGTGGAACCTCGAAATGCATGTGATCTGCTTGTTGAAAAATTACCAGCGTTTAGGCATCTTATTACTGGTGGTTATAATGTTTAATTATTATGGCCATGTGCCTAGTCAAAGCCACATGGATCCAAAGCTTTATCTTGACATTTTGGCCACTGTAACAAACCAGTTTTAAAATGTTACCAGCCCCTTATCTTATTAACTGGAATTGAGCACACAATAAGCTATAATAAATGTGAATTTGTTTTTCTCATTCTTAATAGGCACTGTATATTAAAGAGCCCATATTACTGTATTTTCAGATCTACATTATAAGGAGGAGTCTACTTGTACTTCTTCTGCTACTAATGAGCATACCCCTATTAAAAGTCCCATATTATGCAAAAAAAAAAGACTACTGTGAGCCTTAAGCCATGTCATAATGCTATTACCTCATCACAAACATACCTGGAGTTGTGTTTAACACACAAACCCTGCATATTTAGGCTGAGTTCTTTTCTAAAACAGAAAACACCCTGTTCCACCTTGTCATCTGCTGATGATACAGTGTTCCACTGTGTTTTAAACTCCATCCACCTTCACTAAAATCATTTGGATGATTTCAGACCTGGAACTGGCAATCTTTACTGAACTAAAGGTAAAAGGCAGGTGGATGGCTTAAAGCCCACAAGAGTAAATTTTGTGCAGTATGGTTTAATGGGGGAATACTCAGTAGTAGACTCCTCCAAATGTCAAGCTGCACAGGCAGTAGATAAGACATAAAATATTTATTTAGTATTTGTGTAATTTTATATCAAATATCAAAATCAGTTTTCATTTCATGTTAGTAATGTTGTTTAACATTATTGTCTGATTGCTGTGTTTAATACTTGAATGGAATGTTGTTTAACCTTTGTATGCATGTTGTAGTTTGGAGGCTGCTGGCTTCCCTACACACCTTCTCCCTCACTGTATACCTTCTGGAGAGTTGGCGGGACATACATGCATGAACTGGCATGGAATTAGCACTGGGACCCCTGTAGGAGCTGCTCTGGGGGACTTTCAGTGCTCGGTCTACTCCTGCATGAATACAAGCACAGACGCAGGTGAATGAGAGACTACATTAAGTGCTCAAACATATTTTGGTCAATCCTCATTATGCCATTACTGATCTATGCACTGCACTTCTCTTGTTGTTTACTAATACTGCCTCAGAGCTACTAATGTACTAATGGGAAACACTACATTAGCAAAGCAGAAACTAACTAGAACTAAAACAGAACCACAAGATGTTTTCTTGTTAGATGGTGTAATTTGTGTAATGGAATTCTTTGAGACCTGCAGAAAGGCTGAGGGTTTATTTTTTAAGACATTCATAATTTTAGCAAACAAAAATATAACAACAAATAAATAAAAACAGAATAAAAAGATTAATTTATTTGTTTCTGCTTTGTTAGATTTCAAAATCTGTGTGAAATACATTTATAGTTTATTCTTTAAGTACAGGTGCTTTAAATATTTTTACTTAAGTAGATTTTTTCATGTGATACTTTTAATTTTGCTCTAGTATCTGTACTTTTATTTAAGGACTTCCGCCACTGCTTCTAACTCATTTTATCCTACATTTACAGTTCTTAACATCAGTACATCGGCCCAACTGTCCCATGCTATGCCTCTTGGCTTTACACCTCCAAGTTCTACACAATCAAGCTCCCCCATCTCCTATTTCCCATATTTTGATTCATCGTATCTGGCCGTGGCCGCATCACTCAATGGAGGGAACATTGTAGCCCTGTTTGTTGACATGCTCATGAAGTGGATGAGTGAACTAGGTAAGATATATACCGATGATTTTGTTAATCTTCTTAAAACCAAAAAACATAAAGAATTCACTTATACACTGTGTAAAAAAGAAAATAAAGCTATAAAAAGCTCAAAAGTACATAATGTAAAGGTGAATGGACCTTAATTATTAATAATTTTAATTAATTTTTTAATTAGGTCTTTTTGAATTTGTATATTTCTACTAAAAACATCACAGTAAACAAGAATATGGAAGACCACTTATTGACAATGGCACAATAACTGTAAAGCAGGATAACCCCAGTTAACTCTTTTATAAATGTACAATATATATATTTTTTTTAACTTATTTGAGTAACTAGTCGATTCTGTTTTCTATTGTATTCTGTTATTAGTCATACTACAGCTACACTACAGCTCAAATCTATTTTTTTTAAAAAAGACCCAACTTTGTAAATAAGGATTTGCCATTAAGGGTTCACTTGGTAAAATAGAGGTTACATAAAATAAAAATTAAAAATAAATAAATAAATAAATAAAGTGCTTTGGTTCAACACTGTAACATATTATATCCTGGATACAAATATAACACTGGAGTATAATTGTTTGGAACATACGTAAAACTGATTTAGTCAACAATTGGTCCATTGCTATAATTAAAAAATGTGTATGTGTGTTTCTGAATATATTGGGTGATGTTTTAACTATGGTATGATTATATAATGAATGGTTATAAAATCCAATAGAAACCAACTGTACACCTTTTCTTTGATAGGAGCTGAGATACCTAAGTCCTCCATATATGAGAAGCTAATTGGTTGTGCGCTAACTCAAGATATCAGTGATTTGAATGTGCTTCCCACAGTCCTCGGAGAGCGACACAGCCCCCTCTGTTTGGGACAGGTGACCCATATTTCTCCCTCCAACCTTTCTCTGGGTCATGTGACACGAGCACTCTGCCATGGCATCATCAGTAATCTCATCTCCATGATGCCAGTCGCTTATCTGCACCAAGTGGGGGTCACCAGGGTAGTGGGCAGTGGCACAGCTCTGGCCCGTAACCAGGTGCTCAGACAGGAAGTGGAGAGGGCCTTTTCACAGATGACCATTGAGTATGGACAGAACGCTGACTCTGCAGTGGGTGTGGCAATGGTGCTCTGCGACAGACTCTGAAAAGCTGCAATTACAACATATCAGTCAGTATTAGTATCATTTGTATTGTTAAAATGCTAGATGAAATTGAACAGTGAAAGTTGGTAATCAGAATACCAAGATTTTGCAAGATGTGAACACAACTTAACTTACAAACTCATAGATTAAAATCTTAAATTATGAAAGAAATAAAGGTGCACTATGTAACTATTTATTTCGTTGCCTAAATGTTAAACAGTATGGCATCAAACTTATCTGTCTCCATGAAGGCAAACAGGAGAGACCACATGGCCAAGTTACAAGTCAGATCTGTGCAGAGGCAACTGCGCACCCAGCATGAACACATGCATTTACAAGTATGTTTGAGAAATAAAAACATAGAAACATACATTTAATAACCTACCAACCTAAAGCAATAACATTTCCATGGGGACAAAGAGGTGATGGATGCCCCCTACCAGAAAATATATATAATACATAGTGCACTTTTAACCCTGTTGTAGTTTGAAATTACTGTCAATGAAGGAAAACACTACTAATAACAATTTGCATACAGCTTTATAACACAGAGGCGCACAGTGTTTTCTTTTGACTCTATTTCACAACCGGTTTCAGTGGCAAAGCTTGTGGGGAAAGTTGAGATCTGGTGTCTCTTAAAGCTGTATCAACACTTTAAACCAAACTGTACTATAACTCACATTTCCAAAAACATTATAATCTGAAATAACAATCAGAAAAGAAGACTTTATGACATATGTAGGACTGATCTTGTTTATTGATTTAAATTGAAACAAATAAATTAACATTTTGTTACATTTGTGCCACCATTTTTTGTGTAGCACTAGTTTATATCCATAGGCTTTGAGGTTAATTTGTATAATTTTACAGTTGATATTTTGGAGCATATTGGGCAATATTTTGATAATAGTCTTGTACCAAGTCTTATCTGTGCATCTGTGGTGGAAAACATTTGCTGTTTAAAAGGAAATGCTCCTCAGAGAAAACCACATCTAATGTGCATGGCATGGTAGGGAACAACAATGTGACCACAACTGTGACAACAAGTCACAAGATTAAGGCAAGGCAAGTTTATTTGTATAGCACAACTGGGACACAGTTACACAAGTAATTCAAAGTGCTTGGTTAAGAAATCCTTTTTTAAACAAAATCTAAATAATTTAAAATCACAATACAAAGAAATCAAAACATAAATAATCATCATAAAATTAACATCAAAAGAGAAGAGAGAAGAGTGCTGGGAAACGGATTAAAATGTTAAAAAGGTAAGATTTATTTTTTGCTTCTTATGTTTAGAAATAGTTATATCTTTAAACAAAGAAGTTAAAGTTAAGTAAAATTTTAATTTATTATTTGAATAACATGTCGGAGGGATGCTTGAATCACTGCATTTCCTGTATCTTAAAGACATTGTGGTATCTTGGTATCTTGCGCGTGCTGCGATTTCCATTAAGGATCCTTTTAAGCACTCAGAGCTCTGTAATGTGCTCTGATATTCTCTAGGGCGGGTCACTCCTCTGCTGCTTCCCTCTTCAGAAGTGTTAGGTTCCACCAGTATCTCAGAGACGCAGGTCTACTGGACTACTGCATATTTACGGTTACTGTCAGTGATGAATACATAACAGGATTTCTCTTTTGTTGGAGCAAAGTCGACCTCGGGTGAGTCTATAATCACTTCTGGCCTCTGAAATTTATATATGTTAAATCCAGCATTGTGTTCATGTTTGCGAATACCTTTGGGTTGTTTGACTAATTTACTCTGCATAATCTTTAATTGTTGTTTGTAATAGTAACAAATGTATTCAGATTTCCTGTTAAAACTATGAAACATGCATAGATTGTAACAGAGATTGTAAATCAATAGTTATAAATTATAAATCAGGACAAGATGTCACTGTGTCCACTTCAGTGACAAAGAGCTGCATGCATTAGACTTTTTGCATTAGATGCATGCATTAGACTGTTTTTCTGTTTGCTGTGTTGTTAATATCTACTATTCTGTCATAATAAGATATAATTACATCTTACTATGTCTAAGATTTCTATTCTCCATTCAAAGATTATTGAGAAAGACAGACAGTGGTATGTGAGTCACTAATTTCCCCTTTTGAAAAGACGAAATGACTCAAAATGAAAAAAATAATATCAAAATCCATCTTAAGCTAAATTTTTCAAGGTAGTTGGTAGTAAATGCTGTTTATGATTAGTGTTAATATTAACACATGAGGACTTAAGATCTGTATATGTCTGTCTTAGGATCCTCTTATAAATAAACATCTTTATTTGTTGGCATCTCTCAAAATCACATGTCTCAAAATATGTGGTCTTACCCCTCAAAGATTACTGACCTGTAGTAGACTGAATATGGGACAATCCTGTGAGGGTATTTCATTAGACCCAACAGTATAATTAAGCAACTGATAACACACTGTGAATGCTATAATTACATACAAGTAGGAGTGGGCGATGCATAAAAATTGTCTTTCGTTGTAAATTTAAACTTACAATAAAAAGAGCTGAGTAAAATTAGCAGAAACATGTACAGTAATCTCCCAAACAAGGGTATTAAGTGATATTATAGCTTTTTTCTTTTTAACTATTGGTTCATTTACGTTTTGTATGATACTTGAACATGAAGCAAGTAATTTGAAAGCACATTTTAGCATGTCATCGAGATATGGATATCTTAATTTTTGTCAACATCACCCACCCCTACATAGTTATATCTTGTTCATCATGTTGTTATTGTTTCCCTTTAGTTCAAGATGAGCAAGACTGGGATGTTTGGCTTCCAGCTGGAGGCAGATGACAGAACAGAGGAGGAGAAGTCCAGACAAAGAGCCCTATATAAAGATGAATCAGGGTCCTCGAGAGACCCTCCCAAAGCTCCCATGGACACAGACTACCAGGAAAAAATGGACCCACTCAAACCCCAAATTAGATTCAACCTGAATTTTGACAAGTGAGCAAACCCATGTAGCGATAATGTAATTCTATGCTTTTTATATCTCTATTAGTCAGAGCAGTGGTTGGACCATTTGGAGGCTAGGGCTGAACCATTTGGGGGAAATATCTAATTGCAAATTTCCAACATTTTGATTAGATTTGCGATTTATGTTTCAGCAATAGGATTCTGTTTAAAGATCACATTTAAAATTTGACAAAAAGAAATATTAACAGACAGACTAACACAAGGATATAGGTTTGGTCAATCCCATTTTAGCCCTCTGTTAGTCTGGGTATAGTCCAGGTTTAGTCCCAAATTTAGTCTCAGTTTTGATGTGGTGATTGTGGTGATGTGTGAGTGTACCCTAAGACAAGATATTTAATTGTTTGTGGAGGGAATTATGATATTTTCAGCCATTTGTGTACATTCAAATGGCTGTTTAGATTTGTTTGAGATATATCTTGCAGTCTGATTGGAGGTTACACTTTATGTTTGTAGGGGAATCCGAGGAGTGACCAATAATAGCGATAACGGCATCAACAATGACAGCAGCGATGGTAGACCGAGGTTCACCAGAGAGATGCTGTTTGAGGCAGTGGCCAGCGGTGATGTCAGCCAATTGGATGGGTTGCACCAGTACCTCCAGCAGAATATGAAGAGGCTCTCGGACAGCCTGTGTATGTAAACTACTACATTGTACTGGTAATAGGCCTTAAGTGTGTGTGTGTGTGTCTGCATTAGCTGTGGCTTATATTCCACAGATCAATCCTATGGGAAAACATCTCTTATGAAAGCACTACTACACCTCAGAGATGGTAAAAACTTAACAGTGGAGCTTTTAATAGATATCTCTGAAAAACTGGGCGACATCCACAATTTTGTGAATGCAGCCTACACAAACAGCTACTATAAAGGTAAACCATTTTAAAACTATTAGGGTGCAATGGATTTTATGTTGCAAACTGTTCAATAATGCCTGATCTCAGGCCAAACAGCCCTGCACATTGCCATTGAGAGGAGGAGTGTCTCTTATGTGCAGCTGCTGGTCAGCAAAGGAGCCGATGTTCACGTTAAGGCCTGTGGGAAGTTCTTTCAACCACATGACGGACCCAACTTCTACTTTGGTGAGTGTCCATCATAAGACTGCTGACAGAGGCTCATGTGACCACAGACTGAGACAGATTGTGTGTATGTTAAGAAAATATTTTTTGTTAAACCAGGGAAGTAATACCGTGGTAACAAACAGGAACGAAAATAAAACAAAACCAAAAAAAGGACCTTCCTTTTAAGTGCTGTTGACTACTTCTTACTCATAAGTAATTACTTTTTATATTTGAAATTAAGATAATTCCTTTACCACTATTTAACAAGAGTAGCATCACTAAAGTAGCTCCTAGAACACAGAAATTGGTATTTTAATCTTATTTTTAACACCATTAATGTATCTTTTGTCATTATTTATTGAAAACATCTTTATGCTTTAATACATCCAATCTGTAATTTCACATTTTTTCTCATATTTCATGCATTTAAAAGGGTTACACTGGCACTGACACTGAAAAATTTGCTTGATCGGATATCAGTTTCCAAATCTTGGCTCAGCTGATACCGTGGTTGGATATACAATCGATGTAATAAGACTATTTGGCTAGAAACTCTGTTGTTTTTTGTTTTTGTTTTTTTTAATGCAAAGTCATTCTGTAGTTACTTGAGCGATAAATAAAAGCTACATAACTCTTTGGGATCAGTTCTGTCTCATTTTATTTTTGTTTAAAGGAAATCAGTGCTGTTTTCGGTCTCTTCACTTATATCGGTTGTTATACTTAAAGTTATAGTATTGTATAGTATCCATATTGGAACCAAATAATGAAAAATAACCACAGCTGTGAGTGTGGTGGTGATTAATGGGAGTTACCATGGAAAAAAATCATAGAAATAATAAAATGTATATATAAATAAATACACAACCTGGCCAAATATTAATTAATTGATATTAATTCATGGTGTAACGCAACCAAAAGTTTAGCAAAAACGATGAACAGAAAAATACTAAGTGGCTGTTAATGTACTATATCTTTTCTCATTATTTAGTGAAAACATATTTATGCTCTAATACAATCATATTTAAAGAGCCTATATTTTCTGATCTATGTTATAACATTCTTTCCTCACCAAAAACATACCTGGAGTTGTGCTTTTTTCATTCACATGTTTAACACTCAAACCCCGCATATTTAGACTGTGTTTGAACTGTGTTTTTGAGCTCCATACACCTTCGCTAGAATTATTTGGATGATTTTCCCTGGAATTTGTACATCTGAACAGCCCAATAATCCAGAATTACTTAAACATGTGTGAATAAAACAAAACACCATAATATAACAGAATTATAACACAATTTAAAGTTCACAAGAGTCAATTTTGCATAATATAGGACCTTTAAAGCTCTCATATTTTTTCATCTCCACAATTCAATACAATACATTAATCCAGCGCTTTTCATTCCCAGGTGAACTGCCGCTTTCCCTGGCAGCCTGCACCAACCAGCCTGAGATGGTGGACTTTCTGATGCTGAACGAGTACAAAATGGCCGACCCTAAAGAGGTGGACTCTCATGGGAACACGGTGCTGCACGCTCTGGTCACTATTGCCGATAACTCCAAAGAAAACACAGAGTTCATCACCAGCATGTATGACCGCATCCTCAGGACCACTGCCAGCCTGCAGTCCAAAGTCAGACTGGAGGATATAGAGAACCACAACAGGCTCACTCCTCTCAAAATGGCTGCCAAGACTGGAAAGATAGGGGTAAATTTTGTAGTATTTACCAATTACCTTTATTAGCCTCCAATTTTCTAATCATCTGTCTACATCTTATCCAATTATATGCATCCTTATCTATCGCACAGAATCAGGCTGGTATAAGCAATAGTTGTTTTCACCCTATCTCTGCCCACTTCTCTACACGCAATTATAATTATTCAAAAACACTCAAATCGCAAACCTTTAAACACCTTCTGGTCACACGTAGGGTTCAAAGCTCTCACATAGCCATTTAGAACAATCAAAACTTGTAATAGTGAAATGCCACAATGAAGAGGTGGTGTTTCTCAGTTGTGGTTTACAACAAACAAAATGTAAAATAATGATCTACATATATTATAACTAATACCTTAATAAAACCTATATTTTTTTTCTCACTTTTAAACAAGTCAAAACCAATTTAACCTTTCATGCTTTATCTCCAAAACACCTTCAAAGTATGATTAGCAGTGTATGTAATCCTAATGAGAAACTGCCTCAGAAATCCATCATAGAAAATTGCCAGAACCTTCTATCCATTTTCTAATAATAATAATAATAATGCATCAGTTTTATATAGCGCTTTTCAAGACACTCAAAGACGCTTTACAGAGCATTATTCATTCACTCCAGACCCTGGTGGTGGTAAACTACTATTGTAGCCACAGCTGCCCTGGGGCAGACTGACTCTATCTTTCTATCTCTCCATCTCTCTCTCCTCTGTCCCTTTAATCCTACATAACTTCAAACCTCATTATCAATTACACCGTACTAAATCATTAATTCTGTGCTGTAGCTTTTCTCGCACATCCTGAGACGAGAGTTTCATGAGCCTCACACCAAACACTTGTCTCGAAAATTCACTGAGTGGGTTTATGGTCCGGTGCAAAGTTCCCTCTACGATCTCAACTCTGTGGACTCCCTGGAAAAGAAGTCTGTGCTGGAGATACTGGTCTACAGCAATGGCATTCCAGTTAGTATCAATATTGAAACGTAAACATAATCGCTAATTGTACTATGCACTTACTTTAGAGTAGGACTACAAATAAATATATGTCTATTTTCTGATCTATGTTATAATGTTTCCTCATCACAAACGGACCTGTTTGGTTTCATTCACACATTTAACACACAAACCCTGCATATTTTTCTCTCAAACCGAAAACACTCCACCTTGTGATGTTATGTGGCAATACAGGAAGTGCTACACCTTCCCTAAAATCATTTTGATGATTTCAGCACTGGAATTGCCAATCTCTACTGAACTAAAGGTAAAAGGAGCTATTAACTTGAAACTGCCACCAGCTGAGTATTTTTGAAATGCAGACACACTAATAATTCAGATTTACTCAGACATGTGTGAATAAAACAAAACACAACTCCAGGTATGTTTTTGATGAGAAAACAACATTATAACATGGCTTAAAGCTCAAAGAGTCAATTTTATGTAATATAGGACCTTTAATCTACAGTAGTTATTCAGATATATAAGACAATTTAATTGTCTATTTTTTTTAGAAAATCACCACACTTTGAAATGTATAGACACATTATACTATGATGACTTTCTTTTTTCCAAAATTGTATTCATTTATTTGGTTCATCTTTTCAGAATCGTCATGCGATGCTGGAGACTGAACCTTTGAGTCACCTTCTTGACGAGAAGTGGAAGAGATTTGCTGGAGGAATATTTTTGTTTAATTTTCTGGTCTATATGCTGTACCTGGTGGTTTTCACCATTGTGGCTTATAATAAGAAGGAGAATCTTGTAAGAAACAGGATATTGGAACAGAAAATACTCATAATGAGACAATAATAATAATTTTAATGTCACTATCTACTTTGCAGCCCCCGTTTCCTATTGAAAACACACTTGAAGGTTATCTGTATGTTGCAGGCCAACTGCTGATAGCACTAGCAAACTTATTTTTCTTTGTTACAGCGGTAAGTATAAATGTAATGATGTTTTTATTCACGTATTAACAAAAGCACTTACATCTTTTGATTCTGTAGATTATAGACATGAAAAGGAAGAGGCCAAAGTTACAAACATTGCTTATTGATGGATATTATGACATTCTTTTGTAAGTAGTGTGGCATCGTCATTCAAATGATTTGACTGCAGTTTCTAGGTTTACTGATATGAATTTATTGTCACTGATGTATTTTTAAAATACGTGTTGGTATACATTTGTGTTTGCTAAGAAATATCTTTTGCATTAACTAAAAATACCTCAAAATGAATGGGTAGTTTTCATCACAAATGTACTGTATCCCATAGTAATAATGATGTGCAGTTAAGAGAGTAGCTCTGTTTAGTTCTTACCATGTCAGACTCCCTGCCCATATTTGTAACAGACATGTGTTTGGTTTAGTTTCTCCCAGGCCCTGCTGTTCCTGGTTGCTGCAGTACTGTATGTTGGGGGGAGAGAGGAGTATCTGGGCTTTTTGGTGCTGTGTCTCGCTCTGAGTTGGGTCAATCTGCTATACTACTCCAGAGGAGACAAGCACATGGGCATCTACAGCGTCATGATCCAGAAGGTGCCCCATTTACCACTTCACTTATCCAGACTCAAACGATATTTTATCATTGCTTGAGGAATGTTCAAAAATGTGCTTAGAAATGTCAAGTATTTCAAAGTTCAAGTAGTGCAAAAAGGGGGATGGACCATAAAGGCCAGAAATGTAACTTTATATGTTTGAAATATAAGCTTCTGTCTATTTTAGGTAATTTTGAATAGTTTTAATAATAGACGGTATAATAGGGTTGTCAAAAGTATTTAAAAAAAATCAAAACTAATATTCAAACTAGATACTAATTTGAGCAGGTATCAATACCAAAAAAGTCACATTTTTAGGACAAAAGAACCTTTCCTGAATAGCTTTAGAATGATCTCAAACTATATCCGAACAAGTTTAAGACCATGTAGACTAGTATATGCCCACGGACGACTGTGGAACCTACCTGGACGATTACAGATATAAACCCACATGATAATATCAAGGAAAGTATTATGATTTAATGTTGAAAATTACATTCTGTTGTATAAATAAAGAAAAAAATCAGAATCGGTATCGAGTATTGAGAAAGTGAGTTTGAAATTTTAGTATCGTGACAACACTATTGTATACTAGATATTCTATTTTTGTGTATCTCATATGGTCTGATTTAATGGGCCCATATTATGCTATTTTCTGATCCATGTTATAATATTGTTTCCTCATCAAAAACATATCTGGAGTTGTTTGTGTTTTATTTGCATATGTTTAACATGAAACAGAAAACCCTCTGTCCACCCTGTGATGTCATGATGTGTTAAAGGAAGCTCTTCATTGTGTTTTTAAACTCCATAAACCTCCGGCTGAAACATTTCGAAGATTTCAGCAGTGGAATTGCTGAACTAAAGGTAAAAATAGCTGTTAACTTGAAAACTACTGCTTCCTGACATCACAAAGTGGAACAGAGCTTTGGAGATGTAGACAAATAATAAATGAAGAAAAGGATTTCTCAAACGTGTGTGAAGGAAACAAAACAACTCCAGGTATGTTTTTGTGAAGGTAACCATGACTTAAAGCTCACAAGTCTATTTTGCATAATATAGGACCTAAGTATATTGTTATCTCACGGTACATCGTCACTCTGTTTTTACAGATGATTCTCAGTGATATTCTGCGGTTTCTTTTTGTCTATGTTGTCTTTCTCTTTGGCTTTTCTGCAGGTAATCAATTTCCTACATCACATATTGTTTGTTAATATCTATATAACACATTACTAATACAGTGCCTCTTGTTTCAGCGGTGGTCACCCTCCTCATTGAACCTCCCCCTGTAAAGAACACCACATCATCACGGGGGCGCTTTGGGTATACTCCTCATTCGCCTCCAGAGGGGGTCACCTGTCTGAAACCCACCTTTAGGAACATTTCGCACACAACACTGGAACTGTTTAAGTTCACTATTGGGATGGGGGACATGGAATTCACAGAGCATTATCAGTATAAAGAGGTCTTCTACCTCTTACTGATCGGCTACATCATCCTCACCTACATCCTGCTGCTCAACATGCTCATCGCTCTCATGAACCGCACTGTGGAGAAGCTCACTGAGGAGACCACCAGTATATGGAAGCTGCAGGTCAGTAACTTAAACCTGCACTGTATATAGTTTAAAGTAAGATGGATCTTATTTTTATGGTATAAAACAGATCCATCTTGCATATATTCAGCTACAGGTGTCTTTATAGCTCATTTCAGGCAATGCAGTCCCTGACAATTGTATTTATTTTAATAGTTGGCTTCAAGCAGTTATTCTGGTGAATTGTTGTGCTCTAATTATTATTAACCAGGAAGTTGTTTTCAGTTACACAAACAGCTGACCTAAGCTAAACTGCACACCTATGACCAGTGTTAGGAGTAACTGAATGCATGTACTGAGAATACGTATTCTGAATACTTATTTTGAGTAACTATATTCTGGTACAGTTACTTTTTCATTTGGAGGTATTCAAAATACAGTTACTTTTTTAAAAAGTAGGAACGCATTACAGTATTTAATCACACAATTTAGGGTTCAGCTCTTGTGGTGCGTGCAAGTGTGACTTTTACTTCTCTGATCAGTGATAAATAAATGCATAATAAATGGTGAAACAAACAAAGTTTTTAATCCTAAAATGCGTGTATACAGTACTCTGTAATAGAATATTTTACAAAATACATTTTAATTCAGGTATTCAGTATTCCGAAACTAAATACATTTTCAAAGTATTCTTCCCATCACTACCAATGACCAATGCATTCACTCACACACCACATGCACACTGTACATGAGCTTGATGAGTGAAGTGTCCTGTTATTATTCAAAGATCCAGTCATTTCAAAATGTTGATAAGAGAAACAGTTGTTGGTTGTAGCACTAGTCATATAAGTACTGTTACCTTACAGATGTATGTGCTTTCAGAGAGCTATGACCATCCTGGACATGGAGAGGAGGCTGCCCTGTTGCTTGAAGAAAATGTTTCGCTGTGGAATGGACAAGAAGCTGTGCACTGCTCTGGGAGACGACCTCCGCCACTGCTTTCGGTTTGGCACTACACATATCACATACATATCACATATATATACAAATCTGATTACATTGCCCAAATGTGAGGGTTTGATTCTTGTCATGACTGTGTGAAGAGCCCAAATATGATTTTTTTCTAATGCAACATAGGCCTTTGTTTTATTTGTCACATCTCCACAAAAATCTGATTTGGAAAAGAAGGGGATGGTGGCCAGAGCAGATGAAGTCGTGCCTCTAAATTTCTGTTAAATCATATGAAATTACTCAGTTTCATTACCTATCAACAGTTCTTTCAAACTGATTGTAAACTAAAAGCAAGAAGTGTATTATGAGTAAATGAATTTTCATTTTTTTGCAAAGGAAACACCGTTGAGACTTGTTCAATGCTGATGAAGCAGTGTAGTAGGTTTTGGCTCCATCTGCTGGTCTGTTATAGGCTCATATAGACTTTTATTGTAATGTGGATGTTCGAATAACATTTAATTATAATTCATAGAAAACAAATTATAAGTATTACAATTATGCATCTAGATTCTTCTAGAATCTAGACTTAATTTTACCTCTTGTAATGAGCAGTAAGCAGAAGCCAAATGAATCAAAAGGTGCCCTAAGTAGCTTTTCTGGTAGAGGGTCCATTGTCTGTTTGTCCCGTGGAGGTGCTATTGAAATGTTCCTTTATATGACAGGTTGTTGCATGTATCCATCTAACATTATTTCAATTTCAGGTGTTTTTGTTGCTAAAAAGAATGCCATGACAAACATGTTTATGGTGATCTCGTGGTGATCTTCTCTCCACAGATCTGACTGGCATAGTAGCTTCAGTTGTTAGTCTCCAAGGAGATAAATATATGATTTATGTTTTAAGTTTTTGCTGAATATTCCATCAAAGTCATAACATATGGAAACAAGCAGGTGGCAGACCTTTCATCAGAAAAGTTACATAGTGGAGCTTTCAAAAAAAGTCTACTCTGTCTCTGCTGTAGAAGTTGAAGTCATTTGACATCTAAAGCAGTAAAAGCTTTTGATGTGGATCTGCATGACACTTGATCTCAAGTACATTTTGTATAATTCTAGACAAGGACATTGTTTTGTTGAATCCACTTTGGCCCGTTAGAAATGTTTTGAATAGGCCAATTCGTCTGCCGTGTCACAAAAACAACAATCACTAAACGCCAGGGGGAAAGCAGACGGTAGTGAGTAAAAATTAATAAGCGTAAACAAAAGGTGTGTGGGCTGTGCAGCGGCGGTGTGTGAGCGGGGGTCAGTCATGCAAAGTACACAACGCGCACTCGCTCGCTCCGCGCTAATTTGGCCGCTCTGACAGATGACTGATGCATCCCACGGCACTCTGTAATTGGAGCATGTGTCCTCTTGTCGTCTCAGAGTGGAGGAAGTCAACTGGAACAAATGGAACAGCAACCTGGTCAAAATACAAATCAATGAGGACCCCGGATGGTACGACAGAGCGCGGGCCGCCAATGCACCGCCACACAGAGGTAGGCCTACTTTTACCAGGGAGATATTATAAAAACAACATCAAGGGCAGCACAGTATAGTCCTGCAATGTCCTCATTATTTTCATCCAAAAATCTACCTTCTTCTACCAATATTGTTACATTAGAACTACTCTTGAAAGTCCACGTCCATATTTTATGACGATGGGAGTCTGAGTTTATACCAGAGTAAAATAACTCGACAACAATGGGCACTGAAGCAATAATATCATGAACGTAGACCTTGAAAATAATATATTGTATGTGATGTATTGTATACCTTTTTACAGTAGACTTCTATTTAAACGTTAGATTGTTCGCATCCTTTTTGTCCACAGGGCGGAGCTGGAGAGTCTTATTTCGAGACCGGAGTTTGCGGACTTATCAGTCCACTGAGATGTTTCCAGTTTAGCACCTCTGTGCTGGACCATAGGAGGCACTGAAACAGTGTTTACTATGAGCTCACCAAAAACGCCTAATGAGTGAAAAGCCACTTCTTCTGAATTTGGATTCTCTGTAGTATTCCATATGTGGAGAACATTTCAGACTCTGAAACTCATTAACACAAATGTCTGAATTAAGGAAAAAACACAGGTTTGTGGTGTTTTTCAAAAGAAGCTTCTTCCTTGTCTTCACCTGAACAGGATGCACCCTGACCTCAGTCATACAGAGGTCATAGTTTATGCCCCTTGCCAGCCTTCCATATCCATGCCAGAAGAGGTGCAGATTGTGCAGGCATTGGTCTCCCTCCCACTGTGTGCCCTTTAAACTGAACCCATTTTCAACACAGAAAGAGCCAAATCTACTCCAGCTCCTCTGTCCGGGCATGGACCTTGCCTACAATGTTACAGTCATAGTGTTCATCACTGGAAGAATCTGAAGTTTGTGGTAATATGTTTGGTTATTAAAATCTAGGATATATGAAAACAAATTAAACTAACATGTTATTGTTGTAAATGTGTTTTATTTACCTTCCTAAATGGTGGATACATTTAGGTATAAAGTTAGTTAAAAATTACTGAGAGCTCCAAGCTGTAAACTAAGATCAGCCAATCGACATTTCAAGCACTGACCACAGGTGTCCAGTCAGTCGGACCATGATGGAATGTGAATAATAATAATAATAGTAATTTTAAAAACTTATATTTTGATAGCCTACATATTTAGGTACAGCATTAAGATTTTAAACAGTTGCTTATTTTGTTTGTAGTTTCAATGTGGGTAGCTGGCTGGCTTCAGACTCTCACTTCCAAGCATTTAAATCTCAATTTTGGAGTCTCTCAACAATCTTGGTGATGAAAATGTATCACTAATATGGCAATTTCTTTAAATGCCCTTTAACACTGACTGTATGTATTAATTTAAACTGAGACTTCTTGAAAGCATAAATTAGAACTTTATTTTATTACAATATTACAAAAAGAGTAGCACAACTCTCTCACTCTTGCCTCTTTTCTGTTGTACAGAATGACACAAAGAAAGGCTTATGGACCTTCATCCACTTCACAGCAATAGTACAGGAAACAAAGAGGAAAATGTTTAAATAACAAGCAAAAAAATCAAGTATTATAAATAGTCACAACTGCAAAATGAAGCTTTTGAAACTGTTACAGCTCAGTAACTACACATTGCTAAAATATATAATTACAAAATATTACTCCTTTTCCTGCTTTTGGTAATAAAAGATCTAAGGAATTGCTCTAATGAACAAAACTTCATTAAATTAAAAAGACCAAAAGTAATTGATAAGTAAATTGCTGTTTCAATGTATCCTTACCATTTTCTTACTCACATTTACTATGATTTGGGGTTTTCCATTAAAACCATGCTTGTTCAAGAGGAAAGTCCAAGGACCAAACACTTAAGGCTTTTTCAGGGCTGTTAGGGAGTTAGGTGAACGAAACATGGGTATCCTTGTGTATCCTCACAAGCACACGCACACTCATTCTAATGGGTACCCGCATCATCAGGGCATTCACACTCACCCACAATCATTAAAGTTACAGTAGTCTAGATATAAGCCAGTGTAGAAGAAAATTAACAATGCATTTGCTGTTCACGTCACAACTTAAAAGTCAGTCTGTGCGATCTTGCAAGTGATCAATTTGGTCTTTACAAACTGAAATCACATCATATCAGTAGCAACTACACATGACTGAATGAATAAACAAAGCCAGGGTCGTTCTCTGCTTAAGCTAGCTGTGCTCCTCGCTAGAAGACACCACTTTACACTATTATAATTGCTCCGTTTCACAGCTGTGCCCGACTAGCTAGCCCGTCACCTGCCACATTCAAGTAAAACATTTTTCATGGTTGTAAAAACAATCTGAAAAGGAATCATACATATAATGGCACAACAGTGTATTTGCTAATCCAATTAAGAAAAAAAACTAGCTGGCAACACCCTTTAACCACCAATTGCAGCATTTTGCAGAATCAAGTGTAATATTCACACTTTGATCAACACTATGTACAAATCATCTGGTCACATGCTTCCTTCTGACAGTGAGGTGTCGTACTTCAACAGTCCTATTGTACAAATAAATAATTACATTTGTATAAAACCTAACTGTGTAAATGTACACAGGTTCCTACTGTGCCATGTGATATCAAATCAAAACAAAGACTGGTTACAGGCACACATTTAATGAGCTGATAGTCTGCAGGGTAAAAGCAAAATCAACAAAAAAGGAATAGCAATTGATCACTTGCAAGATCGATTTAAAAAAAATCTACTGATTTCATTAAATATAGTTTTCATTTACCCTCTTTAGCATTAGTGATCGTTTGTTTAAGTCATCAAATTTTGTTTCATTCCTTAAGACTAAACAAAGGGTGTTTAATAACTGTCATTGAGACAAGGCCATAGCTTATCTGTACCCTGGGTGCTGGATGAGAGCGGTCCTGCCATCCCCGACCTCTGGCCCTACCCTGCTCAGAGGGGGCCTGTGCATTTTACCCATCAGCCCTAGATTCTGATCGCGGAAGTAGGGCGTCTGGAAGTCCCCACCCAAGTAATCTGCCGTTTGCATCAGATTAGTGTGGGCCGAGGAGGAGGTGGAGCCCGTTCCTAGCCTGTAATGGGGAGCCCCAGGGGGGGCACAGTCTAGAGTGGTGCAGCCCACAGGGCCTGCTCCATGGAATGGCATGGCTACGTCCTGAGAGCCCGAGCTATCGCTGTTGGGGGTGGGGAGGATGCTGCTGTTCCAAACATGGGGCTGGAAGTAGCCGTTTGTGTAGTGGGCCATGGGGCCAGGCATCCCGTTACTGTTGACAGGAGGAGAGGGCGTGGGTCTGTCTATGGGGGGCTTCAGTTGGTAAGGCTGACCACCGCACACCTCATTCGAGTAGCCCATGCCCTTGAAGTGGAAGTTGAGGTCTCTGGGGGGCTGCTTGGCCAAGTGGGCCCCACCATTCTGCATGTTGCCCAAGTGACCTAAGTGATGTTGATTCCATGAGCGCATCTTCTGCTGCGTGTTGCCATGGTGAAGAGGCTGACTCTGTTGCGGGTGCAAAGGGTGGAGGTGTTGCTTGATGTCAGTGCGGTTGGAAGGCAAATGGTTCATAGCAGCTGCACTGGGCGGAGCAGCACCCACCAGGGCAGTGGACTTCTCTGGGGGGACGATGGTGCAGTTGGGTGGGGGAAATCCTGGGGTGCTGTGCATGGACACCCGAGAGCAAGCGCTGATGAGCAGGTTCCGGCTGATGGGGCTAGGGTTGGCGATCTGACCCTCACACATGGAAGCAGCTCCTGAATGGTGAGCCCGGGCCTGACAAAACTGGTTAATCTGATGCACAATGGCACTCAGGTCAGGGTGGTGACCTTGATGAAGACCAGGGGCCATAGAGAGTGGAATGGTTGAGGTAGAGATAGTAACATTGGGTGGAGCGTCACTGTCTGGCAGCGTCCGTCCCCCCGGTAACAGTGGGGGGGCCTGCTGCTGCTGTAGGTGCGACTGGAGCATGAGACCAGAGGGGCCCGGTGGGTGACATGAGGCCGAGTGCTGGGTGGGGGCTCTGGGTGGTCCTTGAGGTTGCAGGGCCATTGACGGAGCGTGCCGAAGCATATGACCCTGCTGCGGAGGAAGGGGCATCTGGAGGGACTGGGGCAGGTCCTGGGGCAGGGACAGGTTATGGGGGGGTCTGGGGAGCGTGTGGGGTGTGGGGTGGTGGTTTAAAGTGCTGTTCGGGCCCACTTGGTATGGTCCAGCGTGAGCGTTCATGTTGACATCCGGGTGCATGCGAGCGCGGCTTCCATCATAGTCCTTGACGATTCCTTTGACGGGGGGTCCTTTGACGATGGCGAGGAGGCCGGCCTTGGCACTGGGCTGAGTGGAGGGATAGGGGCTGTAGCGCTGGCCGGATGTGTCGAGCCCATTGACCGTGCGCCGGACGTGGTTGCGCTGAGGGACTTTGATGCTGTTGGGGAAGATCTTGATGGTAAGGGGGTTGTTGGCCACCTTCTTAGCATATGCATCCAATTCTGAAGGGGTAGGAAACGGAGTGGATCTCATCCTTTGTGTGGTGTCCCCTGAGAAAGAGACAGGACAGAGGTGAGACTAATAAAAACAGAGCAAATGGAGGTGGGTGGACACTGAAAGCAACAGAAGAGACGTGTAAGGTACAAAGCAGCACTGGACATTATCTCATATTCCTCATTTTCTCTTAAGGTGAATGAGATAGACATGCGTCGGTTTCCATCCAAATTATATTCTGTGGTGACTTTTAGGAAAGAAGAAACCAATAAAAAAACAAATGTTAAAAATATTAATGCTTTAAAAGGACTTGTTTGTGATTGAATAGCAAACAAAGAAATGAGGCAGTACTGGTCCCTTGTGAATTTTTGGGGAAAGAAAAAAAATGAAGCACTCCATGACAGCAGACAAGTAATCAGACGCACACATCATCTCCCAGGCCTCAGACATTTGTTCCACCTCCTAAACACGGCGCTAATTTTAACAATGCCACAGTGACAATGTGAACAAGATGTGTTTGTGTATGTACCAATGTGAGGCTGTTTGATGACATCGTTCAGATGTCTGTTAATGTGTTGGCGATGTGTGTGATACAGCGCTCTCTCAGGCTGCACAGGGCACAGCTCCTTGTAGTGTGGTTCCTTTTCGCATGGTTTCTTTATGATAACATGCTAATTCTCATTTCTTCAGGAACACAATACATGTAGTAATTGTTTTAGAGACTACCAGACTGTTTCTAAGCCTTCACCAGACTGTCAGTTTGACCCACTTTGACCACCCTGATTAAATTCCCTCTCAGAGCAGGTAAAAAGATGTCATCTCTCCAGCACTTTGGCAATGGCGCTGCTGTCGAGTGAGCAATAACTGAACTGTCTGAATGTCTGGCAGAGGTCTGCGGTCTCCTGCTGCCGGAGCTGTTCTGCTTGCGCTCCCATCAGGTCGAACTGAGCTGCGAGTGCTGACATGGCGCACCACAAGTCGTGCCAACTGGCTAATTAATTCCTGCTTTATTTGTGCGAGGAAACAATGGGCAGAGATGTGCTGGGCTGAGCCGGCGGCACACAGGGGTTGTTGTGACTAAGTGTTGAGCTGCTGATGGCAGCCTCATTAATGCAGAGGTCTGGGCCAAAGACGCCATCACCCACACCTAATGTGTGTGGAGGAATAAACGCCGCTGTACGCAAACAAATAACCCAACACTCGGACACAGGCCCAGAGACCTGCTGAGCATGGACCTCTCAGCTCAGGTCATGATTAATGATCTTGGTACAGATTCACATGACAGTTATAGGGACAAAGACCTGGTGCTGTTTTTAATGTATTGATTAATGCTTATTTAGATTAAATGGTTGAAAGATCAATAAAAGAAACCTTAACAAGTAGGAAAGTTAGTACAAATCAAACACAGACATTTACACTTCAATTCTTCCTAAAATACTTCTTATCTCATTAGCTGGGTCGCAGCAAGATACCAAGTTACAAACATCAAAGCTACTGCAGGCCTACTTGCTGTTCAATCTCTGTAATGTCTCTGTAAGTCTACAAACAATAATATAACAAGAACTTTAGGATGATGATTTTATTACTACATTAAAGAGTTGCCTTAAATCAGTATTTTAGTGTTTGGTGTAGCTCTCAACCACTGGGTGTTAATTAGGATTTCTATAGGAGTTGAGAATTAGTACTAGCTATACACTCTGTATGTGCAGCATCAGCTCCATGCTCTGCTTCCAACTATGGGACTGCATTTCCCCTGTCAAAGAAATAAAAATATTAAGCATGCAAGAGTATAGCTTGTTAGCATTTTAACCTGCACCTAAAACCTGGATTAGCTGAAAATCTTACAGCATAAATGAGAGGTTAATCAGGATACGAGTGAAATTTGTAGGCAGCTGCTGGTGGCTACGGGCGTATCATCTCTCAGATCTCCAGCTAAGCGTGTTCCCAGGGAGAGAGCGGGGAAAGAGGCCAGTCTGGCCATGTGTTAATTACCCTGCTGCTAGCTAGCTAGCTGCAGCACAAGTGCACAGTCAGCAGGCGCTAATTAGGGCTTCTCTTATTCAAACTACTGTTTTTATTGAACAAGGTTAAAGTGGCAGGGGGCAGGGGCTCATGCTGCTATAAAATGTGATTTTCATACAAGAGCAGAAAATTAGGTCTAAAGCTTTAGCATCAAATTTGACATGTGAATCCACTTTCCCACAACCAGCACATTTAGAGTTCCTGAACAGAGCTGAACCACAGGGCCTTTAAAAATATTAGACTGCAGAAGATGACTGCTTTTGATCTCACTGTGAACAGTGATGTGAAATCAGTCTGGCTGCAGTCACTGTCGGTTCTGTGGATGAGATCTGAACGCTAAGGTCACTTCCTGGTACTTGAGTCATTCCGCCTGGAGGTTTTTAGTGGCCTTGTGTTTCTCTGTGCACCTGAACTCTTCCTCCAACAGTTCCAACATTTCACAGTCAGTAAAGCAGTAATTCTCCTGCTGCTTTGGCCTTGACAGCAGTCTGCAATGTCTCACTTTAAAATGACTCCCAGCTTCAGATCTTGGGACTGTAGGGATGGAGGGAACACATTAAAGGTGCACTACGAAACTTCTTGTGATTCCTTTCCATAGAGTGTTCCACAGTATTGAACAAACCTATCTCTATAGAGATAAGCCAGTGATGTTACCAGGTCAAGTTACAGGTCAGATCTGTGGAGAGGCAACCCTGCTCAAAGTAAGAATGCATGTTTTTCGGGATATTTTTGAGGAATAAAAATGCAAAATAGACAAGTTCTACTGACTAACTGATACTGACAATTGTTTAAGGGAAAGCAGGCTTTGATTCTAAGACTGCATTTTTCTAAGACTATGCGTTTTTCATGTAATTAGATCAAATCTGTTTGTCATAGCATCAGTTGCTTTTTCTGCTCGCTACCTTATAAGATGCACTGAATAATTAGGATGCTTGGAAAGCATTAAGTAAATGAGGAATAACTACATAAAATTTTTAAGAGAAAAACAGCGCCTTTAATGAGAATTAGAGGAAAAGCAGATTGAAAACAAATGACTGATCATGACATTTGGGGTCATTTGCTTATGCTGCTGGCCCCATCAGTGGAGCAGATTATTGGCAGTACTTTAGTATTGTTCATACAGGAGAAAACTGCACTATGGTTGCACGGTGTCAGTAGCTTACACGGGCTGAGGCAACACACGCAGCTCTTAGTAGACTCCCATGCGCTCGCTGATCTCCTGGGGGCTGGCTGATTACTGTGATTCTGAAATTACAGTCTTGATGAGCTGGAGAATTTTTACAAAAAAAGAAAGGAAAACTGCTGCAGAAATGGGTCAGGTTAGGACTGCATTTCCTGATGATGAAGCAGGCAGGGCAAAGGACAGTTTTAGGAGCTGCATAAACCTCGTCATATTCTTTATACAGTATTATTTTAATTATTGACACTTTGCAGCTGATGTCATCAAAATTCCCTGTGGATGTGATGCTAATTGTAAGCACTGCTCTATCTGAGGCTTGTTCGACTTTAATCTGAACTTTATTTTAACATAATCTGACAAAAAGAACTAACTTAGTTGGAAATACAACAGGTGAGCAGATTTGTGCTTGTAAATAAGACCCTCTCAAATAACATACAGTGCCGCGCTAGCTAGCATTAGCTAGCAACAGTTTTTCAGTTAGTCACTCTCACCTTTTTGTTGTGCTAAACACGACCTTCAAGGTTTGTATTGATCACAGGCTGCTGAAAATGTGTTGTTTAAATGCATTTAGTATTTTTCTCTTGAGTTTTCAGACGATCTTAAAACTTATTTGTGCATTATATCTCCATGGAAACTGGTGTTCATTTATATTTAAATGCTGAATTATTTTAAATAAGCACGCACATTTCCGATTTTATTCTCTGAGGATATTGCACAATGTATAAACATAAGTTGGTTGTACTCTATCTTGTCTAGCTGAGCAATCCTTCAGGCAAAATAGGAACAATTCAATAAAGATGTACATTTATGGAATATACAGGAGAAAATGGTCTACATCTTTGTCCATAGAGCAAAAAAAAAAATTAAGCTAAAGTTAAATATCTAAAGCAGGTCAAACTAAATGGCGTATACTGGTGTTAGTTTGTCAGCCTTGCAAATCAACTCAGGCCAACTGTGAGCTGTGTGTGCCCCGGACAGCAGATTGTGTCTTAAAATCACTTGATGTTGGATTTCAGCAGGGCAAAAAACTCCTCTACAATCTGTCAGAGTCTCACAGTATTTGACTTTTCCTGAGTGAAAGGAGGCCAAAACGCTCCAATCACAAAAGCTGGCACTACTGCAGTTTTTAGTCCAAGAGGATGTTCTCCTCTGTCTCCCAGGCTGCAGAGGTGGGGACTGACTATAGATTAATGATACAGTTTACCCTAATTTTCTGTGAACGCAGAGCAGACATCTTCGTCGTAACAATATTTCTGATTTCTGATTGTAATACAGGGCTGAAGAAGTGAATGTGACTGACAATCACATTTACATAATCACCATATTAAACCCATATTAAACTTGGACCTAAACCCGAAACTAAAGGCAAGATTAGACCAGGACTAGACCAGGACTGGACTAGGCCAAGTCTACAATTTGGACTCAAACTGGGTGAATACTCAGACCAAAAATGGGCAAGTATGAACATACCAATAAGCAGGAATAGGATGTATTTGATGATATAATATCTCATATGGATGGTAGGGGCCTATATACATTTAGGTTTTTAATAGAAATATCTAAACAGAATATCCACAAATGTCCATATCATAATTTTTAAAGATTAGGTCCACACACTTGCAATATTAATCTTAGGGCTTCAAGGCCTTTTAGCTCTCACCAGTCATGTCTGTGGTGCTCAATAATGGTACCACTTCTTGAAGCTATTGCAAAAACATAATTTCACTTTTCCAAATTTGTGCTTTCAGAAAAGACATTGAACTTTGTACCAGTTTTTGTGGATAGGCCTAGCAATTATATTAACCAGGTCAACAAATCAGCAAAATCCACCACAGAAGTCTGACCTGTCCTCAGCTCCGCAGCGTTTTGAGTGGGACTTTGGAACTGGAGTACTTACATTTCTGAAGTCCAGTGTTCATCTGCGTGTGGGGGAGAAGCTGGAGGGGGAGGTCACCTGGCCCTGGCAGACAGGCCAGCATTTCACAGCCACACTAATGCAACATGGGCCACGCACTGCTCCTCACACTGTAGACCAAGAGAAAGAAAAAAGAAAAGAGAGGATCAATACACCAGGATACTCATGTTTGGTTTTCTTCTTGGGGACATTACATCGACTTGCATTCATTTTATGGAGGCAGATCGTAACCTTAACACCGGATATAACTGCAAGTCATTATAATCTAAGCAAGAATATGCAAGAAGTTCATTTTTCCCGGACACCGTAGAGGTCTGGAGCAGTGTGCCATTGCATGAATCCACAACAAACTGCATGCTTTGGTCAAATACACACTGCAGTTGTGAGTTTGTATAACAGGAAATCTGCAAGTAACCTGGTTAAAGTAAGGCGTAAAGGTGAGACTAAAGGCTGGACCTGATATTTACTATTTAAAAAAATAAAATAAAATTACAACTAGTTAATTTTAACTGGTTTGTAGTGGCCTAAAGTTATTCGACACTATTCACCACAATTAATTTATAAGCACTTTTCACAACTTTCAGAGACCAGAGAACAACAACAACTAGCATACTAACCATGCACTTGTGACTTGTGATTTTCTGACTCTTTATATTTTGACCTCAAGAACCGGTTATACAAAATATCTGTATTGGGCCAAGAATTTTGCTCAAATACATGGTAAGAAACTGGGTATAGACCCTTTAACCAAAGTCACTACTTAATATTTAGTAACCTAACCCATTTAAACCCACATTTTTACTTTTAACCATGTTGCTGATGTAAGTCATGGGTACTTGATGTGAGTGTGTACAGAATTAGTCCCCACAGTGTGATAAATACTCACCCACAGCCCCACATCTCTGCAGACCTGGGGCTCAGGGAGACACAGTTACTTTCTATTAGAATCTGATTCACACCTGCAGCATTGGGTTAGGTGACATTTGATGCCAATAACAACTTCAATTAAACATCAAAGTGCAGCAGTGAAGCGGGCAGAGGCAGAGAGGGGCCCCGGGGTTTAAATCCACTGCATGTTTGAGCAACCGGACCCCAGCCTGCTCTGAGCTCTCACCAGACCGAGGCGGAGGAAATTAATGACTCCTGTACACTGGCAAAGAACACACTCCAGAGGCAGCGCTGACAAGTTAGTGTGGCCCTGATCGATACTGCAGCTCTCCACACCACAAACAGCCCTCTATTTGAGCATATTCAACACTGCAGCCCACTACACGTGCTACAGAGAAGTGAGTACAGCCACGGCCCTTTGTGCAGTCACCTGATGTAATAGAAAGGCAGAAATGTTAGAGATGCTCCACTTGGCTTTGTGTCGTCTTCCAAACACCACAGATGCTTAATCAGCACTGAGGATCAGTCAGGAGCAAATTAAGTCTACAGTGACTGTGCCCTCCCCCTCTGCAGCATGGCATCACAAGTGTGCACAGACAAACAGCGTCTATGAGAGGCAATTACCCACACAACAACCTTGGCATGAATGTCTGCCGCAGGGTGAAGGCTTAAAAGTGTCTTGCCCCCCACAGGGAAACAGAGACAAGTGCAGGAAAGAGTGACAAAGTGAAAGAGAAAGGTGCAGTGGCAGAGGGAGAGCAGACGGGAGCTTTGGGCTGGGAGGGGGCTCAACCTGCTTTAAAAAGAAGAAGCTCAAAAAGGTCAGGATGACAGCTCATTTAAATCCTCCCAGTGAGAAAAGAAAAAACAAGGCCTAATGAAGCTGCCACTTCTACAGTGGTACCAGGAGCACTGCACCCTAGGGTGCTGCAGGAGCTGCTGGCAGGGGGAAAGGGGGAATGACAACAGACAGACAGTGGGTTGCAGAGAAGGACACACCTGGATTTGGGCCTGATCTGTAGAGCTAATGCTGCGTCATGGTTTCCTCCTCCTCATTTTGGCCGCACTCTGATTTATAACGTGGACGCCATATGGCAGCAATCCCTGCCCTCCATTTAATATGTCACCATGCATTATCTTTAATTGGCCTGATATGTTATTCTTTTGCTGGGCCTTGGAAGGATTTTAGGTACACAGCACCTTGATGTCAGCAAGTGAGATTTCCTACTTGCTCTCATTTATCAGAATGCCAAGATTTCACAGGAAGATAACAGAAATCACTCTGACAACAGGCAGGTTTAGGGCAGAAGAAAAACTAAATATCAAATACAAATGTGTCTTTGCTTGAGGTTTCAAAAGCAAAGCGGTGACAGGAGACTAAAATGGTACGGGGAAAAAGTGAAAACAGCAGCATATAAAGTGTCAGCGGGTTTGTTCTAAGACGACTCACATCAACAGCTTCAGGCGAAGAGGCGCCAACAGGCCGTGCCCCCCACCCACTACACCCCCCGCAACCACCCGCACCCCCGCAGCACCCTGAATGTCAGAAACGCATGCAGTGGGGAGTGCGGAGACAAAGGTCAGCCTATGGTAATGCCCCAGCTGACACTCTGCTTTACAGCACTGAGCGAAGGAGACACGCACACACAGAGACATGCGCACACACCACTGTCTGAGCCCGGTCTGTCCACACCTGACCACTGCTCTATAAACAGACACATGTCGCCGTCATTATAGTTTCAACATCAGTTCATTTGTCTCATAGGCCAAAGAGAAATGTCACCTTTCATAAACCAAGGGACCTTTGACTTTTTTTAACGGTGCCTTCTTCAGCTTTATAGATGTCAGTTAGTCACAAGAACAGGTTTTAAATACTTTATAGAGCTTCTAAATCTTTATGGACCACTTTGAACAATAAATTAACACAGTAAAGCTCAGCAAGAATGCAGAATGAAACTTGTTCAAAATACTGCTTATACTGAACAACCATACTTTAAGTTAAATTGTGCACAAAACACAAAAACATTTTCAGTAGGTTAATCTTAAAACTAGACAATCCAGACTGAGATCCGGGCTCTAGATCTGGAGGTCACTCACTGTTCCTGGTTGACCCAGATTGGGTTGATTGTTAAATGTAGAAAAAATAAATGAAATAAAAGCCCCACATTCTTTTAGCAGAAACAGTAACAGAGATTAAGAACAAAAGCAGAAATTCAAATAAGCGTGCAAACCAAAACCACATTTTTAAGTTTTGAAACTAGATGACTGAACTTAATTAGCTTTTTTACTAACACAACTGCATCCTGTTTGCCAAGATTATTTAAATACTCAATAATTGTGATTATTTAAGTTTAAGTCCATTAAATTCATTCTGTACTCCAAATTAGTAAACCTAAATTTAAAGTTGTTTTTTTTTATCTGCCTGTTTGTTACAACTTTTTCACTAAAGCAGATTGAGCACAAAGAGCTGATCACATGGAGGAATGGTGTTTTGGTGTGAAAGAAAGCACAGTTCAGATTTCACTGTTATTTGCTGCACAGTATAACACAATCAAAATCTTAACTTCCTCCAGTGGAGGAGTTCAAGTATCTCAGGGTCTTGTTCACAAGTGAGGGGAGGATGGAGCATGAGATTGACAAGCAGATCGGTGCAGCATCGGCAGTGATACAGTTGCTGTATCGGACCGCAAGGCAAAGCTCTGGATTTATTGGTCAATCTATGTTCCTGCCCTCACCTATGGTCATGAGCTCTGGGTAATGACCGAAAGGACGCGATCGCGGACATATGTGGTCGAAATGAGTTTCCTCCACAGAGTGGCTGGGCGATCCCTTAGAGATAGGGTGAGGAACTCAGTGACACAGGAGGAGCTCGGAGTAGAGCCGCTGCTCCTCCACGTCAAGAGGAGCAGCTGAGGTGGTTCAGGCATCTGTTCCGGATGCCTCCTGGACACCTGGGTGTCAGACTGGACACCCAATCGGCAACTTGAACAAAGTTGCAATTTGTTTATTAGTTTTTATTCCAGTCTTTTCCACAAGGGACATATATGAAAGGCGCACACTGAATAAAATCCTGCTTTTTAGACATAAATCGCAAATCATAATCATAATACTCTTTTTTTCTTAAAGGTGCACTATGTAACTTCTTGGTTGCAGGACCATCAGCTGCTTGTTTCTATGGATATGCTACTGCTCTGCCTAGAATGTTCCACAATATGACATTAAACAGCTCTACTTTTACGTGTCCTAAATTAAAGGTAGTGTTATAGCTCAAAAATACCTAGAAAAACATGGTCGCCTCTCCACAGATTTGACCCGTAACTTGGTCTGGTTTGGTCTCCATGAAGATAGAAAGGTTTAATGCTATATTGTGAAACATTCTAGACAAAGCAATAACATCTTCATGAAGAAAAACATTTGACAGACCCTCCACCAGAAAAGTTACATAGTGCAACTTCAAATTGTCAAGCCCTATTGTTAAGAAAATTACTGCAAACATTTATTCTCACAACCGTAACATTAAAATTTGATATTATGATTTGTAACAACTCTAATAAACTCCCTGAGCCTTTTGCCCCTGTAACACCAAGAAAAGAAAGACCAACTATAACTCCTGGATGTCAGCATGGGTTACCATCTGACAGGGACAGAGCAGTGCATCTCTTCTGAATGGAGGGATTGACTCATGCGCTTTGGATAGAAAAGAAGACCACTGGCCCAGCTCCCCATGTCCACAGTGGAAACAGTGGACACAGTGTCATGTCTGTTTTGGGATGGGGGGCTACCCTGACCCAGCTGGGCCTTCAGTAGACCTATGCCAGCGTCTACCACACTATCAGCCCAGTACAGACAGACGCTCCAAGCTCTTCTAAGTATTATACCCACTCCCTTCGTGACTAGGCAAGTATCCACCAGCTACTTATATAGAGCTCCAATAAAAAGTGTGCCAATGACTGCAGTGCGTTTCATTATGGACAAATAAAAGCTCGCTAACAAAAGCAGGACTGGATGCGCATGGCTTGTGTCATGTGTCAAATTGCTCCCATAAAAGCTGACCTATATTTTTCCCTTTTCATTCCTCTGAGAGAAAAAAAGGGAAAGAGGGATGCAGAGGAAGCCATTAACAAAATTACACATGCTCAGTGCTGTGTCTTTTGATCAATATCATAAGCTATGATCAGCATTCATTGGGAACATTTTTGCATCAGGCTAATTGCATTGGAGATTATTGGTTAAAATATTCAGCGGCGGTAATGTGGGAAAAAATGGGAGGAGGACACACTGAAAATAAGCTCATTAGGAGATGATGTATGGGAATATAGAGCAACAACAACAATGGAAAGGGTAAAATCCAAGGTGATAGAATGCATCTGAAAATGTTGAATTTAAAGCAATAAAGGAGTCGTAAATACATTTTGAAATAATCAGATTAGATTTCAGTAAAACGGTTACATTTTAATAATAATAATATTGCATCAGTTTTATCATCACTCATGCACACACCACTTTCACTTTAATACTAGGCAATGTGGCTGTAGTGCCTTGCCTAAGGACACAACAACAGTTTCTTTTTTTTACGAATGGCACCCCCCCGTGGCACCTGATTTTTCCAGCGGTCCCCCATCCAAGTACTAACCAGGACCGGGCCTCGATTAACTTCTGAGATCTGACGGGAGCAGGCTTTGACAAGCTGGTTTAGCCAAATGTATATTTGTATAGGATGTATAACAAAACACTGACAATTAATATACTTACTTGGTCTGACAATCAAATAATCCCATAATCAAGTGACAATTTAGATTAGAATTATAGTCTATGTTTTTGAAAAATGAACTGCTAAACTAATCCGAGAGGTTTAAACTACACGCTTAGCAGTTCTTTACCCATTAAAATACGTTTTGTTTGCAGAGAACTTCCCATTACTGAAATAATTGTAAATTGATAATGACGAAGATTCAAACTGCAGCTCAATTTCAAAGACATGATCCCATTAAAATGATTACCGTACTTAAGACCATTCGTCAAAGGAGCCAGCAATAGTACTGTCATTTTGCATAGCTAACTGTGGCTTTCTGCTTTTCTAACTGCACATAAGCAGGGCTGTGCTAAAATATCGATATATCATGACAGTAAACTTGGTGATACAGCATCACTATTGTGGGCTGTTGTTGTATATCAAGTACTTTTTGTATTGTATTTTTGTATTTTTTTGTGTATTTTACAAAATAATTTTTCCACAGTCCTACAATTTTGCCGTTTGTTCAGAGAAATTAAACTTTTTTATGCAATACACTTGACATATTCACAGGTAGTATAAATAAATAAATAAATACATAAATAAATAAATAAATAAATACTGTTGTTAAAATGTATTTGGTTCTTTAAAATAATGACATATTGTAGAATATCAAGGTGTACAATATGTGTGATATATATTTGAACAGTGTCGCCTTTTATCTGGGATCACTTTGTAGACATCTAATTTGTGTGAAAAATCTTGTGAAGACTCCATACTGGTTGAATCCTACGAACCGTCATTATGTGCAGTAAAGCATATGGGGAGTAAATGTGTTTGAGACATTTTAGTGCCTAAATTAGTCCATCACCACTGGAAACTATCTGTAAATAATGTGCAAATACATAGGAAGCATTTCGCACCAAAAATAAACCTATTAGAGGAGGTATAGAAATATTAGCGAGAGTGAAAGAAAATCCAAGGTGAGAAAACACAGTTGAAAATTTTCTGTATAGCAATTAAAAGCTAAAGTAATTAGGGGGTTGCGAGTCATGGTGTTGTACAATGCTAACAGCTGAAGGAGAAGAGGGTGGAGGAGAGCGCTCTGCTGTTATTTTAATTGCATGTTTACCCCCAGGTTATGGGTCTGAAATAGAGCCAAGAATGAGAAAAAAAAGAAAAAAAAAATGTTGCAGTAGAAATTCAATGCAACTTGTGCGCGTTGATTCTCTCAGGGACACACACGGTGAAATTACTTTTCTTTGCGCGCAGCTGAATGGGAGCAAGAGGAAGAAAAGAAGCAGGAAGGAGCGAACAGAGCGCGCCTTTCTACCCTTGAATACCAAGCCAAGTGTTATGTCAAAAGAAAAGGTGAAAAAGGCCTTGGCTCTTGTGCATGTTAGCGAGGAATGACACATCACCACCACCAAAGCTTTTGTCCCACCACAAGAGGGCGGGTGGCGTGGGGGGCTACAATGTAGACCTGACGACATGATGTTCAGGGGGCTGTTTGATATTTCTATTTTAAAATATAATCCTAATTTGGAATACAATTCGGAACTATTTTTTTCTACTTTTTCTACTTTCTACTTTCATTTATTATTACCATTTCTATTTTTTTCTCTTTGTCATTACATTATATTGTGATGTGTGAGCTGCTGTGTTAATTTCTCTTGTCTAAGTTTAAACTGTGTACAAATAAAAAATGATTTCCCATTTTATAACGCTCTCATTGCTTGTACTATATAGACAAGCGCAGTATGTGTCTAGTTATTTGATTAACCGGACAATGGTGTCTTATGCGACCAAAAGTTTTATTTGTCAACCAATTATTATATTAGAATTTAAGAGAGTGGAGTGAGTTGGCCGGACCTGAATCTGTCTTTTTTGTCTTATGAAGATGCTTTACTTGTTTACTAGTACTTTTCTGTATATGTAGTTTCTGCACAAGATCCTATTACAATTTCTAGAGCTTTTGACCGTGTTATGCCACACCCCCTTTAAGTCGATTAATTGATGCACAAGACCTGCTTTAGTCAACTACATATAGGCACTTTTTTACAATGTACAATGCACAAGAAATGCTTAAAGGCCACAGACAAAAATAAATATGCATTTTATTTCTCTGATGGAAACCCCAGAAGCCCCATTTCAGAAGGTGCACTTTAAATACAATAAATAAAACAAGAGCAGCTTGAAGCTAAAATCTATGTTAATTTTAAGTAAATATTGCATGTTAATGGCAACAGCACTTCAATTACTTAAAATTATGTGTGTGTGTGTGTGTGTGTATATTGATACAGAGATATGCTGCAATCAGCGATACTGCCACTAATACAATAACTAAAATACAAGACAAAATATTCAAAAGGCCTGAGATGCAACAAATAAATAGCAGAATGAACCAATAATAATAAAAAGTCGATTTCGCCCTATAAAGGTCAAACCTTATTATATTACCAAAAAACAAAAAAAACAAAAAAACTACCCACTTCTACACAGTATGCACAATATTGAACCCCAAAATATATTGTCGGTATCATAATAATCATGAGCTATTAGTAATGATAACTGAACTCTGGCAAACAAATATTAAGTTTAGAAAGTCCCACTAATTATTTATAATGAAAAGTCAATAGAGCATTAATGAAACAGTCCTATCTGTCCTTAAGTTGGACAGTTGCGAGGCGGCTACAGTAAAAAAAAAAAAAAAAATGGAGAGAAGGGAGAAGACAAACTCAACTTGTGCACAAATTGCGTGTGTGTAAAATGCGAAGGTTCGGGAAAGTTGCAAGATGGAGGGTGTCAGGGATGAAACTGTCAAGTGAGGAAACTGCTGCGAAGAGTGGGAGAGGAGACGACAGCTCCTTGAAACTGAGGCAGAGGGGGAAGGAGGGGCGACCAGGAACCTGCCGTATATGAACGCGCAGTAACTAACTGATGAGAAAGTGACAGTTCCCCCGAGGTGAGATGGCGGAGATGGAGCGGAGCGAAGCAGAGAGCCCTCAGAATAATACATAGGTCGCAGCTGGATGGGCTAAATCTTTGCATACGTTTTCAGATTCAGAGTTGGTTTTTACAATGCGAAAGAGAGGAGAGGCTCTTAAGCTCCTCTTTCTACGTGGCACTATTCCACTATTCATTTCATTGCTCTGTGCTTATATAGAGAGTTTCATTGAATTTAAAGGTTACTGCAGTACAACTTCTGAAAACGTGGTGCTTCACAGTAAAATTGGTGCGCAAGCATGTTTTTATGTGATGCTTATGGAAAATACAGGGTGTCAAAGATTATACTCCATCTAGAGTCCAGACAGTGACCCAGATAATGAAATGACTGAAGCAAACAATTGGGTTTGTTTGGCCATTTCTGCAGTCTTATAAAATGAGGTTGAGACATTTATGAAAATATCTCTCCCTTAGTCCAAACTCTACTCAGATCCTCATGACAAATAAGCAGCACTTTTGTCCATGATCGTCACACTTCACAGCTTAAAGATTCACTATGTAACTTTTCTGGTGAAGGGTCAACCACCTGCGCTTCTCCTTGAATATATTATTGCTATGTCTGGAATGTTCCACATTATGACATTAAACCTATTAATCTCCATGGAGACAAGCATGCTAGATTAGTGGAGAGGTGACCCCACTCACAATAAGAAGGTATTTTTAAGAAATAAAAAAAATGATAATGAAATAAATGCAAGGTACAGAATTTTAATGCCCTACAGTGGGACATTCCAAAAGCAATACAATCTCCATGGAGACAAACAGGGGACCCTCTGCCAGAAAAGTTACATACAGTAGTGCACCCTTAAACAGTTATTTTATTTTTCGCAACAACTCTAATGGCAGATTCTGTTCTTTCTGTCGTGCTTTGATTGTTATAGTGAACAGTGCAGTATAATAAGCAAATAGAAACATAATAAATTATACTCATTTGTAAAAACAAACATTAGTCAAGATTTGTGGCATAAGCAGACAAAACAAACATAAGAAATGCTGAAAAATCAATCAAAATCATATTGCAGTGATTATAGAAAGACGGCAGAAATGTCAAATTGTTATCTTCAAGCCTCCAATACAGTAGCTCCGACTTGTGTAATTGCTTTATACATCACAGAGAACGAGCTAGCGTTACAAACCGAACCAAATTGCACTGAGCCCTCTCCTCTCTATAGTGCTGGCTGTTAAGCAGATTTGAGGCGAGTCAAGAGCCGTGAAACTGTGTAGACTGAAAAAAAGAGGACAGTTTAAAAGTATATGAGCCTGCTCTTATCTGTGTGACCTGCTGTCTTGTCTGTACATCAGGACTCTTGGACAATCGGCCCTGTTCCTCACTCTCAAGGCAACAGTAATGGCAGCAAGGCATGATGGGAAGTGGAGATATCGGCTAGCACAGTGTCCCAGACTGGCCTTGACTCTTTGACTATCCCCAGGGGTGGAAAAGTACAAATACATATTACTGTAATGGAGGAGAGGTTTTGGATAGTTGTACTTTTTGGTAGATTTTTAAAGGGCCTATATTACGCTATTTTTTAAATTGTCATAATGTTGTTTTCTTATCACAAACATACCCCGAGTTGTGTTTTCTTTCATTCATACGTTTAACACACCAAACCTGCATATTTAGGCTGAGTTCTTCTCTCAAACAGAAAACACAGAAAACGCTCATTATTACCACACAAGGTAACACCTTGTAATGTCATGTGGCAATTCAGTAGGTCCTTGACTGTACTTAACTTGAAAACTTCTGCTTCATGACATCACAAGGTGGAACAGAGCATTTTGAGTTTTTGAGTTTTTGGAGATGTAGAGACCCATAATGCAGGATTACTCAAATATATGTGAATGAAACAAACAACAACTAAGGTAACAACATTTTAACACAGCTTAAAGTTCACAAGAATGAACACTGCGTAATATAAAACCTTTAAACCAGCACTTGAACTTGTAACTGAATATAATATTTGCATATAAGTAGCTACATTTAAAATTAAAAGTGAGGGCTGAATGATTTGTGGAAAATAACTAATTGCGATTTTTCTGATTTGCGACTGTGATTAGATTTTCGCTTTATGTTTTAATAATAGCATTCTGTTCTAAGTTCACATATTAAACATGTCCACATTTCAGAACACACAGATCTAAACAGGAGTAGCAGCTTTTCACATAAGAATAATTGGTGTGCATTAGAAATCCAACTGATTTATCTTGCAACCGTACTGAGTACTGTCCACAGCTCAGTGAAAAGGGAGATTGCTGTTAGAAACAAGTTAATTTCAGCTTTAAAATTTTACATTAATCAAGTTTTGTACAAAAAAGAAATTATAGTAGTAGCAGTAGTCTTTGTAAGTTTAGTGCTGAATTAAGAAAATATACTTTAACAATGTAAAGGTTAAGTGCCAATGTAAGAAAAACAACTCATAACTAACGACTAAATGATATCTAATTAAGGCCACAGAGGGAGTAGGATGGGAATGGGAAAGAGATGTTTAATGTGATTATACATCATATTTTTATAGATTGCATTGTTTTAGTGGCGTATTTTTAACGTCTCAGGGACTGCAGATGGAAATTAGTCTCGTATAGCCTATATATAAATGTTGTCAGTACAAATTGTCCCTGTCTATAATCTAGTACAAATGGCCCCTGTAAAAAAAAAAAAAAACTAATAAAAAAAACTAAACTGACTGTAAATGGGTACATTTTTAACCATGTATCAACTACTTTTACTTGACTTTACTTTGCTAAAAATGTTCATCACTCTTTCCACCACTGAGTATCTCTTCTATGAGAATGTCACAGTCACTGCCAGCTACGTCAACACTGCCCTGGGACAGTCAGCCAGCCAAGGTCTATACTTCAAACTTGGGGTCAGTTTCGCTAACAGCCACTTAAGCCCTACTTGGCTCCAGGGTGCGTCCTGCCAATGTGGAGAGTGGGAGACAACTCCAAAAGGTGTTGAGCCTGGCCAAGGTCAAGCAGGAGGGTGGGCAGACGCGGGGGAGAGCTGGCATGCATGAAGTCACAAACGCCAAAAAAAGAAAAAAGAAGAAGGAAAAAAAATAAAAAATCAACTGGGCCCACTGGCTGTGCTGCTTGACAGACATGTTTACACCTGATAGAGAATGCGGTGTGGACGGGCTGCCAAAACAGAGGGGGATCCAAAGTGAAGAGGTGCCAGTTTAGTTATTTATTTATCTGCGGTGAATCCAGCCAGACTACTGCACCCAGAAGCAGTGCACGGTTGGGTAAGTGTGGAGAGCCAGCCTAAACCACTGCAGAGAAGGAGGAACAAATCAGACAAGTCGTGAAGGCCAAGATCTTAAAAAACAGCTCAAAAAGTTGGATCAGGCTTTCTCACACTCTTGCTGGATTAAAAAATTTAAACAAATTAACCAGAGGGTGTTTTTGAACTCAGAAGAAGCCCAAAGGGTGAACAACTTTAAAGTGCATAGATGACGGGTTTGTTTGTTTTTTAGGGATGCGCCGACCCAGCTTTTTTTTCTATACCAATTCCAATAAAATTGCTTTAAATATTTTCTGATTGCCTGACAACAACCGATACCTGTGCAGAGACTGAAAACAGCATTTATTTCCATTAAACTAAACTAAAATGAGACAGAACTGATCCAAATGGGTTATGAGCCTTTTTGGGCAACTGCAACCAGTAAATAGTCTTTTTACAACAATAGATGTCCAACCAGGATACTGGCTGAATCGATATTTGGAAGCCAATATTCCATCCATCCATCTTCTTCCACTTTATCCGGCTGGGTCCTGGGGGCAGGTGTTCGCCGCCCAGTCCTCTGCGCACCTGACCCCCCCTTCATGAACCCCTCTGTGAGTGGTGAGCCCACAGGAGGGTGGACGCCCTGGTCCTTGATGTTCGTACGGGTGCTAGAATGTTTTGAGTTGATGGGGGAAACCGGAGTGCCTGGAGGAAACCCACCCAGACATGGGGAGAACATGCAAAGTGCACACAGAAAGGCCCGGGTAACAGATCAATTAGATGTAGTAGATCAGTTCATTTGCAGTTCTGAGTAAAAGTACATAAATACAGGAAGTAACTGACTTCTAAAACCCCTGCATTTACATCATCCAAAGTATTGCATCCAAAATGCAAGGACAATTTACGCACAAGGAAAGCATTTCGTGTAGTTTTAACATTCAATCAACAAAATTAAAGGCACTATTTAGTTTTATTAGTCTGATCATTTGGCCCTTGTTAATATTAGCTGCTAGGTAACAGTTATGGAATTACCTGTATGTATGTTTTATCTGCTGCCAGCATCCAACCAGGAACTAAAATTAAACTCCTCAAGAATAAAAAAAATAGACAAAATTAAGCAAGATGTTTACTAAAAGCTTAGGTCAAATATAATTGTTTAAAAGGCTCATATTACACCATTTTCTGATCTATGTTAAAATGTTGTTTCCTCATCAAAAATGAATGTTTTCTTTCATTCACACGTTTACCGAGTTCTTCTCTCAAGCTGAAATTTCTCTGTTCCACCTTGTGATGTCATGTGGTAGTTCACTATGTTTTTAAACACCATGCACCTTCACTAGAATCATTTGGATGATTTCAGCCATGTAACTGCCAATCTGTACCGAACTAAAAGTAAAATGCAGCTGTTAATTTGTAAACTAGACTAATAATAAAGTGTTACTCAAACATGTGTGAATGAAACAAAACATAACTCCAGGTATGTTTCTGAAGAGGTAACAACATTATAACATGGCTTAGAGCTCACAACAGTCATTTTGTGTAATATAGGACCTTTAAGTGAAATGAATAGTCTAAACTGTCATATGGGCTTGGAACCATCTGGAGCAGGTAGGAGTTTAACTTAGTCCGGCAGCAGCAGCAGACTGTATGGAAAGGATGCCTTCTGTTAATCGTCAGATCACACATCTCATACATATGAGAGGCCCACAGCCCCTTTCATCTGTGCAGCGGTGCCAGCAGCAGCTTATCTCCATGTAAACCTGTGTATCCAACCAGACAACAGAGAGCTGCTGTGTCAGATGGCACTGGCACAGAATGCGTGGCACGGCTGGGTGATTAGACAAGCCTTTATATCTTCTATCTGTGTGGGTTAGTCTGGTCTAGCTCACTTGATTCATCGCAAATCAAGATAGCAATTCTCAAATCGCAAAGGTTGCAATTATTTATGCAATACAGCACTCTCTGTAAAAAACAGCTAAAAATCACAAATCTCTCCATGGTCTCAATACAATAAATGCCAAAGTAGCTGTACCTGATTTTCCTAAAAACATGAAAAACAAAAATACTTCTACTATTTATTATTTTTCTTCTTTCCTAATTCATTGAACACATCACAGTTGATATTTCGTTTCATTTTTTTCATTTATAAGCACTTTTCAAACCTTTCAGAGGCAAGAGCGGCACACCAGTCTCACTTCCTGGCTCAAAGATTATAAAAATGATTTAGAATTAGATGCAGAGTTACTTTTACGATATATCTGTAATAGGTTAAGACAGCTTTTACTTTATTACATGAAACTATTGGGTTTGGCTCATGTAATGCTGTGAAACGGTTGTGCACTTTGAACTATCAGAAACTGTCCCAAAAAATCACAATATTTCCTTTTTCCCAAATCGCTCTGCGCCTTTTTTTCTAACTGTGTGTGTTAATGTGTTTTTAAATCAATTGGCTGCAGGTGGAGGTTAAAAAAAATGCACTCAAAAAACGAAACGAAAGATCCTTGAAGATTACTCTGAAAGCTAAAAAACACAATTTGCAAAACTCCATTAAATACCTTCAAGGTCTGGAGCAGATTTGGCCTGTGGACTCTTAAGAGGTTTAAAAGCAGTTATGAGCCTACTCGGAGCATTTGACCACACATCCCCACCAGACCTCTCCTCTGCTTAACAGGGAATAACAATGTTCGGAGAGCTTTAAAGCGGCCATCCGCATTGTTCCAGCTGGCAGAAAAAGGGAAATGAAGATGGAGTGGTTTGATTTCATTTGTTAGCAGGTGCATCCATTTTGTGTTGGTACCCCCTCCCTTGCACCCCCAGCCTCCTTGCCTCTCTCAGTCAAAGCGCTTATCAGAAATTGGACACCCCAGTGACAAATTGAGCCGGCGATTAAAGGGAGAAAGAGGGGAGCTTTGTTAAGTGCTGCTGATTGGGATCCCAGGCTGCCCTTGCACAGGAACTAGAGGCTTGTGTGTAGAAAGTGTGCGTTTGTGCGTCTGTGTGTGTCTGTGTGAGAAGATGTGTGCATTTTGGTCCAGTGCCAGGAGTAGAGCCGAGACCATGGCCATCTCTCCCATTTAGCCACTCTCCAGGTGTTCCCACGGCTTACGTTTCTGTTTCAAGTGCTCCATAAACAAGCCTGAATCAATGCAGCTGTTTCACCATCATGCTTTTATATAGACATGCAAACATACACACAGCGAGCTAGCGTGTGGACCCCGCAAGATCTAATGACCACCTTCGTGCTGACAAGCTGTAGATGACACATAAGTATTCAGTGAGCTTATTTTACTCAAGTTCACGGGAGATAAAACTAAACGGATATATTATAAACAGTATGTGGGATGTTTTCTTGTAGTTATCGCTAATTTTCTTATGCAAATCCTGGCTAATGCTAATCACAGCTTGCTCTGTAAAACCTGCTCTGTACAACATGTCTAATCAAGACAAAACAAACATGTCAAAAAGCTCAATAAGCTAATGCTACATTGTCTTTTATATGCACAACCAACCAAATTAAGCCAGCCATTTGGTTATGCACTATAAACTTTTCTGCTGGGGGTCTGTCAAGTGCTTGTCTCCATGGAGATTATATAATTTTGCCTGAATTTTATACAGTAAACTTATCTATCTATCTATCATTTTCTAAGTTACAGGTCATTGCTCAAAAGTTGCCTTTCCACAGATCTGATCATAGGCCGTATATATAAAGAGACATATCTAACCCAGCATTCAAAACAGGAAGTGACCATGGGTGCACTTCCGGCTCCATCCACTCTGGCTCCAATTGGCTTCAGACTGAAAAATTATCACCCCTCTCTCTCTGTAACCGCCTCACCATTGTGGTCTTAAAATGTACGTGTTGACCCACTCTACATTATCCTGGTGGTTTTATTGAACTATTTTAATCCATAAATAAAATCCTATTCCTGATATGGAACTCAGTACCAAATCCACTCCCATAACTGCAGCATCATGAGCTTCATTTAACTGGAGCCAGACTCTATGGGTGACGTCACCCTTAGTCCACATCTTTATGGCTCTGACCCGTTACTTGCTTGCCTAAATGGCGATCGATGGAGTGTTATAGAAATGCCACATTGTGTAGATTAGAACATTCCATTGTCGTGCAGCTTTAATCATTTATCACAAATTTTGATTTACTTTTTTTATTTGCTATTTAAATATCAATATTCTACCCACTGTGACAAATGACCTGCTTAGTATTGACATGCTAGCTGTGTTTAAATGGAGAATAAAGTTGCATTTTGGTCCCAGCAAGACCTGTTTTATTGACCCAGCATTAACCGGCCCTGGCCTGCTTGTGAGTGCAGCGACTGGGCAGAGGGGTGGGGGGCGGGGGAGCAGGCTCACACAGTACAAGCGCTGACTCCCACAAATCATCCTAAAAGGGCTTAACACACACAAAAAACTGCTCCCAGAGTTACAGAGATTTATCCTCTGTGCCATTATACTAACTGGGGCTGTATATTTATCGCACTTCCCAGAAAAAAGAAATGCCTAATTAGACTTACTGTATGCCCGCTGCAGCTCAAACAAATCATGTTTTTGTCCAATTTTGCACCAAAAAAGGTAATTGGAGTGGTTTTGTCCCAGTTTAAATGCCAGGCATAGCTCAAATATGCACAAGTGAGCTAGTTCTACATCTGAAATAATGGCTCATGTCAAAAATGAATCTATAAGAATTCCAATAGTGTAATGGTCACGATGTCTGCCTTGTTTTTAAAGATAAGATTAAAGGGGTGTATCTAACAGTTCATTTGCTTTGTGTTGTAAATTGTTTATGCATACTCTGAGTGACCTAGGCTATCTGCGTTGAAAAAACTAAAATGTGAATGTCAGTCTTATACCTTCGCAAAAAGATAAGTAAGGAAGCAAACGTACAGATTTAGAGATTGTTCATAATTCAGAGGGTTTTGACAACCAATGTGATTAACATTAAAGTTGTACTATGTAACCTTTATCCTTGTCCTGCTCTGCCTGGAATGCTCCACAGTTTGGCAATAAACAGACAAATGGGATGCCACCAGGTCAGATCTGTGAAGAAATAACCCCACTAGGAATGTATGTTTTAAAAGGTATTAATGAATATTACAAATACCCAGAATTGAATAAATGCATGTTAGATGCGTTTAATACCAAATACTTACTGAGGAAACCAGAAAATAGCATCTCCATGGTAGTAAACCCACCACACAACTAAAAAGTCACATAGTCCTCCTTTAACTGGAACATACACATTTTTGGATACCCAGAATTGAATGCTCATATTGGATATGCTTAATACCAATAACTGTGAAAAGCAAAAAAAATAGCATCTCCATGGTAGCAGATCCAGACACACAAAGTTGCCTAGTCCTCCTTTAACTGGAACATGCTAACTTTTTGGATACAGTATAATGCATGTTTTTAGCTTTACCCTCACAACCTCATCCACAAAAGCTGACGGACTATTCTGCTCCAAAGCCACATACTTGTGCTTTAATCTCACTCCTTTATTGATTCTTTCTGACCACAAAAGCACAAATTGTGGAGAGTACAGCAGCGACGTATTGAAAAGCCAAACCCAGCTTGATTAAAGTTGATCCACCCACGTCCGGTTTCTATGGCGGGTTGCTAAGGTCACCTGGCTCCATGGCAGCTCTGACATTCAGTCCGGACCAGCCTCCACAGAAATAACAGAGGCCTCTTTCTCTCAGGGCAGGTCTGTGTTGAGCTGTGTTCCCTTTGCCCCAAGGCGACATTTTGTGGTCTGCCTTCACCTCGAGTTTTTTCCCAGAAAGCATCAGTGCTCCGGCCAGGGCGGGGGGTGGCCTGTCCTCTCTGTGGTCCGCACAGAGAGGACAGGCAAACATCTCAACTGTGTGTCTGCTGTCTGGATTATTGCAACTACTTTTAACAATAAGCACAAAACCTCTTTTCCAGAGACCACTGCTACTACTCCAATTTAGGGCTGCATGATCTTCAAACAAAATTGAACTACGATTTATGACTAGATTTGTGACATATCGACTTATCGTACAATATATTTTCGGGCTCAATATTTATCGTGGGTACATTTTCTTTGCAAAATTTGTATGTAATACAATAAGATCTGAGCTGTATAGCATAACTAACTTCAATGGCTATTACTGGTTGATTTTGCCATTTATTTGTTGTAGCTCAGGGCTTCAGATTACACTGTATATTTAAAAATGGGTTTACTGACATAATCTTGCTTTGTTGTTAGTAGTTTTAATATTATCGTTTATTGTAATATTTCTGTGTAGCAATATATTGTGCTATTTTAGAGACAGACCTAGTGATATATGTTAAAAAAGTAGGATTCTCTACAGAGTGCACATGAAATATCTGAAAGTCTGAAATATGAACTGATAAATGATACAAAGTCTGTGCTGAGCTGTGTTCCCTTTGCCCCGCGGTAACGTTTTGTGGTCTGCCTTCATCTCCTCCACCTCCAGAGCTTTTTCCCAGAAGGCATCAGTGCTCCAGCCAGGGCAGGGGGGTGGGCGGGCAGGTGGTCCGCACAGAGACAGGCAAACATCTCACCTGTGTGTCTGCTGCCTGGAACATGTCGCTATGAGACACTGGCGCACACAACCACAGTCATGCCGTCACCGTAGAGTAAGTTCACAATTAAAGCACAAGGGGGGCACTGTCATGACTCCAACTTTCTACCCAATCATCCTTTCACACAGGCAACTACTTGAGGAAGAAGACAGGTGAGAGAACGATTTTGGGGAAAACTACTATATGTTTAAAAAGTAAGATTCTGTTCGGAGAACACTGTAAATAACTCCAGGAGCATTAACAGTTGAGAGAAGACTGAAATACAAACAGATAAACTAATACAAGGATGCCATAGTTTGAAAGATATCCGTGTAATATTTCAGAACTAAGAAAGCCGCTCATTCATCCTGGACAACTGAGGTATTACACAGACATAATACAAGAATCCTATGCTGTTTTTTATGCTGATGATAACTGGGACCTGAGTATAGTGTTTCGTTTCATTTCTGTGTATTTTTTCTACACTGCACTGACACATAAATTCTGATTTAGGTACAGGTCAGGACAGTGAACTAGGACTGCACATTGAAAACGATTAACATTTGCAATAAAATGAACTGATAACTATTTGTAGGGGTCTAAACTACAGGTATAAAAGTATTTTTCTACAAAGTATATTGTGTTCTTTGCAAAGAATTATGCAGTTGTAGCCGTTGAGATTTGAAAATTGCACCAACTCTAATTGTAATTTCGATTCAATTGTGAGATTTTGTGCATCCCTACTCCACTGGTCTCTACCCACACATTCCTTCACATATATTTTAGACCCTCAGTTATCTTGATCCAAAGAGGTCAGGACAGTGAACTGTACCTGTCACAATAATTACTATATCGACTTATCATTCAGTATATGAAAGCTGGAACTATATTTTTTGGGGGTCAGTATTTAGCGTGTGCACATTTTCTTTGCACTACTGGGAAATGTTTGGTTATTTATTGGCTACATGATAAGATTTAAACTGTAAAAGATTGAATGAATTCACTTCTATGACTCATTACAGATGGAAACTAAGTACTAAAGTGTTTCATTCTGCTATTAATTTATTCTGTCTCATGTTTTTTGACAATACTGTAGATTTAGAATAGTTTCTGTGGTTTAATTCTGCTCTTGGATTATTCTTATTACAGTCAGTGGCATACTTTAGTTTCACAATTATTGTTTATCATCTATATTTACATCAGCAATATATCACATTTCAAATTTTGCTATTGTGACCAGCGTACAGTGAACTATAGAATACTCATTACTTTTTGGGGGCAAAGAACATGGTTTGCATCCAAATAAAATCCACCTCCACAAACAAAACAGCTTGATGGCATTACCACATAATAAACTATATTAAAACAGACAGCAGAGATCCATTAAAATATGTCCCTAGAGAATGCATAATATCCAGCAGCAAAATAATTCTAATAGTTTTGTCGACCAATAACAAAGTTCTAATGTTTCCAACTTCGCACAAACGCAGCGCTCCTCCTCCTCAAATCAAAGAGCCCAAAGCTAAGACCTTTGCTGCCATGGTAACAATCAGTTTAATGAACCAGTGACAGTGAAAATGACAAAGAGGGGGAAATTAGGTCATCATTTCTACTTTTTGTGCAAGAATGAGAAGAGGAGACTATAGGCCTGTGAATGTCAGTGCTGTCCAAGTGCCCTTCTACTAATGCGGATATATTGATACAAGTCTTTTTACTACTCAAACAGATTATTTTTGGAGCCAGTGAATAAGTTACTATAGAAACCTCCTACTTCTTTTAATTAAACAGCTACTATGATAATGTATGAATATGTTGGACCTCTGAGTGTCTTTTATTTATTTAATTTTTTTCTATTAGTTTTCGTAATTATGTTTTATATTGACTTATTATTTATTTTTTATGCTATTTTTATTTCCTGTGTATTTATATTGTGCCTACTCTGTCCACTTTGTGTTGGTAAAATGTGCCATACAATTAAAGTTGGAGAGAAAGTTGTTGCTGAAAAACACAACATTTATCACATACACGGCCAAAAAAATTCACCGCCTGGATTTAACTAAGCAAATAGGTACGAGGTTGCTGCAGTTGGTCAGGTCTAGGTTCAGCAACAATGTGTGTTCAAAGAAATAAATCTTGTGACATTGCAGAAGCGATTTTCACCAAAATCTTGCATTGATGATGGTCGAGTCTGACCGCTGTGCAAAGCCTTCTCCAGCACATCCCAAAGATTCTCAGTGGGGTAAAGGTCTGGACTGTGTGGTGGCCAATCCATATGTGAAAATGATGTCTCCTGCTCCCTGAACCACTCTTTCACAATTTGAGCCTGATGAATCCTGGCATTGTCATCTTGGAATATGCCCGTGCCATCGGGGAAGAAAAAATCCATTGATGGAATAACCTGGTCCTTCAGTATATTCAGGTTCAGCTGGCCTCATTCTTTGAGCACACACTGTTGCTGAACCTGAACCTGACCAACTGCAGCAACCTCGGACCTATTTGCTTAGTTAAATCCAGGTGGCGACTTTTTTTTGGCCAGGCAGTGTATTTAACCACTTTGACTATAATCATATTGTCACAACACAATTAACTTCAAACTCAATTTCAATATGAAGGAAAAGCCTTGAGACTCAATGCTATGTGATATTACAATGATAATAAAAAGAGTATTTTTCAACACAAAGCAACCATAGCTTCTTTATTATTATGTCAACAACTAAAGTGTCTTGAGATGCTATATTACTGCAAATACTTTTGTAGAGATTACTGCTACTACCCCAATTTAGGGCTGCACAATTTTAGCAGAAAAAAAGAAAGAAAAAATATATATATGATGCACAATTATACTTGCAATATATGTTCAAAAAGTAGGATTCTGCATATTTTAAACCAGTCCAGATGCATTAAGATTTGATAGAAGTGTAATCTTTGTAGAGGCCTAAACGGGTAGAAGAGTTCTCTAAAATGATAGAATATGTTGTTCTTTGTAGAGCACATTGTATTAATAAAACAACTGCAACCTTTATAATTTGATAAATGCACAAACTCAAATTATGATTTCGTTTGATTGCGTTACATTGTGCAGTCACAATAACACACAATTCATCTTGAGCATCCTTAAACCTTGAGTATACCTCCTCTCCTTCAATATTATTTAGCATAAACCTGCCCATTATCAGATACGGTGAATAATGGGCTGATAAAACTTCCCCTTCGCTGTGTCTCGCTTGCATCATGCCTGCCTCATACACATCTCAAATACGTGTCAAATATTTCAAGACTGATGAGGCCCGCTCAAAGGTCTGTGCCACCGAACGCTGCGTTAATGCACCCGCCAGCAAATTTTTTACCATCGACCCCCATCCAGTGCAATAAGGAGAGAGCCATCAATCAGGGTGGGACGGACGACACCAGAACGCACTGATGAAGTGGGGGGCTTCGGAGTTTAATGACGAATGGATCCCGCTGATATGGACGCAGTGTACGATGACAGTCCGCCGAGAATGCTTGACCTTTCCTTGAAATCCTCAGCGGAGATTTCGCCAATGCAGAAGCACAAGTGGGAGAATATGCAAACTGCTGTTACTGGGGAAAGTACTGTAAGAAAGTGTGCATGTAAAGCTGAACAATGGTATTAAGTTGGGGGGTGATGTGTATGCAGACCTAAATATTTTTTCTTTTATATAATTTTTGGAGTATATTGGCTATATTTCAGAACTGCAACGTTTTCCAGTTCTGAAAAGAGACTATGGTGCCCCCCCATAGTCAAATTTTTGCTGTCACAGTCTAAAAAGTAGTTGGTAACGGGTAAAACATATTATACTTTTACATATTGTATTATTTTTTATCTATAATCACAGGTTTTTTGTTCGGTAGAGGCAATATGTGACATTTATACACCAAAATATTGTATTAAATAAAATGATTCATAAATGGATATATTGTGTTACCATAGTCGCTACAGTATAAACCTTGGGGAGACACTGTATTCCGTATTTTTCGGACTATAAGGATTATAAGGTGCAATATTAATGAACGGGTTGATTTTCATACATAAAGCGAACTGGATTATAAGGCCAATTAAGCGAGACTAATACCTTAGCCCAGGCATCCACGATCCATTGGCAGATAGTGGCGTGACTCGCCCGGCGTTGCCTCCCTGTCTTGGTGAATGTGTGTTCGCCTTCTGTTGTCCAACACTCCCACGCAGCTCGCAATTTAACTTTGAACGACCTGTTGACAACCTGTTTTGGGGTCCTTATGTGCACAGCATAATATTATGTTGAAGCACAGTACACTCACTCCGCGAGGCTCCTGAATACAGGAGCCGTAATGCTCTGACAATCCAAGCGGTGCGGCTTCGTAGCTTACTGTCGTATGAAAACATTTTGACACATTTATGAGCGTCGTGTATCACACGGTTCGAGGTCAGTAAGCAAAACCAGAATGAATACATAATACATACATGTCGATTTTTGAGAAAATGTAAGGATTTTAAGTGCGCCTTATAGGCCGAAAAATACGGTAGTTACTTTTTATGTTTTCTGAGCATACAATGAGCAATAAATTGTGATTTTGTTATGCCAAACTTTACCAAATTGTTTTTGGACAATGGTGTGGACTACATAAATATGTCATACAGTAATTTGTGTAAGAATTCAAATGTTGGTGATGCTAGTGGTTACTTGATATATCAACATGCAACACATCACGTGAAAAATTAAGCATTCGGACTTCAGAAAATATAGGAGGTCCTTATTAATGAAAAGTAGCAGCATTTGACTATGACTTGAATTGGAAATTATTGGGTACATTGTGAACATATTCAAAATTTGTTCAGACAGAAACTAGCGACAGCAACTTCTACTACTCTATCAATTCATGGGTTTCAGACAAACACTTCCCTGGTGATATGAAGGACTTTGTGAGGACCCAGTTAGGACCATTTGTCATTCAACAGATATAATATTTTGATTTTAATTGCTTAATTGCTATAACCACAGAGGATGGTGGCCCTACTTGTAACCTATGAATTTCTTACTTCGAACATTGTATGGACACACTGCTACCCCAGTGCAACCTTTACAACTGTACAAATGGTTAAAAATATAATTCTATATCCTTTGAGGCCAAGTAAAAATTTGTTCCAAACTTTTTTTTTAAAATGATACTGATTTTAACTGCGCTACAGTTGAGGTAGTAAAATCTACAAAAAGGTAGAATGCATAAACTTGAGTTAAACATCCAATTTGAAATTCAAGTCTCTCAAAAGAACTGCATGTGTCCTTGTATTCAAAAGTTCCTTGAATGTAGCACAGTGTGTTTAGTGTGGACCCTCTGACCCTACCCTCCTCTGCTCCCACATCAGGCTCTGGGAGTGACCTTCATGCTGCCTGATAGCCCCGCTAATTGGGGTCTCCACAGAGCACCCCTACGCAGAACGCCCCCCCATACCGGGCTGGAGGAGAGGCTATGTGGTGAAAGGGAGGCAGACAGAAGAGAGGGGGGAGTTATCTGTACAGCAGGACCCTGGGATCAAAAAACTCAAAGAAATAAGGCCTGAACTTATCACACTTTAAACGCAATTGACAAAAAGCAGAGCAAAAACTAGTATGCAGTAAACATTTAGATTCAAGAAGAGCACTGTAACGCAAGGATGTTGCTGCTGCAGTCCAAACACTTGATTTAATGTTAACAGATGCTCAGCAAATGCCTCAAGAGGAGTAAAGGAGGAGCATGTCAGGAAAGATGGTTAAAGCAACAATGTAACTTTCAGGAGGTGGCCTGATTCTATGAAAATATTAAGTTAAAACCTTGCAACATTCTTCAGAGAAAACAAATTTTATGTAAAAATTTGAAATATTGTAGTCAAACAACATTTGACTACAAACACAGCAGGATTTAATTGTAGCCTTTATTTGGCCTAAAAAGTTACATAGTGGGGCTTTAAGATAGAGCTGAAGAATATAACGCTACGTCAGTGAGAGTGCCCTGGAAAAAGGTCGGGTCAGACGATGGGGACATGAGGAACAAACCGGACCATGGCGACAGCTGCTAAAAGGCCAATAAACACAGAGGAGTGACATGACAATGAATGAATTTATACAACTGGGAGTGAAGCAAGCACTAAATGACATGTAAGTGCTTTCATTAGCCTGGGTTTCACATAGACTAAGACTGACGTAGTGGCACAATGATTTTTATTTGAATAATTTCATCTTCTCATGGAATTTGTGGAGTATAAATATCACTTACTGCCTATATTTAATTTTACATTGGTGATTTCATGCAGTGGAGTTTTGAAGTAGCAATTCTATCCAATTAGGTTTCACAATATCAATAATATGCAATAAATATAAATAAATATGTAATAAATAATCAATTATGAGCATCCAGATCATTTTGTGAATACAATACAATAAGTATAAAAGGCTTTTTTGTGAACGCTGGAGAGTATATTTGTTTTTACAGCACCCCAACCAGAGGTAAAAAGTAGATATTTTCAACCATACAAAATAAACAATCCAACCTAAAACAAATATTTCCCCCAGTTTTAGCCTTCTCACTCGTGAAGGCTCTTTGCAAACCTATATTTTCAGGAACCGATCAGTCATCGGAGGAGCTTCTCTCAAAGCATTAAGGTCATGGCTACAGTTCACTTACAGCGGCTGCAGCTGGGAGCCCTCAGCTTGCCATCATCATATCAAGGCCACTTCCTATCACAGTGATCAGCAGTCTGTAATAAAAAGCACACAAAATGTACAGGAAGTCATGTGGTAAATATAGTGAGCTTTATTGAGTGCCTGTGCAGTGCTTTTAAGGTTAAGGGACGCTTTTGTGCAGGAATTCAAAGACGTACAGTGAGTGAAGCCATTTGCGCCAGCCATAGATCCACTGAATGAGAGTTTGAGCAGCCATGGCCATGAATAGAAAGGTCTGCATTTAATTTGCTAATCCATCATTCCAATTGTGCCCGGTAACAAAGGCGGAGGAGAGTGGTGGGGCATTCAGAGCCAATGGAGCATGCTGAGGGGTGCGTGTGTGGTTCTCCATGGAGCCAGAGAGGCCGTGGCCCTTGCCCTCAAAGCTCGGCCAAGGCTGAGGTAGAATGGGCTCAATGCAGGCAAGACTAATCCCTTCATGTCCAAAGAATTGTTTAACTATGTTTGACTGATTAACCCAAACCCCCCTCCACTACACTTACAATTTTAGCCTTTTCAATCAAGTCTCTTGCTCTCATCACACAGCGGCGCAGGGGTAATGATGGAGAGATACAGAAAATGAACAAATGAAAGAAACAAAGACGCTCAGCTGCACTGCTTTTGGTGGGAGAGAGCGCTCATAGGAGTGAAAAGGAAAGTTTCTAGTCCTCCAAACGTACAGAGCACATGAATCCCCCTGAACCAGCTGTTGCCAACATCCAAAGGTCACACGACTCTAGCCTTGAGAGCTTTTCCACTTCAGAGTCAGCGCTAATGTGTTAGCAATAGCATACTCTGCTTTTTCTCTAGCTCCATGGGAGAAACAGGCAAATTTAAAAGGTACTCTCCAGCATGAAAAAAGAGGTTGTCTGGAAGATTAACCCAGCTTCCTTTTATAGCCCCTGACAAGAGGTTAAATCACACATTACACCGCATGAAATGTCTCCCAGTAATTAGATCAAGAGTATGAGTCTCTCTCCCTCCCCTTGCAGACCGCAGCTGATCAAAGACTAATGATGGTGTCAGTGCCATTGGCAGTGCAGGCTGGGTAAATCTCCCCATCGGGATGGCAATCTGTCAGGGCTGCGAGCTCTGCTAAACAGCACAGGACATGAGGACAATGAGGCTTGACACAAAGTAGACTAAATGAAGCTGGTTGTTACCTACAGCGATCCCTGAGCCGTGCAGCGCTCTTTATGCGCCATTAAAATCCAAAGTAATCATTAGCAGCTCTTTGTTTTGGGGCCAGGCGCGTTGGAAATTCATGTACACACATCAGCTGCAAATATGTCCATCACATCTGGAAGTTTGAGTCAGTAACAGTTAACAGTATTCCCAATCCACTTTAGGGTTGTCAAAATACTTCATACTAATAAATCAATACTTAAAGGTGTAACTGTACTGTGCACTAGCAGAAGGTCCATCACCTACTTGTGTCCATGGAGATGTTACTGCTTTGATTGCAATGTTCCATGGTATGACATTAAACAAATACATCTAGGCTTTATTCATCACAGGGGTTTCTATTGCTCAAAAACACAATAATTCTTTCTGTGAATAGGAGCGACTCTCCACAGATCTGAATTGTAATGTACCATAGTGCTGCAACCTGCTTGTCTCCCTTGTGATAAATGGGTCTAATCTATACTGTAGAACCTTCTAGACAAAGCAATAACATTTCCAGGGAAACAAGCAGGTGGCACTAGAAATGTTACATACCCTTGAACTAGTATTGAAATTAGATACTCATTTGAACAAGAATTGACACTATTGTCTTTGTATCATTGTGGAATTGAAATCTGCATCCTTAGTACCGAAATGAAATTTGAATGTGAATGACAACTCTACTCAGCTCCTGTAAATTTACGCACACGCTGCCATATGTGGACTTTGGACTGATTTAATGAAAAGGCTGTTATAAATATCTCACAAAAGCCTCACAAAATAGTGCCAGCCCCTGCCAGAACGGACCATTTGTCCAAACACAAACCAGATTATTCAAATTGAAAGCTCATATAGATCCACATGGGCCCATTATAATTACTGGCGCCAGTGCCATCTCTTTCATGTTACAAATTCCACCAGTGGACACAAGAGTGCAGCAAGTAAATGTGATACAGCCACAATGTACTTATAAAAACAAATATTAATCCAACTAAGTCAAATATGTCTAAGAGAAAACGAAGATTCAATGTTTCAGAATGTGCAAGATATTCACATTAAACCAAAACATGTGACCGTCAAGTGAATTTAATCTAATTTAAATAGCCCCAAGGCTCCTGACACTAAAGAACAGTGTATTTACATTTATTCAAGTGAAAATATCTGTGAAAGAAAAGGCGTCAGTGTGGCTTTTGTTTAATATCGTTCACATCAATGCTACATTTGACCATGGTTTAATATGCAAAAGATTCTTTAGAGCATCTTAACATTACATTTCCTACATAATGACAATGTTTCAAGTCAGAACAAAGCTGAAAAACATTGGTTGCACTGTCTAGTTAAGATCAAGAAAAGCATGTACAAATTATGGGTTTCTTCACAATTGTCGAAGTGAAAATAACTTACTTACTCCTCAACTATGAATATTTTCAGATTAAGGTAGTCTACTGCGCAGAAAAGAGACAAATTCCAGCATTTCTGTGGCAACCACAAGAAACAACGTTAAAAAGTATACAAAAGACAGCTGATGTTTGTTTGCCTGGTGTTTTTTGAGTTGTTTTGTGTGTATTTTCAGTGTGGAGTATTTTGAGTGCGGAGAGAGGGGTTTGTCTATTTTTGTATGTACTACATTTCAAAAATTTTAAAAAGTATACAAAATAGCAGTGGAACGGCGTGATAAAATGATGGGTTACTGGTAAAAGCACATTCTAAGTCATTTGGGCTAGAATATTTTTGAATGAATGTTAAATGTATTATTTAGCAGTTTTTGAATCCCTCCCAAAAAACATGAGGCCAGCTGAATGATGTGCGTCAATGCCGAGCGCTGTACACACCAGACCAAGTGCTCCTGCAAGACTGAAGTTGGAGAAGAGCTGAATGATTTGGGAAATATATCCAAGTTCACATTTTAAACGCATCCGGGATTGAAATATAAACTGACAAACTAATACTAAGAATCACATTTCAGAGCATGTTTGTGCAGATCTAAACTCCTACTACTATATGCAGAATAAGACAGCATATTTTGTTGTTACTGGAGGAAATTATCATACTTAGGCCTGTCACAGTAATTACTATGTGAAAATGCCCTTCAATATACGATAGCTGAAAGAGTATTTTCAGTGTTTTTTTCGTGTGTACGATTTCTTTGCACGAGGGGAGTTTTTGCCATCTGATAAGATTTGAGCTGCGGAGGGCAAAATAAATAAATAACTGAGTTCTGCTATTTATTTGTGTAGCTAATCCCATTTAATGATAAAGTATATTTAAAAATGATGTTAAAGTATGTTAAATATTATCGTTTATAGCAATGCGTCTCTGTAGCAATGTATTGTACTTCAAAATTTGTTTTTGTGACAGGCTTTATAAACTGCGATATTTGTGATTTGATAGTTTCATCCATTCAAACTGCAATTTTGATTTGATTATGATTAATACTGCAGTCCTAAGGAGAAGTATAATAATTAAGCAGGTATTCAAAAGCAAGTACATTTTATACATTTACACTGTCTTTTCATATTTTCACTGAAGTCAATTTGAGCAGCACCTAGTCCCTGGTTTGATGAGGGGACAGACCTAGTGGCTATTAATTACCCACAGTGTAGGCAGCCCCATGCAAAGATGAGACCCAGTGATGTGAGATATGCCTGCTCCTCTGACACAGCGTTAGAGACCTGCCTTAGGACCCTTCTTTACACATGAGTACTTTAGTGCTCCTTTCAAATCAGGACCACCGCACCCCCACCGCCCCGTCCTCCTCCTCAGTGTGCAACCCAATCTCAATCACATTCAGCCAATGTTACAGTACTTGAAGGATGTTTTCTGTCTAATGCAAAAAGTGGGCTGTGCTGTAGCATGATAAAGGTTGACATTTTCCCTTCTCTAATTCAATGTTTCCTTTGTAAACAGACGCGTGTTTTTTAGTTGAGTGCATACACTGGCAAAAACACATTATACATTATGGTCAATTTTATCATTTGCTCTCCAAGTCATGTGCAGCAGACAAAAGAGAGAAATGGTAAAAGAAGTGTATTAAAGATAGGATAGGAAGTAGGAGTTTAGTTGTTTAGTCGATTAATCGGTTGATGGTACCTCAGTTGACATTTATTTAGATTATAAAGATTTATAATCAGGCAACAGCAGAAAGGAGTGAGTGAGCTGGTATTTTTTGGTATTTATATGTTAAAAGGTGACTTAAACTCATGATTCCCAAGTTTAAAGGTGCACTGCGTAACATTAACATACCTATGTAGCACTGCGGGTGTTTCTGTTGCTCAGAAATACAATAATTCCTCATGTGAATAGGGGCAACTCTACAGATCTGAATTGTAATTTAGTGTAATATGTATAGTATAGTATAGTAATATAGTTTCTACTATATACTGTATAGAAGATATGCAACAACATCTCCATAGAGACAAGCAGGTAGCATGCCCTCAACCAGAAAAGTTACATGCACCTTGCACCTTTAAACTGTTTTTATATAAATACATTGTTTCCTAGTGCTTTTCTGCATAAATAGTTGTTTTCGCAAGCTCGGGTGTCTTGTGAGGGCAGTTTGGGTTAAATACATACAGATACAAGAAAGTTTTAAGAGCTTTTGCCACACACCAGTTTCTACTCTACTAACCAATTGGCAGACATAGCTCTGAAAACTGACAGCTTTTCTTTTGTAATCCAAAAAAGGGCCCCTCTCAAACAACAGGTTCACCCCAAAAGTGACCTGGATCTTAACCCCATACAGGTGGCCCATCTACAAAGAAGGGCGTCAGCGCTTTCCACTCCAAGATCATTCACATGAAGTTCAATAGTTCAATGCTGCCATTCTAACACCATGAAAAGCATTCCTAGTAGATTCAACTGAAAGCAATTTTTCAGACTCAGGTTTTATAAATGCAAATAAATAATATAACATCACTCATTCTAAAAGTAGAAAAGGTTCGTTTCTGTCCTGTGGATGTGGATTTTTAGCACTGAAGCCTGCACAGTTGAGTATCTACAGTCAATAGACCTGTCATGATAAATACTATATCGACTTATTGCTCAATATGTGAAAGCTGCAAGAATATATTTTTAGGGCTTAGTATTTATCATGTATGAAATTTCTCTGCAATAGTGGGGAGTTCTTTGTTATTTTTATGTAATAAAATTTGAGCAATAGAGGGTAGAATAAATAGCTAATTATTGGTTATTTGTGTCATTTATTGCTTGTAGCGTGTGCCTTTTAATGATACTATTTGGTTACTAAAATTGGTTTACTGAGATTATCTTGGTTTGTATCAGGGGCATAAAGTAGTTTGAGTATTATTATTTATCACAATGTCTCTGTAGCAATATATTGTGCTTCAAAATGTGTTAAATTTGATACCCAAGTACTGATACCAGCTTTAGTATCAATTAATATCTGCTTTTCGATACTTTTCACAACCTTACCTTGCTCATGCTTTGTTAAGATCATATTGAGATAAGGCCACAGCCACATACTGACACTGAGTTGGAGTTTGCCGGAGCCCATTTGAGCTGAACTTTGACCTGTTATGATGTTTCCCACAGTGACCACTAACTGCACCTCGGCACATTCCAGGAAGTGAGGCCAATGCACCAGAGGAGGAGACATACACAACATGCACTCACAGTACTAAGCCTGTCATGATAATTACTGTATGGACTTATTTTTCAATACATGATAGATGGAACAATCATTTCTGAGGCTTCAGTATTTATTGTGGGTACTTTTTACTACTACATTCAGATTTGAGCTGTAGAGAGTTGAATACATAAGTTCAACGATGTATTAAGTGTTTCATTTATGTACTGCAACTCAAGTTCATTAACAATGCTGTACATAAAAGATATTTTGCTGTGAAATCCTTATCTTCAGCAATGTCTTGTATTTCAAAATGTTATCATGACAGTCCTACACAATATACCATATTTACTGTATCAGAAAGAGGTCTTCATCCCCAGTGCTTTCACGGCTCTGTTTCAGAATGCAGTGGTGGGCTAGGGGGCTGTGGTGGGCTGTAGGTCTGTGGTGGGCCATAGGTCTGGTACAGAGAACCCAGTCAGAACTGGAGACCGTTTGGACAATGTAGGTGTGTGGCACGCTGCCTGTCTAGAATAATGATTCAGTGGAACTGCTGCAAAACTTCTGCCACTTTCTTTGAAGTGGAGGGTCAATAACACAAACTCACTACACTGTTTTTAGAATGTAACTATTAAAACTCCACAGGGGGAGTTGTACATTGCTATCGTTGAGAAAACATTGGCTTCAAACAGGCTCAGAATGACATGCCAGAGATTAGCCTCCGAAGGTCACAGACTTAGCCTATCCTTTCAGCTGCTTTTCACAACACAACCCCAGGCCCTTTGGAACAACAGGAAGAATGTCATCTGGTTACTTTTCAAGGCACGGAGATACCATTCACTGGGGTACACAATGGCCACAAACAGGACCAGAGGCTGAGGAGGTTATAAAGGGCTCCATTCTGGGCATGGCCAGCTATCCAGCACACACACACACACACACATCGTATGCACACACACAGGCAGGCAGGAGGAGAGGGGCTGAGAGGTGCCATGTACTGACCACTAACCTCCGGCTCCTCTCATCTCAAAGGTTCACAGCATCAGGACTCTCACATACCGCTCCTGCAAACGTGACTGCAGCCAACCTGGCAACCACATGTTATTCCGTCTGTGTTTGAACAGAGAAGTTGAGAAAAGAAACCTTCTTAAAGGTGCACTATGTAACCTTTCTGGTGGAGGGTCTGTCAAATAAAAAAAATTGTGTTGTTTAACACAATGAAAAAACACCCATAACAGAATAATTACAAAACAGAATAGAATTTAATACCACATGTGTGACATCTCAGGCAACACATCTCCACGAAGAGGAGTAGGCTGTAAACCCGCACCAAAAAAGTTATATACTGAACCTTTAAGTAAACATAAGTATCGTTTAACCCCAGATTTATAATTAAATTCACACTACAGGGATTTTACTGAAAAATAAAATAAGTCCCATACACCACTTGGAGCAAAAATCCTTCAAAATGTACAGCCTCTTAATGAGGGCTGTGAAATATTAAAAAATAAAGCCTAATTAGCCCACAGCACTTTACATCTCCTCCCTGCTCTAATCCTCTGGTAGCATAGCCTTATCTAATGTCTGCGGCTGCTATGACACTCACAAGCCCACTCTGTACATCCCCCCACACCATAACCCATCCACTTGATATGGCCTTGCAGCTTTAGAGCTTTACTGTCGCGGCTTTCTCTCGACCCCCAACTCCGGGTCAAGCTCCAGGCCTCTGCAGAAGTCACTAATGATGCTCTGAAATGCTTTGCTGGCATGGGTGTCTGAAAGTGAAGCAGTAACGGAGGACACATGCTAATGGTGTCTATTAAAATTGCTTAAGTGTGATGTAAAACTCGCCTGGCAACCTCCTCTTGTGAAAGGCTTTGGGGGCGGAGAGGGGAGTCAGCAGGCCTGTCACGATAATTACTATACTATCGAGTTCAATATATGGGAGCTAGAATTATATTTTTAGGGTGCAATATATATCGTGTGTCTTTGCACAAGTTGGGAATTTTTTATTTATTTATTAATAATAAATCAGACTTAAATAGCACTTTCTTGGACACTCAAACCCCCTTTAAAAACAATAGAAAACGACAATGGAAATTTATGGGGGGCATGCCAGATTGAACAGGTAAGAATGTTTTTATAGTACCATAAGATCTGAGTTATAGGAGGTTGAATAAATAACTTGAACTTCCATAACTAAAGCATACGTAATCCTACTTAAGTAATAAAGTGTTTCATTCTGCCATTTCGTTTTATTTTCATGCCATACCTTTACAGGAATTATCAAGCTTTGACTCGCATTGTCGATAACAATTTGTGTGATTTATTGGTGAATATAATATTGTAGAGAATTAATGATAATTAATACTGAACAAACTTATGCCACTGACACATTAACCCTAGAGTGATTCTGCAAGCAATGTGCAATATCATTAAAAAACATGAGCTGCAATAAGTAAATCACAGAATAAAAACAGTTTGTATCATGAGTCATATACGTTATTTATTTAACCCTCTACATGTCAAATCTGATCATAGTAGAGACATAACAATAAGTTCCCCACTTGTACAAAGAAAAAGTATCCATAATAAATATTGACCCCCATAAAAAATACTTCTATCATGTATTGAGGTCGATTTAGTAATTATCTCGACAGGTCTAATCATGACGGGAGGAAGGTCAGTGATCCAACTGGGACAACCTTATCTTGTACCTTAAACAGATGTGTATTTGTACTGGTGGTTTTGCAGCTCCTTTGAGATGAAGATGATAAACAAGCAGCCCTGATCACAAAATGAGATGATGTCGTCCCGACCCTTGCTCCTCCTGTTTCTCCTGCTATAGCCCCAGGAGTCACTGTAAGGTCTAGAAGATCCTCCAATGATTACCCTGAAGCACAAGACACAACAACACCACAAATCTTCTTCATCTCGCCGTTTGAAATTTGCAGCACTCCCCGGCTTCAGGCGGTTTCGCTTTGGGCTGCATAATATATTGCAATCGAATCGAAAGCACAATTTGAGTTGGTGCAATTATCAAACCACAAAGGCTGCAATTCTTTAGATGATACACTAAAATCTTGGTGTACGTGTAGTTTAAACCTCTACAAACATGTTCTGAATTTGATGTGACTCTTGTATTATCAGTTCATACTTCAGTCTTCTCTCAAATGTTAATTCTCCAGGTGTTGTTTACAATATGCAGAACAGAAACCTACTTTTAAACATATTGCAAATCTAATCAATTAAAAAAACCAACAACTATTTTCTTCCAAAAATCATATAGCCCTGCTTTTGCTGATGAATGAAAGAAGAATGGTGCTTATTTACCGCCCTTAATTATAACCACTGGCAACATGCAAATAAAAAAAAAAGGAATCAAAAACACACGTTCAAGACTCAGGCTTAGTGCCGGTGGATATTTGGCCCCATTAAAAAGCAGAGCATGTGAGCCAGCCTAAATGTCATGTCACAGCTGACCTCTGCCTCTCCCCTGCAGGTTCAGCTCTTTGTTCTCACATCCTGGAGTTGCCCATGTTGATGTCCAAAACACCTGATCTGCTGGTATCATGTGGCTGCAGTGGATTTTAGCCCGAGCCTGACCTGTTTTTGACCCTTCACGCCGCACCTCCTGACTTTCACAAAGACAACCAAACATCTGCTCCCAGTCTGAAACCAGACTCACACTGCTCACAGTCACCGGGTGGGCCTGGCTCTTGTAATGGTAGGTAGCTGTGGGCGAGCAGAGGCTAACAGCTGCAAAGATGGACTCCAAATGTTTAAAGTGCATATGGCAGGTTTTCATGTTTTTCTAATGATGACTTGGTTTGGATCTTGGTACCTGTGGTAAATATTTATCACACTTTTGCATTAGTTAAGTGGCAGTTAGTGGAAAATTTTTGAGTAAGTAAGTAGATAAGTGTTTATTTATATAGAGCTTTTCACAGACATATGTCACATATACACTTCACAGAGCATTATTTACAGGGCATTATTCATTCCCTCAAAACCCGGTGGTGGCTGTCCTGGGGCAGACTGATGGAAGCGTGGCTGCCAATCCAATCGTCGCCATCGGTCCCTCCTACCACCATCATCACTCACGCACACACCACTTTCATACTAGGCAAAGTGGGTGAAGTGCCTTGCCTAAGGACACAACAATGACAGTTTTTGTGACTGGCGCCCCACTGTGGGTTGGTGAGTTCTGAAACTATGTCATAAACACCAAAAATTCTATCCAAAATGCAGGGTCAATTTACTCACAAGGAAGGCTGTTTAAACAATGATTTAACAAAATAAATGCTAATTTGTTATATAATAGTCTAAATATAAGTATTGTGCCATTTAGCTTTGGCCTTTGTTAACATTATGGTTGCTAGGAAACATTTATTAAATTATGTCTACATATGTCACATCTGTCTATTGATACTTTGCAATGAGATTACACTGGGGGTGTTCTACGTGTATGTCTACGGAAGAATGCTTAGCCATTACCATGGTGACATAATGTACATTATGATCAATGAGTATTCGTGATTCCATTTAGGTGCTTGTTTTTCAAGAAATAACGTGAGACTGACTAAGTGAAAAACTGCTAGCTAGTTTGTGACTGTGAATGTTATTTGAGAGACTGTACAAAATCATCTCTCCCATTGTAGTTCCAATTATCAGCCAGTTCATCATCAAAGCTCTGATTAAAAGTCTAACTTCCAACTTATAATAACCCGGGAATGTTGGTGACATCAGCTGCAAAGTATCAATACAATTTTTAGTGAAATCTTAAAATATAATGATGTTAACTATGTTTTAGTGAAATGAGTAGTCTAACCTGTCATATGCACTTTGAGCCCAATGCTACCTGGGATGTGTTTTTCCTCCCCTGCCCCGGAAACTAGAGTGCATCCTCATTTGGCAAATGGATTTCACAAATGCGGCTCATCTGAAAACAACCACAGTGGACAGAAATGGTGCTATGCTCATAAATTCCCAGACAACACCTGCAAAAGATTTAACATACACAGATTCGAATAGAGAGCAGTTGTGGAATAGGACGAAAGGGGTGCATGCATTTCCAATTCAAGTACAATCTCTGAAAAGCAACATAAAATTACAGACTTTCAGTAAAGTGCATCCTGCCGAGCGGCTCATTGTGACGCAGTGGAATTATTGCATCAAAAACCCTCCCGTTAGTCAAGCCATTTCAGAACCACCAATCACAGAGGCTGGACGCTACTAATCAATGTATTTTAATGAACTCTTGTGTGAATCCCAACAACAGCTGAAACATTAAAGCATGCTCAACTTCTCTTGCTTCTCCCTTTGTACCTTGTGATCTGTTATTCATAGTCCGCTCTGAAGTCTCAAAGAAATAAAACCAACGCTTTGATGTTCTCTTCTTATTGCTGCAGTCCATAACAAGCGCAATGTTGGGAATCAGATCTTAAAGCTGTCACGTGTTGAACTTTCGGTAACACAATACATCCAGGCCTTGTGTGCACGCTACTTATAATCACTGAGACGTCTCTGTGTGAGAAACAAACAACCATCACCCGTTAATATGAGCTTTGTCACTTGCAGCTTACTATAAATACTCCACTCCGCCAGTCAAGCTTATACCTAAAGACTCGGTGAGCTCTGGGAATTGTTTAACTGTCCACACAAGCAGCTCTAGACAGACAGCCCATAAAAAGAAGCTACACAAGATTTGTAGAGGAAACTACCTTTCCAGACCGCAATGTAAATCAATATGTTCCAATGCATTTGTCAGTGGTTTTGGCTGGAAAACCTGAAGCCAAGTTGCTTTTTCCCCTTAAAGTATCTGAGTTTGCAGTGACAAGGCAGACGATTCAGCAAATGAGTCACGAAGAAGAGAGGAGAGAGAGACACAGACAAAGGCATTAATTAACACATGCAATCAAGTGTTGTTACAGTTTAGGGAAGAGTTATTGCATTGCTTTACGCAGTAGGGACTGATCAAATGAACTGCTGACCACAAGGCTGCCTCGGAAATACCCAAAAGTCATCACTTCTCTCAGAATCCAATCCACTTCGAAGCAGGCCTGTCACAATAACATACATTTTAAAGCAAGATACTGCTACAGCGATACACCCAAAACAGGAGAATCCCAATAAACCCATTTTTAAACAGACAGTAGCATTAAAAAACTAATAATTAGCTAAATGAACCAATAATTAGCCATAGCAGTTATTTATTCTACTCTCAATAGCCAAAATCTTATGGCAATACATAAAAATGGCAAAACTCTCCCCATTATTGCAAAGAAAAATTACCTATGATGATAAATACTGAGACCCAAAATATATTGATCCATCTATCATATATTCAACAATAAGTCAATACGGTCATTATAGTGACAGGCCTACTTCGAAGTTGGTTTTAATTCAAAAGTACACTAATAAAGCATTGGTGAAATTTAGCTTAGTTGTCAATTTATCCATATCATGTCACAGAGCTGTCGTATTTCTATCATTAATGGCGCAATACATTTCACAGCAGAGCAGAGACCTTTGCTGTCATTTCTCTGCCAGACCTAATTATTCTTCACTGCGTTGGGAAACATAGCACCCGAATGCAAACAGGGCTCATTCTACACTACAGCATAATTGTACTAGTCGGTGGGTCTGAGTTCCCCCTTCAACGAGGTCTAAAATGTAATTATCTGCTCTTTGGAAAATGTAGAGGCACAGAGCTACATTGCAAAACTGCACTTTTGAAGCAAGTGCGGCGGGGCAGTCGCTTGAGTAAGCACAGGATATTACTGTGCACATCCTCCCCGCTGTCATAAATTAAACAACCTTACCTTTGTTATGGTTAGGAGTAGATAATGGATTTTTTTTTACATAACAGTCTGTTTAAACTTTACACAGAGCAGATGCAAAATAGCGCACAAATGTTTGCAAGTCTTACCATGTGAAGCTGAGCGGATCCACAGTCCGGGCACACTGCAGTACGCTTTTAATCATATCCGTCAGGCTCCTTGACATTATAGACAGACTGCAACAATAAAGGCAGTGTCACGGGGGGGCAGCCAAATAAAGCAACATTAACATTCCACCAGGTAAAGAGACCGAAAGGGACGGGGAAACATCAATACATCCCCATTAGTTAAGTGCGCCCTCAGGATAGCCGAAATAGGATCACAGAAGGACCTTTTCCTCCTCGCAGCCACGCAGCATTTGCCCACCAGCCAGCAGCATCTCCTCTCCGGTGCAAAATGAGTGCTCCCCGTTGCTCCGCGCGTGCAGCAGGGATCAGGACGTGCCCGGTGACGTCAACCTTTTGTTATCACCTTTAACACTTGGGTGGGCAGGTGGAGACACTTTTGCTCCCCCGTCTGTGCGTAAAAGAGGCGCTATATTTGCCGACGGCGCGCAACATCTGTATCGAGACGGCCGAGGCTCTAAATAGAGATATACGCAGGCAGCAAGTCCTAATGAGGGTATCGTATACATCAGGGGTAGAGGAGGCAACTTGGTGACAGCTAGACCATAGTTTCGTAGTTTAAAAGCTGAGAATAGCTCCAGGACAAGTGCACAAGACCTCTACGCACTACCTCATAGTGAAAGATGTGTGTTTTTCCCGCAAACAAATGACACTAAGACATTTTGCCAGTAAATACATTGCAAAAATAGGTTGTAAAATGATGATTAAGCAGACAGGATCTCTATCTTGTAGTCGTCAAACAGCAAACAAATAGCTAACCAAACACAAGCACAGTTTAATTCAGTTCACACCAGTTTTTACCAGCTACTATAAGTCCAGTCTTGAACTATTTGTGAAGAGAAAGCTACTAAAACATGAGAGGCTTATAATAGCTGAATAGACAGAAGAGGGGCCCAGTACAGTAGTTGTAAACCTCCCTGTTGCCAGACTCAGAGCAGTGCCAGCTGACTAGAGGGTCCTGGCTATAGCTAACCTAGCCACTCAGTGTGAAAGATCCACATACCCATTGTTGCCTTTCTGCCCTTTCACAACAAATATGTTTAAAATGCAGGGATGCCGTACAGCGTCGGAAAACAAGCTTGTTTTATGGATGGAGCTACTTACTTTCCGTGTACGCCCGCTAAAGACATCTTTTAGTCGGTGGCCATGGTTTAAAACGGACAGATTCTCCCTTTGCTTTGCGCTGCCGAATCACTGCTGCTGCTGTCTGCGCCAGCCACTTCCCGCGCATGCGCACTGCCGCCGCTCGCTAGACGGCGCTGCGCAGAGCGGTGTGGTTTAAAGGTACAGCAGGGAGACATGCCATTGGACAAAGTAACGCAAACGGTCTTCTTTTATCTGATATAAGATTTATTTTAAAATGATAACCAATAAGATAATTTGGTAAAGACAGGTCTGTAGCTTAATTCAAGTTTTCTTTATTCTTTTCAGCATCCACTCGACTGATTGAAGTATAATGAACTAACTATAGGCCTATACTATTTTACTATTTTGATAAATGTAATTAATTAAATACAGTTATTAAAGATGCGCTAAGTAACTTTCTTGTCTGCCACCTATCTGTTCCATGAGAGTTTGCATGCATTCTTACTTCAAGAGGGATTGCCTCTTCACAGATCTGGCCAGAAACATGGCTTGTGCCTTCAGCTGCTCATCCCTATGGAGATTTTAAAAAATTGCCATAATAATGTCAAACATTCTAGGGAAAGTGATAACATCTCCATGGGAACATGCAGGTGGTGGACCCTCCACCAGAAATGTTACATAGTGCACCTTTAATTTTCCACTGCGAGCTCTTTGTAAAGTTTTATAAATTGTGAAATGTCATGCGCCTCTGTTGTCACCAGTGACACCATCATAAGCCAGCTGTTTGCTGCTATCATATCATCTGTGTATTATCTCACCATTAAAGTGCATAACATCCTCTCTCTGTTGTATGGAAGAGTGATGATCAGATGACTCATCCTGAGCTTTTATGTTTAATGGCACCAGAGACAAAACATTCTGAGTGTTTTGTGAGACACTTTTATGTGTCTTATGATGGATTTTACAACCAATTTCACAACAGATTTGCTCATTTGTATTCCATAATATTAGTATGACTTGAAATTACTCTCCACTGACTTTACATGGAAAAACAAAGAATTGCAAATCCAACAGTTGGTATAACCCAGTGTTTACCAAACTGTGGTTCATGGTACTGTTGCCTCTGGTGATGCAGAGCCCTTTGTAGTTTTAGTATTTGTTTAATGTAGTGGCAAATATGTTAATGTATTTGTGGTCCTTTGTGTTCATTATTCATTAGAAATATCTTATGCATTGTGTAGTTTAATTTTAGACCATGTTTAGCTTCATCCCTTATGGCTGAGAGTCCAGTTTTATATCTGAACGTACCCAAAAAGCTATTCTTTTTGATGGTGTGAAAATATTGAGGACCTCTGGTAAATTTTACTTTCACAAAATAACTTTTCACTAATTTATGAGACTGGTAAGAAAACTACAGGAACACAAGTAGAGTGTGCGGTCAATAGTGTCACATGCTTTGTGATTTGATGAAAGGTTCTATTTGTGCAGCCTGATGTGTATAGGGCCCTAATCAAAGACTTATATTTCTGTGACAACTAAAATAAATTACTCCATTACAACGGCCCACCTGCCCTCTCGCCACCATATTGATACTGTTTTATTACCAGAGAGAGACAGATGGACAACAGCTAAGAGTTGAGCAGAGTGTGCACCTATGCTACTGTGATGTCAGATGATGAAACACAAACAGAAAGTGATCAAACCAGAGTTTTAGGGAGAAAATTACCATGTTCAACTCCAAAAACACCTGAAATAAGACATTGTGAAGAGAACTCAGAGTCTATGGTCTAACACAGAGACTGGGTTCATTACAATACTCCAGCCAATTTGGACCCGCAAGCCACACTTCCCCCATCAGCCCAGTGAAAGAAAGGAGAATTTGGTCTGAAAGCCCAATCACACACAGCGCTCCGAGTTCAGCAGGTGGGGAAGTAGCAGCAGCAGGCTCCATCAGCCAATAATACAAAGTTAATGATGCAGAATGGTGTCTTTCTCCATACCAAAGAAGACATCAATACAGGATGTTTAAGAACGCTGCTCCTAATTACGCTTTTTAAATTCACCACCGACGTGATTGATGATTTCAAAGGGAGGCATTATTGATCCACTTCACAGACAAGTCCCATCGATTGCAAGTCTAGAATGAATAAAAGTTTTTTTTTTTTTTCTCCTCCCCGCTGAGACAGAGATTGTACAATCAGAGCATCAGTGTGACCTATATGGGTAGTTTGGGAGCTAAATCATGTCTTCGGAGGACTTATGGAGCAGTGATTGCATGAGAAGGAACAGTGAAGTCACACCTCTTTCTTGTTTATCAGATTTGCACATTCATCTATTCATGCAGGAGGCTGTGGTGCTTTACAAATAGCCCTCTTTGTTGGAGTCCTCAGCAGGATAAAGTTCAGGTGCTCTATAGACAGTCAGCCAGCTGTGCAGCATCGCACCCTGCTCCGCAATCAGTGGTGATGGAGTGACTACTGCTCTGACACATTGTTGTTTTTTCCACCTCTGCTCCTGGTGACATGCCCTATGACTGCTGCGGATTATGCCCTGAACTTTGTTATTACACACGATCAGCCAGCATTCCTTATTAGTGCTGGACCTGCTATTATTGCATACTTAATCCCATCAGTTTTACAGCCTGGGGGTCCAAACTCAGTTCTAGTAGGGGTTGTGTACTTTCAGTTTTATAGCACATATTTGTTATCAGTTATTCTATTAAAATTTTAGATAGCTTTAAGACATCTTTTTACTAAAAACTGAAAAGCAACAATAACTAGAACTTCATAATGAGTTTAGCTACTGAGTTGTAGCACAAACAAAACATTGTAGAACATATTCTTAGTTGTAGATGTTTTGAAGCTATAGAATTTCCATTGAAAAAAACTCCTAAAAACTGCAATAACTAAAGCTTTATAATGATGAAAGGTTTCATAGCCATTCAATTATAGCACAAAGAAAAAACTGAAAGTGTAACTTAATAAGGATAATTGGATAATTGCTATGATAAGGGTACATGGTCATTTCAATATTTCAGCGCTTACTGTGTTGTTTTAAGCTTAAATATTATAAACAACCATCAAACAAAATTAACAATGGTGTACACAACTTTGCTGCTGTTCAATCTGGCAAAATAATATCTATAAGGTCATTTGCTTTTTGAATAGGTTAATTTGGTTCATTGGTTATTGCTGTTGTGGATCAATCACAAGAGAAGAGAGTTCAAATACGATTATGCTGAAGGGCTATAGAGTGATAACATCTAAAATAGACTACACTGAATATGCACTGTATTCCTGGATTCTTCACTTACTATGGCTTATATGCTCCATATACTGTAGTATGTCAGTGCTCAGTCTATAGAAATTCAACCTATTCACCAAAGCCTGCACATGTACAAAGAGAATATACCATGTTTTGATACAACTACAAAAAGCCAGCCTGATTAGAAATCAACAGCCCAGTGATTTCCAACAGTAGAGAGGTTTTCCATCACACTGCATTGAATCCCATTGGCAAGTGCACTTCAAACGCTAAAGTGGGCTACGGCTTATGATTAAATGGTCTGCCGGCGAACTCTTTTTGTCTTTTTTGTGGAGAGTTCTTTCTGAAGGCCAAAGTTAATGCAGTCATAGAAAGAGCTCTGATACACTCCCACGTGAAATGTCCATGTGAGGAAAACCCTGAGGGAGCAGAGGCCTTGAATGAATTTGAGAGAAACACAGGAGACAGCAAGTTCAAACATTACTGATCCTCAAATATCCTCCTGCTTCAATTGAAATTCTACTGTAAGTGTCTACTAAAAGCTCACTTTTTGTGTCTTGTCTATCGCGGCAGTGCTTTTAGACTTAGATGATGACAGATTGCGTGCTACCTGATATTCTTCATCATGCGTTCCCTCTGGAGGTGTTTGTTCCACCCTGAGCAAGTCCTGGAGGACCAACAAACAGTGCTGGAAGGATGAGGGAGGCTGCTCTATGCGGGTTTGACATAAAGAAGCAACACGTAACATTGATCAGTTAAAGGTAGGGTATGTAGAATTTTCAAATAGCACAAACATAACCTATTGGTAAAATATTCAGATCAGTTATTGCTTCTTACAAAAAATACAAAAAACATTGCACATGATAGCCAAGATGTTTATGTTATAATTTGGTGTTTTGGTTCTCCAAATGTTTATCCAATCAGACAGCAGAATGAGCTTCACATGAGTCTCTTGTTTGGGTCTCTAGTTTGGGTGCTGAAATCCAGTTGGCTTGAACCTAAAAGGACTCTCTCTGGTCTGAATGGTCACTACCTTAAAGACCCACAATCATTAATCAGTGCTAGTGCAGCCTCTGCAACTCAGAGAGAGAATTATGGAGGCTCTGAGCTTTCACATGACTTGTTCATACTGATAATGAGAGAAAAAAAACTTTATATAGATTAAGATACTGGAAATGCAGTTTTGTGATTGTACCTTTTGAAACCAGGCTATATACACCCCCCCCATAACATAAATACAGTGTCAAATAATTAACCTTATTTTACAGACGCCATGGTGATGGAGTTAATATCAGTTTGGCACTATGAACTGAGCTGTGCCAGGAAAAAGCCTAATTAAAAAAAACTAAACAAGCAGCTTGTTTGAGATCACGGGAGCGCAATATATCCTCCCCCAATGTCACAACTGTGCATCCGATATCCTCAGGGGTAAAGCTAGGCACTGTGTACTCAGGGGACGGTAGCGAAAAGAAAAAGTCTGCAGTGTGCAATCTGATTTGTGGTTATAAGAGCATCATCCCTCACAAAGTAATCTGGAGAATCTCGAAGGAGCCAAAGGGCCTGTGAGGGATGTCATCCATTTTAAAGTGCTCATGTCAGCAGATGTGTTTGTGCATTGTGATGAGATGATTCGTAATAGCCTCGGGCAGATTTTAGCCACTGAGTATCATACCTACTGTTGACAGGTGCTTACTGAACATTGACTGCAGGAGCCCTCAGGGAGACACAGGGAGTTTACTGCAAATTAAGGGCTCATTCACTCTTGTTTATATTTATGTGAGCCCATCTGTGGAGCGGTATCTTAAATATTAATATTATCCAATTTGAATTTTAATAATATATGAACACCTGTCACTTTAAATAACTCTCATTCTTCATATAGGCATATTTGAACAGTTAGTTTTTACACTGTTTTGTTTGTTTATAATCACCCAAAGTGTATTTTTATTTAACATGTTATCGTTTATGTGTCCTTATGTTTTTCATAAGTTTTAATTCGACTATAATTATTCATGGTTTTATGAATAATTCCTCTTTGTAAATTTTGACTTAATACATTGTGAAGGTTGACCTAATAAAGTCTGTTCACTTACAAAGGCAATAAAGTAATCTGACATAGACCTGGATTAGCATCTTAGTTTAGTTTAGCTCAATCACTAAAAAGCATTAATGAAATATAGAATACATTTGAGAACTACATAAACTGAATTTATGTTTTTAATTTTTCAAAACATCTCACAACAATATTAGTGTCTGGTGAGTATGTCCGTTCTTATAGTCTTGTCTATGCTAATGGCCCAATATGATGTCTATTATGTTTAAAAGATAACCAGAAAATTGTTTTAATCTGTAGTTATTTGACCCTGGTGCCCCCTTATTGTCATGTTAATTGTAAATTTCCTGCCGCTAGGGGGCGCATTCGCCTTGATTCAAGCTTCTGATGATTCTCTTTAAACCGGAAGTTACTGTTCGTTGGTTAAACAAAGATGGCCGCGCTCTTTGGCCAGTGTGAACATAAACGTCGTCATAATCTGCAAACGATTTAAACTAATATCGTCTAATATTCGTGTGATTTGAGTGAAATGGCTTTGAGAGCGTGTTTCCGGATTATTAGGGGCTCCTCGGTATGGTGTTCTAGGATTGTTTTAACAAGAACCGAAACGACGCCGCATTTGCTCCAGCCTGGTAAGACCTATTTACAAGTTCAAATATGATTAATCGTTATCTGAAACCCAAAATATGTTGTGCTTCACTTCAGGAGCGCAAATTTATATATTCTTTTGAATTTTAAGTCCACACCTTTTCTTTTTTCCAGATGAATTTAAAGTTTCTGGTGACTTAATGTAAACGAGTATATGGCTTGTTATTGTGTAAATGTAAAAAAAAGAAAAAGCATTGCAAGCGTTATTCATGACCATATATCTATGTTCTTGTATGCATTAGTATGTATTATCAATATAATTTTCATCATTTGTATATAATGCAAGCCTCATGGTCCATGTAACAACATACAAGTCATCTGACTACGATACAAATCAATATATTAGAGTTGGTGCATTGATATTAAGAAATGGCTTCTTGTCCTTACAGGAAATGCTGTCTGCAGTCCGGGGAGGATTGATGGATATCTTCTGTCTCCTGCCCGCTTCAGTTCATCTGATGCACTGTGGAGCCGTCTGATAAAAGGGAGATTTGTAGAGTCAGAGAGTGGCTCTGCTCGGCTCCCAGCTTCTGTACCAACAGACAGCGGTAGCAAGACTTCTCATTTACATTTTCTGTATAGTGTTATGTTGTTTCTATTGACTGTCATATAACTAAAGAGTTTATACACTCGCCTTTCAACAGGTCAGCAAATCTCACTGTTAATGCGACACCCAGATCAGCCTGAAAATGCCAAGGTTTTAAAAGTGGCCATAATTGGTTCTCCAAATGCTGGGAAGTCGACACTGTCCAACCAGCTACTTGGAAGAAAGGTCAGTCATGGTTTATATTTTAAACACATTTGTTACTCATTTAGATTTGATTAAGTCAGTATTCAATAATGAGTAACTGTTTTTAAAGCTGTTTGCAGTTTCTAAGAAAGTCCATACAACTCGAACACGTGCAATGGGAGTTCTAACAGAGAATGAAACACAGATAGTAAGATTGTTGTTATTATTGCATTCTAACTAATTGCAATTTTAATATGGTGTGTAATTAAAATGTTTTTAAATTTGTAGATTTTACTGGATACCCCTGGTTTAACAACTCCTTCCAAAGTCAAAAGGTAAGGCTTTCATAATAACATTGCTTATTTTATAAAGGTGCACTGCGTAACATTTCGGTGTCTGCCACTTGCTTGTCATCATTGAAACTGCCTTGTCTAGAATGTTCCACAGTATAGATTAAACCTATTCATCACATGGGAGACAAGCAGGTTACAGCACTAAATAGAGAGTGGAGGATCACCCTTATTGTATTTTTGAGCAACAGAAACAAATGTAATGAATAAATGGTGGATGTATATATATATATATAATGTCATACTGTGGAACATTCCAGCCAAAGCAATAACATCTCTATGGAGACAAGTAGCGAACCAGAAAAGTTGCGCAGTGCAGCTCTAACTATATTTTTTAACAAATCAACGATTCACAGACACCATTTGGAGAGGTCTTTACTCATAGATCCTTGGAACACTATAAAAGAGGCTGATCTGGGTAATAATATACCATACAATACAACCCGTTTTTCATATCTTCACTATAGATTAGCTTACGTATTGTTTTTGTCCAGTGGTGGTTTTGGTAGATGTGTCAGACAGATGGATGTGTGGCAAACTGGACTTTGAGGTGCTGAAATGTCTTGCTCAACATCCCAACACCCCAGCTATACTTGTTCTCAATAAGGTAATGATTCACTTTTATTCTGCATCAGCCATTAGGCTATAATAAAATAAACTGTTGTGCACTGGTATTTATGAATGATCTGAGGAATGGCACCATTTTCCGCTCTATTCATCTATAATGTATGTTCCTTGCAACAATCATACGCCTGACACAGTGCCCAGCATAGTCCAACAAGATTGAGTTGGTCTTCAGATAACTTATTTTATTAGACCAAGGTTTAGTTTGTTTTCATATCTGATAGTTTTGACTGCTCAATAGCGTCTTCCTCAGAGTGATCATGTGATGTTTTTGTGACATGTCTGGCCAGCTGATTTTTAAGGTTTTGAAAAACTAATCTAATAAAATAATGAACTGCCAGCACATTTCCTTCGCTATTGTTTATACTTGATTTCCAGCACAGTTTTATAATAAGAAACATCTGAATGAAACCACTTGCTTATAAATTAGATCATGAGGACTGACAAAACTGCCTCCTAAATTAACCTTTTTTGCCTTCTGTTTTAAAGGTTGACCTTATAAAGACTAAGGACAGGCTGCTGGACATCACAGCGGAGCTGACGTGTGGTATTGTAAATGGACGTAAAATCCGGGTCAGACCAGTGATCAAACCTCCATGGGCAGAAAAACACCCAGAGATGACACAGCACTTTTTTCCCGATGAGGATGAGACAGAAGACCCTGCAGCCTCTGATCAGGACAAACCAGCACTGAGTAAAGAGCAGCTAAGAGCGCTGAGGAGTCAGAGAGGCTGGCCCCACTTCAAAGATGTTTTCATGCTCTCATCCCTGGATCAAGAGGATGTAGAGTCACTAAAGGTACTCATTTAATACTACACAATACAACTAAATGTGCAAAAAGCTCACAGTGCACTGAAAAACATAAAAGAGGTTGTATTTTACTTCTATGTGTTATTAACTGCTAACACATAACATATTTAGATTACCATGTTACCTTTTATTCACGGAAAACAACATATTAACATCTTTTGTCTTTCATTTTTGAGACCGAGTCTCCCCTCCCTTTGCTCTTCGCACTCTACCCCTTCACAACACAATAAGTGTACGTCCCACTAATGAAACTATTCAGGTATCAGGTTTGCATCAGGTTTGTCAGGTTGTTGTGTACAGTTTTGTATCATGCTTTTGTATATTTATGGAGAATTGTCATGTGGGAGCATGGTAGGCTTGTGGGCGGAGCACTGGAAAGAATCTTACAGCTAATTGAGTTAAAATAGGACCTGGGAGAGATCACTAAATTACTGAAACATGCATGGATGATATCTAAAACCTCTTCGGGGATGTTTTTGATGAGGGAGCAATTTTAAAACATTTTTAAAAACAACCATATAAACGAAGAACATAAGTCGTAAGTCTTTTTTTCCATTGTTTGATTTTCTAACTTTTGTTGGTTAATCTGTTCTGATAAGCCCTGTGCATTGACTGTTGCTCTACGAAATAAATTGACTGACAAGTTACAGTAAAACACTAACACTTAAAGTAGAAAGAAACATTTTGACAATTTCAAATAAACAAGCTAAAGTATATTACACACCAAAAGACAACTAATCTCAAATCTCTTGTTTCAGGGCTACTTCCTGATGAATGCCAAACCTGGCGAATGGCAGTATCACAGTGAGGTCTTAACAGATCAGTCCCCAGAACAGATTTGTATCAACATCATCAGAGAGAAACTTCTGGAGTATTTGCCTCAGGAAGTGCCATATTCTTTGACTCTGGTAAGTCGGGCTGAAAAGGTTAATAACAACTAATTGATTATTGATATTCATCAACTAATTTTGTATCATTTATCATCAATATACAGGCACCAAAACATGCTGTGGGCTGAGAGGAGATTTTCATTTTTTAGATTTTACGGAGCTGTAATAAAAAAAAAAACTTTTAACATTGCATTTACTTTGTGGCTTCACAATTTTGTAAAAGTTTCTTTAAAAAAAAAAACAAAAAAAAAGAATTTTTGTTTAGATTAATTAAATAGCACAATAATAATTTATGGTATCTATTTTAAGTGTAGACCTGTTCAATTGCTCACTTCAAATTAATGCATTTTACATTTGCAGAACATTGAACTGTGGCAGGAAGGAGAAAATGGAGAGCTGGATGTGACTGTGAGGCTGTATGCAAAGAAAGAGTCTCATGTGGTAGGTTGCATTCTTGTGGTAACTACGTGCTATGTATTATAGATTATCATGTTGAACTCGCACAATTATAAAAAAAAAAGTATACATTAGAAAATGTAACTGTTCTTTTTTTTTATTTTTTATTTTTTTTTTACTTCATTCCTTATATGTATTTCTCTATCCATAGTGCATACGGGTAGATTTTTCCTTCAGTGATTTTCTCTTGTAAATATTTGAGCAGCCTTTCTAATCCATTTATATTTAATGACAAAAACTACTTTGGATGAAATGTGAAAGGTTTTGATGCTGCTGACCTCTGAAAAAAGCTACTTTTACTTACTTTTACTTTCAACATGCAGCATAATGTTGCCATTAACTTGAACTATAGATTTGTGTGTGTCCAAGTATTTGAATATCTCGGAAGTAGGGCTGTCACAATATTTATTATATATGATTATAGTATAATGTGATTTGAGTCAAACTAAAACTAAAATGTTTTCTTTTTCAGTAATTCAAGTTTTTAAAGAACAAACCAAACTACATATTTGAAAATCATAAAAACAGTGCATGTATTTTGCTTTGTCAGAGCATGGTGATTGGCCCTGCGGGGCAGATGGTGGGACGCATGGCCCAAGAAGTGGGTGAGGACCTCAGCCGCATCTTTCTCACAGAAGTCCGTGTCAAGCTCTCCATCAAGTTAAAGAAGTAACAGATTTTTGAAAAGACATTTGAAGATAAAAGAATGAACATAATAACTCGGATGATATTTAGGATGCCTCTGTCCAGTTTTATATCTACAACCAAGACTGAGGATTGTGATGAAGAGGAAACTGCATAATTTGACCATGCTATGTACTGTGAGGTATCTTTCACAAAACATAGTAAGGACCTTATATTAGGATTGTGTATTTAAATGTTACAGCAAGTATATATAAATATTTAATATCTCTGTTTAAAATGATTATTAAATAAGATATATTACGCTTTTTGGTGGTATTTTGATAGTAATGAATTACTAAAAGTACATTTTGTTTGTTGTAAAACACAGTTTGAGCTAGAATAACTTAATATAATGGGTTCATTGACTTTCTGTTCAAAACTTCAGAATTGATTCTTTGTTAAAATAAACTTTTTTTTTTTAAGACCCAGGGTTTGAATTGTTTAAACAAGTTAATACAGAACAGTAGTTGGAGATAGAGGACTAGAGAATAGTTTTACCATCTTAAAACACTACTCAAACATACATAAATAAATCAAAATACAACTTTGAGTGAGCTAATGATGAACACTGTTATAACATGATTAACAACTCATTAAAGTCCATTTTAGATTAGGTCCCCTTTAAATTGTTATTGTAAGGCACATGTGTCAAACATGCGGCCCGGGGGCCAGATCCGGCCCTCCAAGACCTTTAATCTGGCCCTCGGCTGATTTTTCTATTAAAATACTTAAAATTTTCAGATTTTTCTGTTAATTTTCTGCACCGTTTAGCACAGCAGCGTCTCCGGCGTTTCTGTACGTTGCGACTCCCACCAGAGCAGCACAAATGAAGACTTTCCTCTTTCAAACGCTCTTAAAGGACGATTGTTTTGACTGTCGACCGTGACCCTCATCAGCAAAATGTCAAAAAATGAGAAAAGCAGATGCTGAGTTCAGGATTTCCCAAGAAAAATAGTCTAATTCTTATTTGTTGACAGAGGTGAATGGGAAATCTGTGCTCAGTGTGTTCGGAACAAGTGGCGTTGCTCGAGGAATATAATCTTAAACACCACTACGAGACACGGAGAAAAATACGATAACTTGAAGAGAGAACTGATTTTTCTGATCCGGCCCTTTTGGGATCAAAGTAGGTTGCATACAGCCCCCGGACCAAAATGAGTTTGACACCCCTGTTTTAAGGTGTGACTCAACGGTCATGATGTGTCCCTGGTTATAACCCCACCCTGAAGGCCAAATGCATATGCAAGAGTTCGTGACACACTGACATCGCCCATTCACTAAGTCAGTTTGTTATTTTTTGCACCAGACATCTGTCCTCATTTAAAGTACAATGGACAACTGTTGAAAATGTAAAACATATTATACAAAAATACACTTTGATAAGAAAAGTTTAATCTGCTTTTTTCAGCAATAATTTATTCATGAACCAATACATTATTTTTTACACCCAAGATTATTTTGTCTGAGTAATGTGATAATTTTAACAAATGTGCTAAAACCTCATATTATACATTATCAACTCAAGTAATTATTGTGCAAATGAATAGGCCACTGTTGTTTTCCAGTCTCGATTTTGACAGCCGTTAACAATTTGCTGTGAAAATAACTAAACAGACCTATTCTGCTAAAATCCGGTGTTAAACCTGTATGTTGTATTTTCAGTTATGGTCTGACAGCATCTCATATCAAAGGGCTGTTTTGACACTGGGTTGACAGCGCGTTCATGGCTGAGTAGCTATGCCAGGCTGCAGGCAAGGTTTTTTTTTAGCTATCAAGTTTTTTTTTATTTCTTTGCTTGTCCACACACAAGACTGGAGACAAACTTGAGACCTGCTACATCATCTCACTCAAAAAAGTCCCAGATGTCCTGTTCAAATCCTGCATCACTTTAGCGTCCTCGTTTGAAGTCCAGCCACTACCACTACCCATTTTTGCTTTCTTTTTTAGCTTTCCTAGTGTTATTAAACCTGTGGTTCCACCCCCAGGGGCAGAATTGTCTCCCTAATGGATGACAAAATGGGCCACTATCCAAACTCAAAAGTGGGTCAGATAATGGGGATTAGACTTCCCCTTCTTAACACTTATTCTGTGGAGGGCATCTTGGTGAATTTATAGTCCTTCTCCCAGAGCAAAGTTAAAAAGAGGCTTCGAAGTCTCTTAAAAGCTTTGGTCTCGCTTTTAAACATCTGCCTTTCTGTGATTAGAATGACCAGTAACTTTCCAGATCAGAGTGAAGACAAGGCAACCATGACTAGGACGTATATTTAAACATTAAAGAACGGGTGACGAGATCATTTTAAATTTGTTTTATTTGAAAATGACAAAAAGTGTAAAAGAAATGTAAAATAAATAAAAACTAAAGTACAATCATACATACAATCAGATAATGTAATATAAAATGAAAAATACAATTGATTCATTTCAATTTTAATTAATACAAAAAATTAATTTCACATACAAGCAGATAATGAATAAAACAAATAATTTAAAAATCCAGTTATTCTAAATTTATATTAATTAATTTTAAGTAGGGCAGAATGATATCAAATAAATAAAAATAACTAATCTAAAATTCTCCTGATTTTTTTATTTAATTACTTTTCTCATTAAAACCACATATATAAATGATTTATAGAATAGTCAAAAAAATTACATTTCCTCCTCCAAGTCTGTACTCTGCTCCAAACCACAAACTTTTAATTGAGTGGCTGTAGACCTCTTAATTAAAAAGACCCAAACAGATAATTGATGATTAGAAATAGTTGAATCTTAAACTGTAATAATTAGAAAATAAATAAAATGCAGTCCCAGCGGTGACAGTGAGCAAGAGCCATAGAACCCTTACCATTACTAAACTCAGTAATGGTAACGGTTTGATGGCCCTCCTCTTATTATCCAAAAAAATAAAAAATAAATAAAAAGATATATTATAAAAAAATCCAGATTTCAGCATGTTCAGGTGAAGGAATGTAACCCTGGATAGTACATCATCTATACTGTAGTGTCCATTTTATAAACTTACAGTATAAGATGATATCCTGTCCAGAGCACAAGATGTTCAAGCCGCATCCGTCTCATACTCACTTGGTTCTTGGTGTATTCCTTGGTTCAGTTCTTCTCGACTAACAGTTGTGTGTCTTGTGGTCGGCACTTAAAGATCCCCGGCTCATTTGCATATGGAGATGACGTTTGGGTTGGACCAGACAGTTTTCGGGCATGACATCTCTTATCAGCGGGTGACCAGGATGCGACGCCCTTGCCCTGATATACACCCAACGTTAGGCAACTTTATTTCAACTGAAAATGCAGGTATTAGTGGTCAACCTGCCTATTATTAGTGATTATACTGTTATTTATAGTTACTGCACTGAGAGTCCGTGTACATTTCTATTATAACCAACTAGAACCTGTACAATCTATGAGTTTAATAACGACAAAAAATTAGAACCTGTCATAGTAAAAGTTTAGTTTAAAATAAAATATGAGATCTTTTCAGTGGTGGAAAGTCCTCAAAATATCACCTGTAACCCAGAATGTGAACTTTGTGGCAGTTTTTGTTTCTTGCAGATACACCCAGTAAGTAAAGAGATAATAATAATAGTATCTACATTCTGACAGTCAAACAGCTGGTCTCACTTTGGTATTCTGACCTTCCATTTAAAAATATAGAAATTCTCACATGAATGAAACCTATGGCTGGGTTTCACATGACATCATAACATTTTATAGGCCAATACTGTCTATTAGAGATTTTTGTTGTAATACACTGAGTTTTTTTGTTTAGTCAGTAATTGAAATGGACATGTTTTTTTTTTTTTTTTTTTTTACATTTCAAAGTGCTTTACATCAAGGACCCACACACACATTCACATGCCAGTGTAGGTAGACACTGGGGTGAGAGGGGTTAAGTGTCTTTTCGTGTTCATTCATTCATCTGGGAGCTGGAATAGCACCACCAACCTGCAGATCACGGGTCTCCAACCTGCAGCTTGGGAGCTACTGGTTGCTCTCCACCACCTGCCAAGTAGCTCACCAAAGGACTTCTGAATTATACATATAACCAAAAGGTTGGAGACCCCTGCTGTAGATCAACGGATCCGACGGCTCAGACAATCATGTTTATGTCGAGAGCGGGATTCAAACCGTCAACCTTCAGATCAGTGGACAAACACTGAGCTACTGTCGCCTACAGATCAGGTCAACATTTGTGAATTTACCTTTTGAATATTTCATGGCAAAATACATTGTTTTCAGTGGAAGGAAACTGGCTTTTGTCCCCATCTGGGAATATGACATCGTCCCATTGTAGAATTTGAAAACCACCAATTAAGCCACGACTAACAAATATCCTCTTAACAAACACTACAAGCCAAACCAGAGCTAGAGTTTTGGAAATTCTCTTACCCAGTCAAGACAATTCCCTTAAAGGTCCACCACCAGCTCACCTCCATGGAGATATTATTGCTTTGCCTGGTATGTTCCCCAGTATGACATTAAGCATATCTATTTCCACTGTAACAGGCAAGTAATACTACCAGGCCAAGACCAAGTTACACATCAGATCTGTGTTGTTGTTTTTTTTGTAGAACTTTTGAGCAGTCACTTGTAATTGTATTAAATGTAAGTTTAATGTCATACTATGGAATATTCAAGTCAAAGCAATATCATCTCCATGGAGACAAGCATCCTCTGCCACAAAAGTTACACAGTGCGCCTTTCGGGTATTTTTGACATTTTAATATTCCCAGGCAGTATCAATGTTCCCCTCCATTCGTCACATTTTATTCTTGACTAATTGGAGGCAGCAGAGATGAGCCGATGATCTCAGCTGTAACAGATTGGAGCTTTATGTCATAATTTGCTAATAAATCTAACCTCTACTGACTCTTAAAACCTTCTTAATCCTATATCCCGTGGATTTATGTTCCAGGATCTGAATTTAGTGCAACTGTATCTCATTGGATGTCATGTTATTACAAGATTTGGAGGCATTATCAGATAGACAGTGTTAGATCAGTTTTTGCTCTCTGTCACATAGGAACACTATATCTATCAAATATTACATCTCGTACATTTTGGTGCATGTACTAAAATTGCCGCAGTGCTTCGTAGAAACTATTAAAACCAAATCTTCTTCTTGGGTGACGCTGATAAATACACATGGGGCAATGCTCAGTCATTAACATAAATATTCACAGTGCACCCTCAGCCTCAGTCAGATTTGCACCACTGTTTTAAGGTCAAGTTCATTCATCATGTACCTAAAAGTTTTGAGAATAAGATGCATGGTTGTTATTGTTAGTATGAATACATTATAGTAAGAGATAAAGTAACACAAAGTGTAGGGGACCACCATCTGTCTCCATGGAGATGTATGCAATTGCTTTGCCTAAAATGTTCCACGGTATGGCATTAACATGACTACAGAGACAAGTGAGTAACACCATGGGCAAATTTAGAAGTAATATCTGTGAATACGTCACGGTAAGAAAGGCATGTTTTTAAAAGTACAGTATTTTTTGGGCTCTTGTAATTGAATAAATGCAAGATGAAGTTAATACCATAATTCAAGCAGCATTCGAGCATTGTCCTCTCAATAGAGCCGGACTCCATATAGAAAATAATCAAAATTCTGCTTGACTATGCAACAAAAATATTTCCCACTAATCCTAAAGTTGGCAGTTAGATCCCTGTCCTTGGGCAAGACACTTGACACTCCAGGCCTCCTCATATTATGAATAAGTGGATGAACGGTTTAGACTTAGATTTAAACTTTATTGATCCACAAGGGAAGTTATTTGGACATGATGTAACATGCATTGAACAATGGAGGTAGAAACTTCTTTGCTAACAGACTTTTAGATTATGACCATAGCAATTATTTATCTACTTTTTTTCTGTCACTTTTATCTGCCATAACAATGTTGCGAATACATTCTAAGATTGTGTGAGTGAACGGGTGAGTGATTCCTTGGTGTAAAGAGCTTTGAGCTTTGCCTGTTGGATGTAGAAAAGCATTATATAAATGTAACTATTTGCTATTTATGCTACAGGACCAGTTTTGGTGGGACATGTGGGTTACCACGGCAACGCGGTCCCTTGTTTGGGCGTGGGAGCCGACAGTGGGTGTGAGTGGTGTTCTAGTGCAGGCAGATAAACAGAGAGGTAAGACTATCTGGGGCTGGCTATCCGTTCATTCTCTTATCTGCACCAGCAAGGCCACATTTGCATCAGGAGATAAGTGCTGTAGCAGTGAATTCAAAAACTGTTGTTATATTTTACTTTTTATCATATTAACGAGACAGTGGTTCGGAGTCTTAACAAGTAATTGGCGGGGTCACATTCTTGAATTATATATCATAAGAAAAATTTAAAAAAAAAAAAAATCCAAACTTAAGATCCACAAATGGACCGGGTTCACAAACTTCCCACATCAATCTGAAATCCTCAGTCTTTGTCTGTAGGGTTGAATAATAACACCACATTTTGAAGCTGCTTTTTGCTGATTTCTGCTGAGAGTGAACTTTATGTAGGTCCATTTTTGTTTCATGTAGACACGTTCAATAATTACAGAGATATTAACCATAAACCAGAACAATCTGTATCTGAAAACTGACATCTTAACAGCAAATAATTCCATTTAGACCTGTCCTCCAGCTCAGTTTTAAATATTATATCATCTAAATACAAAAACTAAGAGTTGAAGACCACTTTTTTGTTAGAAATAAGATAAAATAATGGAAACAAGATTTTGCTACATATTACGATAGTTTTCTACTGTGTTAAAAAATCAAACATAATCTTATCTAAAAAGAAGCTCCGAAACACCTTGAAAACGTGATCTTTATTTTAATATTTATGTGTTGCAGACAGACACTGAGGGTCTATGGCATTTGTACAGGGTCACACACAAGATAAGGTGGATTATATGAACACATGCTGTAGATGCTATGGCTGATACATACAATTTTCCAACGGCCAGTGTTAGATAAGCAACATATTGAAACAGTTATATTTTACTGAGTTATACTTCCAGACAAGAGTAATATAAGGCATAGGTCTCTAGTGTTTGGTCTCTCTCACATGACGACAATGCAAAACTTGGATTTAATTTCAATAAATGTTAGTTTATTACAAATGCTAGTAATTTATGATCCTTAAATAGACACAGTAACAGGTGGAACATGTATTTTCTTAGTATGTATAAAGCCCACATCTACCGCACCATTTTTAGTTCAGTTAAAATATCATGAAGGGTTTGACTTGAGGCACTGTCTGTCTACACATATGAGCTATTTGATAGGACCAAAATTGTAAAATTACAATAGTGATTTGAATCAAAGAGCCACAATGAATTAGGTTTACTTTACTAAAAGAATACTGGCCCTTTGAATATTAAATTATGACATTCATTACAAAAGCTGATTAGGAGGATCACAAACTTAAACTTCACAACATTAGTCACAATTAGACATCTGAGTTCTAACAGTGCTGATAAACATTAGAAGAGGATTACACAACTAATATAATTTTTTACAATAAAAAATACAAGTATAAACTGAAAAACCTCGCCAATGCCCCTGAAAACGTAGGCATGTCACAGATTTCTTGAAAGTGGATCTGCAGAAAGATCATATAAGCTCAAATGAACAATGCAAAAAAAAAAGAGGAGCAACTACATCAAGCAACAGTTCTCCAACTCTGCCCCCTAGAGGCAAAAGCGTTCACATTGCATTTAACCTGTCCTTGTCACATAAAACACAAATGGTAAAATGAAATCACTATTTTAGTAGGCTTTGAAAATCGGTGTACACTGGTAGTGGTGGCGCTTTCAAATATTCAGTACAAGATTCAGTCGACTAAAAGCTCTTTCTTTGTAAACCAGCAGGTCACATCCTCAACTTCCATCGTACAACAAATGCATCACCCCACATTATTAGCAGCCTATGAATCAGACATTAAAGTACACTGTGTAGCTTTTCTGGTGGAGGGTCAACCGCCCGCTTGTCTCCACAGGGATGATTTTGCTTTGCCTGGAATTTTCCACAGCTCTATCTCCATGGAGACAAGCAAACGACCCAAATGACAGGTCAGATCTGTGGGAGAGTTTTCAGAATATTTTGTTCCAATTAGTCGAGGCTTATAATATGCAAGTATAATGCAATATTGTGGAACATCCCAGGCAAAGCAAGAACATCTCAACAGACAAGCAGGTAGCAGATGCCCTACCCGTAAAAAGTTACACAGTGTACCTTTAATTAATAAGGGTCTAAAATATTGTCAGGATGGTGTATTAGTAAAATTAAAGCTTACACCCTGTCCGTATACTATTTGCTACTTGAGGTAATAGTAAAAGTCAGTTAGCCTGGCAGGTTACCAGAGTTTTAAAGTGGCTCTATGGCTTTTGTATATGTAGCGAAGCGTGAAAGTAGAAAAGAAGAACTGTAATCGTGTACATGTTTACAGCCATTGACCGAACACAGTGGCATACTATACAAACAAATCTAACATAAAAACCAAAAGGATTCCTAAGTTTTGGGCACTTCAGTGGTGAACAGGCACTGCACAGTAGAAGAAATGTAACAATAAATCAAATAGTTTTACTGTAAGAACAAGAGGATCCACAAAATCCACTTCTAAAGTAAATAAAAAACATAATTCAGAGTCTACTCGATAAGCAGTGCAAACTAAAAATGTTGAGGCAAACAACATTCAAATCTACAAATACAATTTTAACTTCTTGCCCCTTTTATACATTTGCTTTAATCTATTGGTCTCCCAAAGACACCCCATGTAGGAAGTGAGCTAAACATATATTTTTACAGCCTAAATCTGGTCTAAAATAACAACTAAAAATGTTAGCCTGGTCCTGACGGTAAAACGCCCAAGCAACATGAAAATTAAAACTTAATAAAAATATAAAATGTGTTGTTTTGGTGTCTCTTGTCAAATAAACTTGCATAAATGGGTCTGAGGTTGAATATAAGAGACGTCTATTTTCATGCTTGAGGCAGGTGAGAGTGGAGACATCAAACTGCAGCCGCTCCAGTCATCTTCTGCAGCAGAGGCATCTGGAGGGAGAAATAAGTGAAGCTCTCGTTAGAAGAGAAACTAATATGAAAAATCTACTTTAATGAGCTTTTAACCATGTGCCTTATTGACACCACCAAATATTTCCCTTTGATTTATGCATGTTTGAGTAGTCCTGTCATGTCCTGCAATTCAGTGCCAAGAAAAATCCTCTTTTCACCTACCCCGTATTGCTGCCCATATCCGTGTATTTAGTTGCAATTATTGGAAAAATAATGATACACGTAGGAGTCTAAAATGTCATAGCTACCATTTCCAAAAATCAAAAATACTAATTAATTATTATCTATTATAGTTTCTATTATTGACTGCAGTTTAGAAGAAGCATAAAGTTATTTGTATAGTGGCCACAGTATTTGTTTTTATCTACGAAACGATTGCTCTTTTTTTTGCCAATTCCTTGTAGACAAGTTCAGAGACTTTAGTTTTAGTTTAACTTACCTTGGTCAGATCGACCCCAGTGAGGGCATTCACTGACACAGGGAGCTCGGCTAAGAGCCGTGTCACCTCTCCAGTCACACGATTACCGTCTCCACTCAGGATCACGATCTCATTGGTCTTAGCCAATGGTGCAGCAACTTTACCAGCAATCTAAAGAAACAAAAAAAAAACCTTCAAATTAGACACAAATTCATTAGTGGAAAGAAGAGTAGAGTCCATGATTTAAGAAAACAGAAGTTGGGGCGCAACTACCTAAAACCTGAATCAAATAAAATCATAGCAGTCATATGTGGCAAGTTTAAGGGTATGAGCTGAGAAGGTTGAGAGGTGGGGAGAAGGCCGTGGTGGAGCTTTGACAGTTTTGTGTAAACCTTGTCTTCAACTGTTCGAAATTTTGAGTTTAAATCTTTTGACCTTTTGACATCATGACATTCTGACATTTCTCTTCTAAATCCTCAGTTTTTTGCTTCTATTTTGTATGTTATTTTCATACAAAATTAATAAACAGCAGAAAAAGAAAACAGCAGTTGTTTTGTCTTTATCTAAAACACAACCTTGTAAGCCAACAACCAAACCCCCTCATACTTTTTTAAAATGAAAACAGGATTAGGATGTGTCTGCACTTATTTCATGAACATGAATTGAATGATGTTATAGCATAAAACTGCAGCAGACCTTGGGCAGAGCCTCCAGGACCAGAGCAGTCTTGGCAGCGTCTCCATACTGTTGATAGGCCTCAGCCTTCAGCCTCATCTTCTCGGCCTCAGCTTTACCCACAGCCTCAATGGAGTTGGCCTCAGCTTCTCCAATACAGCGGATCTTTTCAGCTTCAGCCTGAGCAGTTAGCACCTTCTTGATCCTGAGATATGGAGAGGAGCAGTTATAGAAGAGAAAAATCTAAAAGGGCCTATATTACGCTATTTTATAATCTATGTTATGTTTTTTCCTTATCAAAAGCATACCTAAAGTTGTGTTTTCTTTCATTCACACATGTTTAACACACAAATCCTGCATATTTGGGCTGAGTTCTTCTCTCAAACTGAAAACACACCTTGTGATATTATGTGGTAACACAGGAAGTACTCCGCTGTGTTTTTAAACGCCTCCTTCACTAGAATCACTGGGATGATTTCAGCCCTGGAATGATCAATCTCTACTGAACTAAAGGTAAGAATGTAGCTGTTAATGTGTGTGTAATCACTCATTTGTCCACGATTGGTCAATGGTAAAAAGGTTTCAAAAGTTGTCATGGAGAATTGGGCCCAAACTTTTCTAGGAGGTAAACAAATGCAGCTGTTTCAGTTTATAACTAATCTACAACAAGGCAGTATAACATTTTAGCTCCTCAGGCATTTACCTTCAGATTGCAAATGACTGTTGCACTCGAAACAACTTGATTTCAAAAACACTGTCCAGATGACTTCCTTTGAAATCGCTTCTGCTACTGAGTATGAACCTGTGGGGATTTCACACTTACTTCTGTCCCTCTGCGATCTGCTGCATCTTATAGGCCTCTGCCTCCGCTGGCCTCTTCACTGTAGCAATGAGCTCCTTCTCAGTACGGTCGATTTCCTTCTCCTCAATGGTGATCTGCTTCTTCCTTTGCACCACCTCGATTTCAATCTCCTCCAGACGGATCTTCTGCTGCTCTTTGGCAGCCTGCAGCTCGTATGCCAGCTGAGCCTCTGCTTTCTACAAAGAGAATTTTTTTAATTTAATGTGGTTGTACCCAATTTTCTTTCATGCAGTTCAGCAAAATTAGTTTTTATAGATATATTGTCACTTCTTGGGGTTAAAATGAGACCACAATTGCATCTAATTATAAAGCTTTTTATGGTCTTAGAGTCAAGAAGTGTGCCGCTAGTATGCTGGTTGTTTTTAGCTTTACCGTGATTGCATTCAGATAAATGGAAAAAGTAAAAATCAGGAACAGCACATTTAATAACTAATATAATATATAAATATACAATTTATTAATATACATATCTAAATACAATGTTCAATGCATACCTTAGTGTTAACTTCTTGATTGAAGGAAGCTTTCTGCATTTCCAGTTCTCGTTTGGAATCAGCCATTTTTGTGTCAGCCAGAAACTTGACATCCATCATTTCTTTTTTGCACTCAGCTTCCTATGAGCGACAGTAAAATACGGACCACTGTCACCAGTGTCACACATGTCACACCGCATGAAAACTGGGTTTAAACTGGAACTAAATCTGGAACTAAACCAGGACCAGACAGGACTACACTGGACTCAAACATAGGACACAACATAACAAGGACAAATATGAACCATAGACTGTATATATAAACGGACATAGCTAACTCGCTAGCTGCTGCGTTGTGAATAGGAAGTGAGCATGGAGGCACCTTCTGTCTCCACGGACTCTGGCTTCACTTTACACTGAAAAAAATTGTCATTATTCTCTCTGTAACTGCGGCAGTGAGATTTTGGTCTTAAAATGTTCATATTAATCCGCTCTACATAATGCTGGTCTTTTTATTTTTCTATTTTGGTTGTAAATATGTTACTATTCCTAATAATATGAATTTGTCTCAAAATTTGCTCCTAAAACTGTTAACCTCGTGAGCCTCATTTTACTGGAACCGAACACTATGGGTGACACACTCCCCAAGTCCACTTTTTTATACAGTCAGTGGTATGAACACACTCTTAATTATTTGGAAAATATTAATGTATTTTTCATTTGAACTTACCCTGATCCCTGCATCTCTCTCTGCCTCAGCCACGCCGATGTCTGCATCCCTCTGCACGGCGGCTGTCTGAGTTTTCCCCAGTGAGCTCAAATACTCCACTTTATCATAGACATCCTGTGGTAAAGAAAAACATACACTTTATTTTCCATTACTTTTCAAAGTTGCCCACATTAAGTATTGTTAAAAGCTGTTAAACCTTGATGGTAAAACTGAGGATCTCAATCCCCATTCGGCAAACATCTGGAGCTGCGACCTCACGGACCAGAGAAGCAAACTTGTCACGGTCTTGGTAAATCTGCTCAACAGTCAGAGTACCTGGAGAGAAGAATAAATAACTTTATATTAAATAAATGCAGAAGACATCAAATATGTGAAGGAAGATATATGGAATTTTGTACCGGTAGTTAGGGCTGCAGTTATCGATTATTACAGTAATCGATTATTCTGTTGATTATTTTGTTTGAATAATCGAGTAATCGTTTGTTAATGTCGCGTCTACTTTGCACACGTTAAGTACACACCACTGCATTGATAGATACATGTGTTTTGGACATGAAAAACGTAATTATCGCTAGGCTAAGGTTGACTTACCTCGCGGTTTCTTTTCCACTTGATGTAATGTACGGTGCTTTCTGTTTGGAAGTTGTAGCATCAGTGTTGAGAAGGTTACTTTTAAAATGTAATCCCCTACAGATTACAGATTACAGACCCCAAAATGTAGCTTGTACCGTAATCCATTAAATTAGCAGATCAGGGGTGCACAACGTATGGGAGGAGATGAGGGGGTGCGCGACGTATGGGAGGAGATGAGGGGTGCGCGGCGTACGGGAGGAGATGAGGGGTGTGCGGCATACTGGAGGAGATGAGAGGTGCGCGGCGTACCGGAGGAGATGAGGGGTGTGCGGCTTACCGGAGGAGATGAGGGGTGCGCGACGTACGGGAGGAGATGAGGGGTGCGCGGCGTACGGGAGGAGATGAGGGGTGTGTGGCGTACGGGAGGAGATGAGGGGTGCACAGCACGGCGTACCGGAGGAGATGAGGAGTGCGCGGCGTACAGGAGGAGATGAGGGGTGCGTGGCGTACGGGAGGAGATGAGGGGTGCACGGCGTACAGGAGGAGATGAGGGGTGTGCGGCTTACCGGAGGAGATGAGGAGTGCGCGGCGTACAGGAGGAGATGAGGGGTGCGTGGCGTACGGGAGGAGATGAGGGGTGCGTGGCGTACGGGAGGAGATGAGGGGTGCGTGGCGTACGGGAGGAGATGAGGGGTGCGCGGCGTACCGGAGGAGATGAGGGGTGTGCGGCTTACCGGAGGAGATGAGGAGTGCGCGGCGTACAGGAGGAGATGAGGGGTGCGTGGCGTACAGGAGGAGATGAGGGGTGCGCGGCGTACAGGAGGAGATGAGGAGTGCGCGGCGTACAGGAGGAGATGAGGGGTGCGTGGCGTACCGGAGGAGATGAGGAGTGCGCGGCGTACGGGAGGAGATGAGGGGTGCGTGGCGTACGGGAGGAGATGAGGTGTGCGCGGCGTACGGGAGGAGATGAGGGGTGAGTGGCGGACGGGAGGCTTTGAGGGGTGCACAGCTCGGCGGACCGGAGGAGATGAGGAGTGCGCGGCGTACAGGAGGAGATGAGGGGTGCGTGGCGTACAGGAGGAGATGAGGGGTGCGTGGCGTACGGGAGGAGACGAGAGGTGCGCGGCGTACGGGAGGAGATGAGAGGTGCGCGGCGTACCGGAGGAGATGAGGGGTGTGCGGCTTACCGGAGGAGATGAGGAGTGCGCGGCGTACAGGAGGAGATGAGGGGTGCGTGGCGTACAGGAGGAGATGAGGGGTGCGCGGCGTACAGGAGGAGATGAGGGGTGCACAGCACGGCGTACCGGAGGAGATGAGGAGTGCGCGGCGTACAGGAGGAGATGAGGGGTGCGTGGCGTACCGGAGGAGATGAGGAGTGCGCGGCGTACAGGAGGAGATGAGGGGTGCGCGGCGTACAGGAGGAGATGAGGGGTCCGAGGCGTACCGGAGGAGATGAGGAGTGCGCGGCGTACAGGAGGAGATGAGGGGTGCACGGCACGGCGTACCGGAGGAGATGAGGAGTGCGCGGCGTACAGGAGGAGATGAGAGGTGCGTGGCGTACGGGAGGAGATGAGGTGTGCGCGGCGTACAGGAGGAGATGAGGGTGCGCGGCGTACAGGAGGAGATGAGGGTGCACGGCACGGCGTACCGGAGGAGATGAGGAGTGCGCGGCGTACAGGAGGAGATGAGGGGTGCGTGGCGTACGGGAGGAGATGAGGTGTGCGCGGCGTACGGGAGGAGATGAGGGGTACGCGGCGTACGGGAGGAGATGAGGTGTGCGCGGCGTACGGGAGGAGATGAGGGGTACACGGCTTACCGGAGGAGATGAGGGGTGCGCGACGTACGGGAGGAGATGAGGGGTGCGCGGCGTACGGGAGGAGATGAGGGGTGTGTGGCGTACGGGAGGAGATGAGGGGTGCACGGCACGGCGTACCTAGAGGAGATGAGGAGTGCGCGGCGTACAGGAGGAGATGAGGGCTGCGCGGCGTACGGGAGGAGATGAGGGGTGCGCGGCGTACGGGAGGAGATGAGGGGTACGCGGCGTACGGGAGGAGATGAGGTGTGCGCGGCGTACGGGAGGAGATGAGGGGTACACGGCGTACTGGAGGAGATGAGGTGTGCGCGGCGTACGGGAGGAGATGAGTTGTACGCTCTTATTATACATCCATGGGCGCCGTGCTGTTTTTTGTACAGTGAAGTGCAGTGGTCGTGCAGAAACTTTACCTCTACCGCAGAAGGTTCCGGCCGGCTATCGCCGAGTGTATTAAAATAAAACGAAGCATCGAGGCAAAAAATAATAATGGATACATTTTTCTAATCGATGTAATCGATTTAATCGATGAATCGTTTCAGCCCTACCGGTAGTAGAGAAAAAAAAGTTAAATAGGTCTACTAAATATCTTTGACAAAGCAAAGAGCGGCTATTTTGAGAATTTGAGTTGACTAACACTTTTTCTTTGCTACATAATCCCATACATCTTATTCCATATATTTGATGTCTTGTATGTATATAAAATGTAGAAAGTTATGTGAGCAAGTAAAAAAAAAAACAGAGATAAGAAAAGTTTAAAATCTTTACACCTAACTGCTGTTGCCTACTTGTCTTACCTTGAATATTAATCTATCAGAGCAAAATAGTGTAAAATCAAGTATACAAGCATGTCTTCAGTTAACACATCTCTTTTTTGTTAAGTATTTAAAAATCAAAACCATGGAAATTTCAACAAGACTGCCGTATCCTTGCGTATATATTTGCAGACGAGGCACCCACCGAGAATAGCACGGAGATGACCCTCAAGAGTCTGCAGGATGACGCTCTTGATCTCCTGGACAGATTTGCCCAGAAACTGTTCACAGGCGTAACCAAGGAGATCATTGTCCGTCATCACCTTCACCTAAATCAAAACAGACTGCATCAGATTAAGAGTCTCCAAACTTAAATAACATCTGATATCACATACAACTAACCCAGTAGTTCAATATAGAAGCAATAAACTACTCTATGTGGACCATTCAAAATATATGATTGTATCGGTACATTTGGATTCACATTTTTTGTATAGGAAATATGAAACAGAATAGGGATAACTAATGAATAAAGGTCATAATAGTCATGTAGTAACGCAAATTTTTCACAATAATATATGTGATCTTGATGTGTACTAAAATTGCACACTTGATTACAATAGTAATGAATTTCTATACAGATTTCAGCATCACATTAATAATCAGATACTATTAGTTTAGACAACAAAATGTAGTTATCAACATAAAATAAAAGTTGTTTCTCAAGTAGTTCCACAAGGCCTTATACTCATTCTAACACAGGTTAAAGGTCTTATATTGCATAAAACTGAATGACTCTAGTGAGCTTTAAGTCATGTTCTAAAGTCGTTACATCCACAAAAACAGACCTGGAGTTGTGTTTTGCTTCATTAACACACATTTGAATAATCCTGGTTTATCAGTCTGTCTACATCTCCAACACTCAAAATGCTCGAACTCCAAGTTTGTTTCTGATGAGGAAACAACTTTATAACATAGATCAGAAAAATAGCACAATATGAGCCCTCAATAATTGTTCATGTGAGTATCTAGATTTGAGCCTTGTTCTGGTAACAACTAGTATCTGGTTATTGACACTTTTGACAACCCTTTTATATTGATGTCTAAAACTCAAAAATAAAAAATATTTTTTAAAACATGAAGCCAAACAGCAAAAAACAAAAAACTTTGGGTGTAACTCCACTGCTGCTGTAAGAGAAGAGAGGTGAGCTGGGTCCTTAGGCGAGAGGTCCGTACATGCACACATACCAGGGGTCATGAGGGCAACACAATGTCAGGGAGAGATGAAGACATTCTCAAAAAATAAAATAAAATAAATAATTAAAAAAAAAATCTTAAAACACAATGGCCGCAAGTCGACAGGACAACCACACTCTGCCTGTAGGGTGAGCTGTGTGGTTGCAGACACTGGAATATGACTTGTGGGAAGTGATAATGTAGTTCCTGGAAATCTAGCTCTCTTGCCCCACCCTTTTGTAAAATCACTTTTCTGCCTCACACTAAACAGAATCCCATTACTCACCCAGAAATGCACTTTATGATTGAAACAAGTCTTCATAGAGTCCCATTTCAACCTAAACCTTAAACACTTGAGCTCATGAGATACACACACCACAATGACTATGGCTTAGGCTGGACCAATCAGACAGAGGCTTGATGAGAAGTGAAATGTGCAAAAGTGTGGGTTATTGAGCTGCAGACACTGGCCCATTGTCAGCATGCACAACATGGAAGAGATTATTGCCATAATACACTGACTCGCAATGAAAGTAACACAGGCATGCCCACAAAAGCACATGTGCAAACAAAACACAAATGTTAGGTTAAACCGTTTGTAAAATCCACCATAAACAAATGCTGAACTGATTATTGATTAGGTTATTTTAGTGTAAATAAACAACAATAATACTGTACCTACCAAATAAATAACATTTTATGGTTGTACAAAACCAGAATTGGTGGATTTTTTTTACTGTGTAATAACCTGTTTGGCACTAAACATGAAATGAGTAATGCAAGAAAGATTAGAGCTGGGTGATCGTTGGGTTCAGTAGACACAGGTGATATGAAGTTGTTTAGTAACAGATTAATTCAAATTGCACTATACTGTAACCATATAATCTTAATAGGGCGCTTTGTACAACTATGAATCAATCATTATAAAAACAAACTCCTCTTTTCATCAACAGTGACCAATTTGAAGATTAATTTAGTGACCACCCAGTTCTGTCTGATGAGGCTTCATGGACTCTGGTCCTGTCAGTTGAGACTGTCAATAGCACTGTGCTCACAAACACAAAAAACCTGTGATTAGAGTAAAGGTTCACCTCAGTTTACAAACAATATGTGCACGTTCCAGTTACTGATTTAATCACAGTGCTATTAATCAGACGGCACACTAAAAACTAAGTATGTAGTGAAAAGACCATCATGCTGATATGAAACTGTGAAGAATATCTAGGTGAAATGTCCGCATGAATCCTTTGTAGACCTGGTGGAGAGTGTGCGTGCGATTAGTCAGGTCTGAAGTGGCATTCCCTGCAAAGTGTGGTGCTTTACCTGAGCCACCCCAGTGACAGTAATAGCTACACCCTCCGCTGTCTCTACATCCTCACACTTGGGCTGCAGGGTCATAATCTCAAGCGTTATCCTGTGAAGAATGTGGAAAATATAAAATAAAAATTGGCATGTTGGGAGGGAAAAGCAAATGAAGGGAGGGACTAGGAAACAAGGAACAATCCCTTTCACCCAAGGACTCCAGTTCACAAACAACAGAGTCAAATGAGATGCTTATACACTGTAAATGTTATTTAAATGTGTTTTAAAGGTCTTAGTTAGATTAGCACCGCTGGCTGTTCAATTTAACCAATCATCTCTATAGACTTAAAGCATTCGGTGACTCTGTTGCATTATGTGACTCAGAGACTTTATGACCAAACACTTGACCACCTCCTTTACACTGCAGGAGAAAAACATCAATTATAATAAAAATTAAAACACAGAGTTAGCGTTTGTTAGTGAAGCGGCACGTTTTCCTCCAGTCCAGCCACAGACCCTGATTTTTGGGGTCTTTTAGGGTCTTGGCGAGATGGATTACCTGAGCTACCCCAGTCACATCCAGGGGCACTCCCTCCGCAGTTTCGATATTCTCACAGCGACAGAGGATGGTCATAACCTCCAGAGACATTCTGTGCAGGCAGAAGACGAGCGGAGGGGACAGTAGAGGCAAAACAGTGACATGAACAACAGCTGTTAGCAGTGTCAGTAACAGGGTTAAGGGAGACGAGGGAGGAAAGAGTATTGTGCTGTATTTTGTCGAGTTTCTGGACCTTAAAAAATATAATAAATAGAGCTAGGGCTGAAACTTGTGATCATTTTAATATCTTGGAGATTGTTGGGCACTTTTTTCTAAAACTAGCCAGCAAAATATTACCTTCAGCAAGAGAGAAGGTTAAACTTACTTACATATTAAACCACTGTGAAACTTTGACTAAGCTGTGACACAAATCTATTTATATAGTTCAACTAGGGCAATTTGAATTGAATTTCAAATACACATACTGTATGATTATTGCTCTAAACTTTGCTTAGGTATTATATCTTTCTATTTGTAGAGTATGTTTACAACAGTCTATTTCTAAGCCTTTCATGATAACAAATTTTGACGTGTGATATATTGCTGAAGTAAATATAGACGATAAACAATAATAATGAAACTAGTTTATGCCACTGACACAAAAACCCAGGAGCAGTTTTCTATCACAATTACTATGCTAAACCTACAATATTATTAAAGAATCATGGAAGGAAAGGAAACACTTTAGTATTTAGTTTTCATCTGTAATGATTCATAGAAGTGATCATTTCAGTCTAGCAAAAAAATAACCAAGCATTTCCCAGTAGTGCAAAGACAAAGTACACACGATAAACACTGAGCTCTCAAAAATATTGTTCCATCAAACATATATTGAAAGCGAAGTCAATATTAGTATTTATCACGACAGGCCTAATTTCACCTTCTTTCAGTTCATCTGTTCATTGTCTATTTCAAGCTCACTACTGAACCACCTCTCTTAAGCAAATAATCATGATTTTATTTTTTCTATAATAAGCAGCCCTACTTTCAGCTCATTCTTACACCATACATCATCAATATTGAAAGAAAAGTACTAGATTTCCATGTGGAGTTGTATATCTGCGGTCTAGAGGAGCGCCTGGTCTCTGCTGCCCCTCCCTCTCTTCTTGCAGAATTGGATCAATGTGTCATGGCTTGAACATTAACATGATTACTGCATCACAAGCAGGAAGTCCTTCTTGGTTTCATGGTGCTACTGGCTTCTACCCAAGGTTTTTTCAACAGAAGTGACCTAGGTAAACATCCTTTCTTATTTATCAAACTGAAATCTACGCAGAAAAAACATATAATGATAAAAATTGAAATTGAACTATGGGTGAGGTTGTAATCATACATAAATTATGCGTGGGTATGCTAGCCATGTGGACTCTTAAGCATACAGTCTCTAAGCGGCACACAAGCACACTGGACAGGAGGTAGGATTACAACAATAAAATGACTAACAAGGAAAAAGGAGCACAAGACAAGGCAAAAGGTTAGCAAAACACAGGGCATGTAACACAAAACACTAAACAGCACAGTATTTGAAACCAGAATGGCTGGAATATAAAGCAGGTATTCAACAGCAGATGTAAACAATGTGTAAAATTTAGTATTGTTTTTGTAGTATTTTACAGCTTATTCTGGTTTTAATACTTTAAAACAAACACATAACACATAAAATGCAGAGGAATAAACACTGGCATGGTAACCCTTTATTAACTACATTATATACAACCTACTAAACCATAAAGAAAGACTTGACTCATAATGAGCAAATAGTTTATTAAAAATGATTCAGGCTTAGTTACTACTTAACTGAGGGGTTAGAGTATTAATTAAGCAGTTACTAAGCCTGAATCATTCTAATAAACCATGTGTTCCTTATTAATTACCGGTAAGTCTTTCTTTATTGCTGTATTAAGGCTAATTAAAGCGTAGTTACTATAAAGTGTAGCCTAAATGTTAAATTACTAGAGCTTTGTCACTCTCCCTGACCCCTCCATTCTGCACTAGGTGTTTATTTTTCCACTATTTTGCTGAGTCCACATTTATAAAGGGCAGCTGAAACCACTGAGTTGATTTATTTAAACCTTTGTCAAACAATGGTGTTGTTTCTTCTAATTTATCATGCTTGCTGCTGGCAAAACACACCTTAATGTAATGCTGAATTTACTATTTAAAATTACCCCAAAAAGTCAAAACTCATACAACATCTCATTGTGTAGGCTACCAGTAATTACGCATCACTTCCAGGTATTGCTTCTAGCTTACTGGTAACTGAGATTAATTATTAATTAATTATTGTAATTTGCTTCCTAATACTAAAGCTTCCCAAATTCAAACTGAAAAGCTTTGTAGTTTCAGTATTTCAGACACTTATACTGAGACTATAATGGCACGGTGATCTATATTTGAATAATTAAATTTAATACATATTTACAGCATAAATAACATTTATTGCTCATCTAAAAAACACTGGTTACAGACTGAACATAGTTACTTTTATACGTTTAGTGCTACAATCATAAAATATCATTTGTATCACCAGTTTCCTGTTTAGCTGTTTTCTATTATGGTGGGGGTGGTGGGGGGTTAGATCACCGTGAAATATGGGGGGGTTAGATCACCGTGAAATATGACTCTATGCTTGTGCAGTAAAAGGTTGTGTTAAAAGGTTGTCTTTTATTAAGTGTATTCTCTGACCCTGCACACACCCTAAAGTTATAGCTTTCAGTTTATTTTGTAATCAGTGCAGTGGGTGGACAAAGAAGCTGATGTCTTATAATGCCAAAAAATGTCCCTTGTTGTCATAACTAAATGTTTCATGTTTTTACCTGCCTTATGCTAACAGATGACATTTAGCTACTGCTCTACCTATAGCATATGGTGGATCTTGTACGTTTATGCACTGTACCTCAAACTATGCACTGTCTGATGCTCTAATTTTGTTTCAATAAAATCTCGAATCTTTGCATATATGTTGAAGACACATTGTTAAAGATTAAGGTTAAATAGACTCTTGTGAGCTTTTAGCCATGTTATAATGCTGTTACCTGCTCATAAAGATCCATAGAGTTGTGTTTTGCTTCTTTCACACATTTGAGTTATCCTGCATTATTAGGCCCTGTCCAATGGAAAATGGCTCCGGAGATGGAACAATCTGAATATGCCAGCTCACATGCATTCGCCTGAGTACAGATCCCTGTGTGGACGCATGAAAACGCTGAAAATACTGATACGCTGACGTCGGGGCTCTAGCTGCTGTTCTTATTGGACTGCGTCACTGTGACTTGCGCCTTCCTGATTTGCTGGATTTGTGGCATCATTTAGACAAACCCTAGACAAACGTGAAAACGGCGTTGGTCCACGAAAATACTGTTCTCACGCAGGCCATCTTCCTTGGCTCGAAATCAGCTGCTGCAATTTCCATAGAACTAGGGCAACTTCAGATACAGTGCTCCATTCCTTGTTTTTACCGCCCACATGATGTCGTGATGTCGTGGTGACGTGATGCCAGCCTAGTCATGTGACTAGCGTTTCTGGTGATCCAGACACGACGTGTGTGGACTCAAATCGTTTCCAATACAGTGATTTGTTTCAGTGTAAATGCAGTCTTAGTCTATCTACTCCTCCAAAGCTCAATATGCTATGTTCCACCCTGTGATCTCATGAAGCTGTCGTTTTCAAGTTAACCGGTACCTTTTACCTTTTGTTCAGTAGAGACTGGCAATTCCAGGGCAAAAATTATCCAAAACTTCTAGCAAAGGTGTATGAATTTTAAAAACACATTGGAACTCTGTATTACCACATGACATCACAAGGTAGATTGAAGTGTTTTCAGTTTGAGAGAAGAACACAGCATGAATATGCAGGATTTGTGTGTTAAACATGTGTGAAAGAATTAAAACACAACTGCAGGCATGTTTTTGATGATTTGATGGTTTCATGTTTTTGATGATCATTATAACATAGTTTAGAAAATAGCACAATGTGGGCCCTTTAAATCTGTATTGTCCCAATTCAAGCAATAACACCTAAAGTAACAGTTGATCTGCATGGACTAATCTTACCTCTGGATGTCGGAGATGAGCCACCAGGCCCAAGCCCAGCCTCCCACCACATACGTCTTCTGATCAGAGCCACAGCAGCCACCTGAGGACACCAGAAACACATGTCACTCTGGCAGCCATTTAACAAAAGCGCAGAGTAAACAAGGCTGTGCCCAAACAGCTTACCAGTTGTGAAGTTTAATTACATAGATTTAGACAAACTTAGCTGATCCACAAAGGAAATAACTTCTGGCACAATAGATCAAACATTACAATATTATAACAAAGAACAAAAGATATTAATGCTATAAAATTCTAAATAAGTAGATAGAGATCAAAGAGAACATGAGAAATTATTAAGATCCACTCAAGATTATAATGTACCGTATTTTCCGGACTATAAACAGTTACTTTTTTCCCAGGCTTTGAACCATGCGGCTTTTACAAAGGAGCGGCTAATCTGTGGATTTTTCTTCCACCGCTAGGGGCGCTCTAACCAGAATTTCAAAAACAAGATAGACGGAAAATTAATGCAAAGAAGAATACACTACTTTTTATTTAGCAGATACAACACATACGACAAATTACTAACTGGTAATTATTTGAAAAGCACACGAAGGAGTTCGTATGATGCAAGTTTTAAGCTGAAGGCATCGATCTTGCTCCAGGAAGGAAACCGCTGTAGAGCCCTGCACCCACAGGACCCAACACAAAACAGTGTGGCACGGGACATATTCTGAAAGCTTATTGCGGGTGCGGGTGGGAGCGTGATCGCATGATGCGGGAGTGGGACTGAAGAATGGAGGAGCGGGATTGAAAATTCTGTCCCGCGCAGACCTCTACCATGCTGCTGCACGTAAGCTTGGGTCAATGGTTTCAGCGAAGATGATTAAAGTGACTTGTGGTTTCACTGCACAGGAGAAATGAAGGTAATCAATTACCGGTTCTTTTCTGTTTTTGACCTTGTTTTAATCAGCACAGTTGCTGCCGTATTAAAAGGCACTATTCGGAAAGAATCTCTTCAGGTACATAAATGTACATTTACAGTACAAAATCGTTCTGTATATATCTCATTTTTCAACATAGATATCAGCGGCTTATAGCCCGGTTGCGGCTTGTATATACTTTTTAAAAAAAATGTTTAAAAAATAAAGTGGATGCGGCTTATATACAGGTGCGCTCTATAGTCCGGAAAATATGGTAGATTTTTATAAGTAACTGTTTTTATAGATTAGAGTCAAGTCTAGTGTTCAACAGATATTTATCTTTTATTTTGATTGCATATTCTCTTGCTGTTAATGAACTGTGCATTGCAACACTGCAATTTCCCCATTGTGGGAAAAATAAAAGTTCTCTTATCTTATTGTCTTGTCTTGTATGTTTGAGCTCCTGGTTACTGGCTATACTAATGAATACAAGTTTGTCAAGATCTAATAGTGGGAAAATGGAGGAATAAAACAGAGGTAGGTCTGTCACAATAACTAATTTTGAAGCGTGATATATTGTTGAAGTTTATTTTATGGCACTGACACAGTAACTCTAAGGAAAGGTTACGCTCACATTTTTAAAAATTCTAAATGTGCAATATAGTTACAAAATTAGCTGCAATAAATAAATAAAAAAATAAAACAGTTCTTAACTTGGGTTCGATCGAACCCCAGGGATTCGGTGAGTCAATCTCAGGGGTTCAGCAGGGGTCAAGACACACATCCAACTCATATGATTCGTGATGACACGTTTGGCTGTTATTGGCTGCAAGAAGTTTTGTGGTGCAATAGTCTTGTGACTGCCATGATGGTACGTTGTGTAATTTCTTTCTTAATATTTTCCCTTCATACTAACTATGTTGAGCAAAAAGAGAAAGTGGTCAGACAAATATGTGCAATATGGATTCACATGTGCACCAATAAAATATATATACAGTGAGGTCAATAAGTATTTGATCACCCTGTGATTTTACAACTTCTCCCACTTAGAAATCATGAACAGGTCTAAAATTGTCATCATAGGTGCTTTTCCACTGTGAGAGACAGAATGTAAAAAAAAAATCTAGAGAGCACATTGTACGTTTTTTTAACAATATTTTTGTATATTATTTTGTCAAATAAGTATTTGATCACTTGCTTATCAGCCAGATTTGAAGAAACTGTCAGAAAATGGAAGAGGCTAAAGATGACTGTCAATGTCCCTCGGATGTAAGATCTCAACTTGTGGGGTATCAATGATGCTAAGAAAGGTGAAGAATCAGCCCAGAACTACACGGGAGGAGCTGGTCAATGACGTGAAGAGAGCTGGGACCACTGTTTCCAAAGTTACTGTCAGTAATACACTAAGATGTCATGGTTCCCCTGCTTAAGGGGCCCGTTGGAAGTTTGCCATTGACCGTCTGGATGATCCAAAGGAATAATGGGAGAAAGTCATGTGGTCAGATGAGACCAAACTAGAACTTGTTGGTCATACCTCTATTCGCTGTGTTTGGAGGAGGAAGAAGGATGAGTATCGTCCCAGTAATACCATACCTACAGTGAAGCATGGGGGTGGAAACATCATGCTTTAGGGTGTTTTTCTGCACAGGGGCCAGGACGACTGTACAGTATTAAGGAGAGGATGAACGGGGACATGTATTGTAAGATATTGGGCAAAAACCTCCTTCCCTCAGTCAGAGCACTGAAGATGGGTCGTAGCTGGGTCTTCCAACATGACAATGCCCTGAAGCACACAGCCAGGAAAACCAAGGAATGGCTCCATAAGAAGCATATCAAGGTTCTGGAATGGCCTGGCCAGTCTCCAGACCTAAATCCAAGAGAAAATCTTTGGAGGGAGCTGAAACTCCATGTTGCTCAGTGACAGCCCCGAAACCTGAGATCTAGAGAAGATCTGTATGGAGGAGTGGGCCAAAATCCTGCGGCAGTGTGTGCAAACCTGGTGAAGAACTACAGAAACTGTCTGATCTCTGTAACTGTCAACAAAGGCTTTTGTACCAAATATTAAAATTGATTGACTCAAGTGATCAAATACTTATTTGACACAGTAATATACAAATAAATTGTTTAAAAAAATCGTACAATGTGCTTTCCGGATTTTTTTTTTAGATTTTGTCTCTGACAGTGGAAATGCATCCATGATGAAAATTTTACACCCCTCCATGATTTCTAAGTGGAAGAACTTGCAAAATCACAGGGTGATCAAATACTTATTGACCTCACTGTACCTATGTTTTGAATTTGAAAAAAACATTTTATTTTTCCAATTAAGAAGCATTTTGTGAATATGCATATGAAACTAGCCCTACAAGGTTAAGAACCACTGAAATATAAGGACGCAACACTTGAGTTTGTATCTCTATAAATGAGTCAGATCTTATCATATTGCCACAAAAACCAACAGAACGTTTCCTACTATAATGACATATTATTGTTCATTGGTCATATTTTGAACTATGAGTCAATATAGTAATTATTCTGAAACAGCTAATCAACGGTAATCACTTGCAATATTTAAGGAACCATGTGCTCTTACTGACCTTGTGATGAAGATACCTTGACTTTTAAACATCAAGTTTTAAACCTCTAGACTGGTGCACACATGAACAAATTATTTTTGTTTCACCTACTAACAACTTTTCCAGACATGTAACCTGTAAAATCATAAAAGGTAAAAACTCGTAACTCAGCTGTTTTTAGACAGTGATCATGTGCTACAAGAACAGTTATAGTTTTTGCCAATGATTTACCCTTTACTTTATCTTAACTAGTAGCACTGTCCTGGTATGACTTGTCTCTCCTTCTTAAATTTGTAACCCCTTTAAAGCCTACATGATTTTCTGTTGTGTCTGGCATTATGTGAATTATCTATTATTTGATATTAGATTTCATGCATACTTCTAATTTTAAGACTTAACACTGAGAAATTAGCTTTTAAAAATAAGTAAAGTTGCCTATTCAAAGGTCCAAAGTACTGTTAAATCTGGTGTGACATTCCCAGCTGTCACATGTTAATGGAGAGACAGAAAAGGAGGGGTGCGGGTGTGTGGGTGGACATTGGGCATTGGAATATACACCAACTACAACCTATGATGTTTTATTTCTTACGTTAACATTTTGCTTGTAGTGTGAGCAATGTGAAACAGCTTTAGCCAAAGAAAAGGGAAGACCTCTTTGTTCATGATTCTAATCTAATTCTAATTTCAATATTTTCTAATTTACTTAAACTTTAAGACTGAATTTAGAGAGATGCACCCATAGACCTTATATATGCGGTCTATGGATGCAACACACAACAAGTCAAAGTGTCAAAAAAACTACAGAGATGGACTAAAACTAAAACGGGCTATAGCGGGACAGGCTATTATAGGCCCATCCCTCCCAGGCATAATTGGAATTCCTGGCAGCATTCACTCCATGCAGAATGGTGAGGGTCTAAATAGCTAAAATGTAATCAATTTAGAAAGTGTTTTTATATATGGTAGATTATATGTGTTGTACTCTTAAACACAAGTTACGAGACATGGAAATAGTAGAATTATTGGTATGTTTCACTGGTAAAGAATCTGTGCCATTGCCAAATGAGGAGGGACATGACCTTAATCTACAGTCCTCTAGTGGTGACTGATGCATTTGTACACAATGGAAAATCCCAAACAACATTTTGTGTATGGGTTCAGCAAATGTCGGTTTAAACAGGAAACCCAACAGAAACCAAATCAGTTGCAGGAGTGCAGTAGAAAGCTTCTTCTGTAGAGATTTTCCAAATCAAATTATGAAAATGAACCAGGGCTTTACATAGAGATAAAGGCCATTGATTCTGCACAGCTTCACCCAAGGGTACAAAGCATCAGTGACTCTTGTGTTATAAAGGAAAACATGAGTCTTACTGGTGCCTTAGTTAAGGATTTAAAACAGAACCTGAGCAAGCCGGTTACATACACTGAAAGCTTCGTATGAAGAAAACTCTAAAACATTACATTCAACTAGCTATGCTTAATTTTCAGATACTGGAAGACTAACTAAAATCAACACTGAATTAATATAAATTATGCAAGAGGTTTAACATGAAACACAATAAAAAATAATTGTGACAGAAGATAGAATTTGGAATGTCCCGTATAAACATATTTTAGCCATTTTTAGCAACTTGGAAGAGAGGCGCAATTATTAGTAGCCCACACAATGAGATATTGTATGAGGTTTGACCTGTTGGGGTAATTTTAAATCGTAAATTCAGCATTACATCAAGCTGTGTTTTGACGGCAAGTAACGCACTGTCGGAAAAATCAACGCGTACACCCATAGCAGTTACGCTAGCTGCTGTAGGTGGAGATTGGCAGCGTTTTAATATGGGGCGGGATCTATGGATACACGGACGAGGATTGCCCAATACAACAGCATTTCTAAACATTTTTTATTTAAGTCGAAATCAAAACAGTGCAATTTCGCATTTTCTACGCGAATGCAGTAACAAAACAACAACATATCATGGTCCAAAAACGAGTGTTACCTGAAACCACCAGGGCCTCGTTGGGTCCAACGGTGTGACAATTTCCCATTTTTTACCGACAGAAAATTTAACAATCCAAACAGAAGCGGCCCGTCCAAATCGTAAATACTTTGTAGATTCGTTTCCTTGCCTTTAATCAAGAGTATTTTCTTATTTTTCACGACAACATTCGCGTAGCTGCTCCCCGCCCCTACAACCACTTCGCTCCACCGAGTGTAAACGGCATCCAGTGGCAACCGGAAGTATTAGCCACGCGTGCGCACTTTAACTTCCGGTATAAAGTAAAACTCGGGTCATACGATTTATACTTTCAGACCCTTACGGAGAAGGAATCATTGCTGTATTTTGCTCTGTTTAACTACAGCTTAACGATGGGCAGTGTCCCTTTCCTTCTTCTTCGACCCTCCTCTGGCTACTGCAAAGATGCAATATTTATCTCAAGAAATGCGTGTGGTGGTTTAAACGCCCTTCAACGAAATTGTAAAACGAAGCAATTTTCTCCACGATGATGATTCACATGAGATTTGTATGCACTATCAGCATTCCGCAATGTGGCTGTAGTTAGTTGTGCCTGCAGACATCGTGACATCTAAAACAATAATGACCAAAAAGGAAATTGAAATGGTTTCCTTTAATAATGCAACCAAGCATACATTTGATAGAATCAGGGTGATTAGACGTCCTCGTTTTCCCCGCACATTCCCAGTTTTGAACCCTGTGTCCCCGTCACAGCAGAGGTATCCAAAACCAGTGATTTGTCCCAGTTTTATAAAAGAAATGTCCCTATTTCTGACCAATCTGATCCCTGCCAATAGTAAAGAGAGGCACAAATTGTCATTTGTTTAGGTAAAATACAGAAAATCTGCTTAAAAATTATCAAAACACACACAACAATAGCAAGTAAATGTGACTAAACTGACACATTAGTGTGAAGTGTAGAACAATTTTCCTTAATTCCATACTTGTTTCACAATTTTATTATTACCAACCAATCCAAACCAGGGATGTCCCAGTTTTTTATTTTTTTTATTTAACCTTTATTTAACCAGGAAAAAGTCTCATTGAGATTAAAAATCTCCTTTTCAAGAGTGTCCTGGCCAAGAGGCCACAAAATTACAGTTTCAAATCAGATAAAAACATACAATACATTCAGTATGACAGAATAATCAACACAATTCAAATATAGTTAAAACAATTACACCCTGAGGATTCCAGATCTCTGTTTTTTAAAATCTGTTTTAACTTCAAATCATTTTGTAAAAAATTCCATGCCGAAGGAGCATAAAACTGAAAAGCTTTCTTACCAAACTCAGACTTTACACTGGGAACTGACAACAAGAGCAAATCCTGTGAGTGCAGGCTGTAGGCCCCAGAACTTTTTAGAATTACATGCTTTTGCAGGTAAGATGGGAGCAGACCAAGAATACATTTATATACCAACAGATACAAGTGTTTGAGCATCCGTGTGGTTAGGGAAGTCCAGCCCACACGTGCATAGAGCACACAGTGGTGTGTGAGCGCTCTGAGACCAGTGATAAACCTCAGGGCTCCATGGTAAGCTGTGTCCAGAGCTCCCAGACTCTGTGCAGAAGCATTCATATAAACCACATCACCAAAGTCCAACACCGACGTAAATGTAGCTTCTAAAAGCCTTTTCCTAGCCTCAAAAGGAGGACAGGGCCTAATCCTAATCCTAAAAGACTAATTTCGCTCTCAGTTTTTGAGTTAATTGCTGTAGGTGAAACACGAATGAAAGTGAGCTATCAATCCAAAGACCTAGATACTTGTACTTTGTCCACTTTCTCAATTTGAGCACCTTGTAAAGTAGAGATTCTAGGAAGATCTGAGGGGAATGTTTTGACATTTGAGAATAGCATTGATTTTGTTTTGTCAGCGTTTAACATAAGATTTAAGTCTTGGAGTTTTCTTTGAATTATTTTGAAAATGTGGTCACCCTAGATAGAATAAAGAAAAAAATAACAAGACAAGATGAATGCAATGTCTAAACAATCATACAGCTAGGCTATATTTGGCAGAATATGTTATGTTTTTACATGGCAGAGGCACATATAAAGTCTGTAAAATAGGCCAGGAGCCCAACTTTTCCAGTATACTACAAGTGATCTGGGGACCATATAAGTGTAGATAGTGTGTGACCCTCACCTTGGATCCTGGCGCCACTGAAGTTGAAGCTGAAGGCTATACTGGTCTAAAGGCAGTTAGAGTGTTTCTAAAGAAAATACCATCACAAGATATGATGATTTTAGTGAAATTTGTATTAAGAATTTTTCTCCACACTGTTGCATACAAAGAGTCATGTTGTTATTTCAAATGAGTTTGTTGCCAAATATGACCTACCTGGTAAAATACAAGGCCTGTCTGTCTGCATTTTGAAGTTTGTGGCTCAAATGCAACCAGTGTCTATCCTTGTAGGATATTCAGATAATAGTAGAAAATTTGAGAGTTTGATTGTCTGACTGTTTTTTAAAAAACCTTTATTTAATCAGGAAAGTCCCATTGAGATTACTAATCTCTTTTTCAAGGGAATCCTGGTCAAGACAGCGGCAGCAGTGTATGAAGTTTTGTTTTCCCTATGTATGTCAAAGTAACTGACCTCGAAACGATTCTATTCACTATCAGTTTCCACAAAAATCACAGATCTGTGCCTCTGATCCCAGGCCGACGTGCGGAGCGTATGCTAGGCTAATCATTACAGATAATAAAAGCAAGTTAAGCATCTGGAGCCTCTGAGAAACCCTAGTCACTCAGTGTAAGGAGCCAGGACACAGACGAGAGATGGATGAGGCCAGCAGACCGACGTGGAGCAGGCAGATAGAGTTCACTCTGGCGGGCATCGGCTGTGCTGTGGGTCTGGGCAATGTCTGGAGATTTCCATATCTGTGCTATAGGAGCGGAGGAGGTGAGAAACAATGTTATCATTGAGTCCAAAGGTATAGTTTAGGGCAACTTCATGTTCAGTTATGATTGTTGAGCTTTTTTTTGTAACATTCCTCCATAGGTACATTTAAGTCAATGTTTTATGTATGTTATTATGTTTTAACACGCCTTCTCATTAAATGTTTTTTCTTCATATTTATTACGTTATACATTGTAGATACATACTGAAGATGCATGGCATTACAGTGTGTAGCAAAGAAAAACAAGTTAAATCACGTGAACTTTTTTAGATCGTATATTTAGTTGTTAAAGCGGCCATCTTTGCTTTATTGACAGTGCTGCAAACCCTTGGCCAGAAAATTTCATGATGAAGTCTCCTGAAAAGGTTTTCATTCACAGGTGTGCATTCTTTCATTAGTGCAATGCTAAGAGTGCAAAGCAGTGACCAAACTAAGATGGCTGTTTTGAAGAATTTAAAGCATGTTTTGAGCTTTTATTATGACTTTTTTGTTGCGGGTTTTGTTGCTTTCCATATGTGATAATTCATTGTTTTGACGCCTTCAGGGAGAATCTACAATGTAAATAGAAAGTAAAGAAAAATATAGCCGCAAGCGGCAATGATCGGCCCTCGCGTGCGCCTACGCCACACCCCACAAACTCCGTGCCCGCAAACAGCGTGCCCAGCACATCGTGCGTGCAAGTGCCCACGCCCAGCAAATGACATGCCCCACACTAACCCTAATAACCGTAAACCCCAACCACACTTTTCATATGCTTTACAGTGTATTATATTCAAGCTGAGATCACATATTAGTGATTCAAATTTCCCAGACCAACACATCCTCCTTCAGAAAAATTACATAGTGCACCTTTAAATTATTTTTGAGTAGTCTTTGTGCCCCTGGTGGCCAACAGTGAAAAATTCACCATGTCCGTAATGCATGTTTTTGCTTGTAGTCATACATAGAATTTAATTCCCAAATTTGGTACAAATCCGATAATGTTGATGTTTCATGTCTAGGTGGCGCTATAGTGTAATTTTCCATATGCTTTATAGTGTTTTATATTCAGGCCGAGATCAGCATCAGTGACTGAAATTTCAGCACGATCGGACTAAATCTGTGCCAATGGGAGCAAATCTTGACATTGAATATTGTCTAAATTTTGAGTGAACTTTGTGGCTTCGCTTCAAAAAAATGGAGGTAACGTTTGAAGCCGCACTTCTCTCAATGATGTACGGTGATTTTCAGCCCTGTGGGTGAAGCGCCTTCAGAGGAGTGCGTTCAAACGCAACATGAGCCAAAATGCGAACTCTGCATTTTGAAGATTTTAATCGAAGATGGCTGCCTTCTGCTTTGTCAGGGGGCGTGGCCATAATAATATTTTTTGTTTGTCTTCACGTGACAAATGCGTGTACCGAATTTCGTGGCTCTACGATAAAGTTGAGCTGGGACGACTCCCATAGGAGTGGGCGGAGCCTAATATTCGAAGTGGCGTATTATCTCCATTTTTTGATCCCCACACATGAAACCTATATTTTCTTGAATGTCTCATCATTTCTGAACTTTTAGCAAAGTTTGATGAGTTTTTGAACATGTTTGCAGGGTCACGTTTTATTTCAATCTGTAGGGGGCGCTAATGCACCAAATTAAATTTTTTCGCTTTCAGTAGCTTTAGGGCAGAGAGTTTAAAAAGTGTCAAATTTCATTTAAATCCGGGTTTGTTTGAGCAAATAGGAACAATTTGTAAATATCCAAAAATTGTGCTAATTTTTTGTCGCCTCACTGCTCAGAGACCATCAGACGGATTTGGGATATGTGGATATTTTTGATGTTCCGCCCCTGGAGATAATGTGGACCAAATGTGAGGCAATTTGGGTGACGCCCGCGGAGGAGTGCGTTTCAGCTTCACAAATTTTAATCCAAGATGGTCGCCTTCTGGTGTGTCAGGGGGCGTGGCCATAATAATATTTTTTATTCGTCTTGTCATGATCAACTTCTGTGTTAAATTTCATGATTCTACGTGCAAATTTTTTTTGGTGTCATTTGTATTCCCTAATGTATTTTTGTGATGTTAGGGGGCGCTTACAAGCCATTTTATTTATTTATTGAAAATAGAAATAGCACCTGACCCCCCCTATGAACCCCTCTGCGGGTGGTGAGCCCACAGGAGGAATAATAATAATAATAATAATAATAATAATAATAATAATAATAATAATAATAATATTCTGAAATGAAACGAGAACAATGTTCCGCTATTTAAGAAAAAAACTAGAGGAAACAGAACCTTATTCCAGGCACTTCAGTGGATTGAAAAGGTAAAAACACAAACTTTTATTTAATGGGCAAATGCATTAAAAATCACTAACGCGTATCGGCCCCATGGCCTTCATCAGGGTATATAATGTTCCGCTATTTTTTTTGGCCGACAAACTATACATTTTCGGAAACCTCTGGTGCATTGCTACGTCATGGCGAGGGTCCCTGGTCACTACAGGTGAGTCACGTCGCGTCATTTTAGTTCCTGCCCCCTATGAGCATTGCTATGCGATACTAATAGGCCCTTCGCAGCCTCTGGCGCTCGGGCCTAATAACATTAACGAAAACTGTATCTGTGTTTGAGTGCCAATATTGTTAGAGATACAATTTAACAAGCTGTAATCGAAAACCTGTGTTAATTAATTTACTCTCACTTCATGGCAGGAGCTTTCCTTGTGCCCTATCTCCTCATGCTGCTGGTACTGGGCATCCCTCTACTGTACATGGAACTGACAGTGGGACAGTACACACGCAGAGGCCCGGTACACGCTCTGGCCAAAGTCTGCCCTTTATTAAAAGGTAACCCACATTTTATAGAGCTGGGCAATATGACAAAAATCTATCATGTTTTTTTTTGTAGATCCCAATTTCAGATTTTATTTATTCAAATCAAATAATAATGGCTTTCAGTATTGATTTCCTGAACATAAACAATAAAGACTTTAAATCCAGTCCACTTTATTTGCACATTTCATAAACAGTTTCCAAAGTGCTGTTCAATAGTTAAACCAATAATCAGAAAACAATAAAAACAGTAATATCAAATAAGAGCACACAATAAAAATAAATAAAATAAATAACATTGGTAAGATGTAAAATTAAATAAAAGGCACACGGGACCACACAACTCATGCAGGAAGGCTCTATCCCACCCTGGCTTCCTCCAAACGTTTACTGACCTGTCAATTAAAAAGACCGAAGCTAATCATTCATATTAGAAATAACTGAACTTTGATTAAAATTGTATTAATTGCACAACCCTAACAATACGTAACACTAAATTGCAACATTGACCCACAGGTGTAGGCATGGCATCAGTGGCTATCTCCTTCATCATGTGTACCTATTACATTATAGTCATCACTTGGGCCTTGTACTACCTCTTCAGCTCCTTCCAACAACCTCTGCCCTGGGCCAGCTGCAACAACACCTGGAACACAGAAAACTGCACCAGCCACAGCACCAACAGCAACCACTCCTCCACGGCCAGCAAGGAGTTCTTCCAGTAAGTATAAATGCTTGAAGGTCCTATATTACACAAAATTTATTCTTGTGCGCTTTAAGCCCTGTTATAATGTTGTTACCTCATCAAAAACATACCCTGAATTGTGTTTTTTACTCTGACACATGTCAGAGTAATAAATCCTTTATTATTAGTCTGTCTACATCTCCAAAGCACAAAACACTATGTTCCACTTGTGATGTCATATAGTGGTAGTTTTCAAGTTAACTTTTAACTTTAGTTTAATTACTCTGACACATGTCATAGTAATAAATCCTTTATTATTAGTCTGTCTACATCTCCAAAGCACAAAACACTGTTCCACTTGTGATGTCATATAGTGTAGTTTTCAATTTAACTTTTAACTTTAGTTTAGTAGAGACTGGCAGATCCAAGGCTGATATAATCAAAACAATTCCAGTGAAGGTGCGTGGAGTTCCAAAACACAATGGAGCACTTCCTGTATTACCACATGACATCATAAGGTGGAACAGAGTGTTTTCTGTCTGAGAGAAGAACTCAGTCTAAATATACAGAGTTTGTGTGTTAAATATGTGTGAATGAAACAAAACACAACTCAAGGTATGTTTTTGATTTTTACTGTGCAGCCCTGTCACAAAAGGTTCAATATGGCAATATTAGTTAGGGCAATAATCTGTATCAAAACAAACTAAAATGCCAGTATCGCAATAATAAAAGACACAAGAAAAAAACATTTTAAAAAGGGTGATTTTAGGCTAATATTGGCCTTGAGTCTTGGCTTGGTTATTCTTTTATTTGACAGAGACTGTTTAATGAAGGCAGGCATGTACCTTTTAGTTTTAATGACTGAAATTATTGTGTGAAAAACTGAAATATCAAATATTGTTATTATTATTACTCACCCAAATTGTACTTAATTTATGCAACCACATGAAAGAGTTAATTACAAGGGTTATCTTTGTGAGTCAAAAGTAGTGATAAGGAATTGTAGCAAGAAGTAAAGTTCAAGTACAAAATGTCAAATGTGAGGCGTAACGTGAGGTAACATGTCTTATCACATCAGACTCACAACAAATCAACTATTGCATATTGTTATATATGGTGGTGCTTCTTTGCCCCATCAAACTACCTAAAGTTATAGAATAATATAAAACTGCCCCAGTGCATGTTTAGCCTTCTTTATACCCATAGCTGCTGGAATGTTCACGATATTCTAGATTTCAGTGTAATGAATTAAGAGGCCCAATAAAGCTCTATAGCCAGGTAACTGTTTTTTGCAAGAAACAATATATATGTTGATCCTTATAATTATTTGAAAGACATTGGGTACACACACATGTTATAATATATGTTAATAATGTTGTGTTCCTCCTTGTGATCAAGTCCTTTCAACACTCACGCCTTTTTGATTGTTGTCAGCGCTTTTTATGTTTGTGCAGAGATAATAGCCAGGAACCAGGTCAATTTGGCTCTTTAGAGCAGTGTGAACTGATGTGAATCCAACCTACTAATGTTATAATATGTAAAATAAAAATGTTTTTTTTTTAAGATATAAGATGTTACAACAAACGGGCAGTGTGGAGGAGACTGGGACGCTGAGATGGGAGCTGTTCCTTATCCTCATGTTGGCTTGGATCCTCATTTATTTCTGTATTTTCAAAGGGGTCAAATCAACAGGAAAGGTAACAATGCCCTATGACTGCACTATGGGTGTGCAACCTTTCTGTAGGAGGGTACCTGTTTGTATGTACAGTATAATGTTATTACCAGGCCTGGAATGTCAAGCATTAAACATATTTTTTTCTATGGAGACAAGTAGGTGATACTACATGGCTGAATTAAAAGTTCAGATCTATAGAGAGGTGACCCTGTTCACAGTGTGCCATACTGTGAAGACAAGCAGATGGCGGACCCTTCAACAGAAACGTTACATAGTGCAGCTTTAAATACACATTGACCAATAAAAATCTGCTCACAAGTCGTTTCTATGCTTGCAGGTTGTGTACTTCACAGCTCTGTTCCCGTATGTTATCCTGATTGCGCTCCTGATCAATAACGTGCAGCTTCCAGGGGCACTGGATGGAATAACCTTTTTTATAGTTCCAGAGTGGCACAAGCTGCAGTCTGTGGAGGTAACAGCACACAGAAATAACTCATGGCTAACTCTTGCACCAGGGCAGTAGACGGGGGAGACAAAGCGGTTTGTTGTACTGGCCTCAGGGTTTTGAGGGCACAGAATTGGACCCTCTTCCAATTAATTTATATTAGGAGGGGTGCTCATGTAAGGCTACTGGTCCCAGGCCCTGAAATTTCTCTTGAGGGGCCTGTCTGGCACCATTGCTTGTGACAATATAATCATTTACCTCTTTAAGACTTTTAAGATGTGGCAAAAAGTGAATCATTTTTTTCCATCATATTAATCGATCTTGATTATCTATTACCGGTAAATTAACAAAATAAAATGGCTTTCAGTATTAATTTCATGAATGTAAAACCTTTAATCATGAAAAATAGCTCACTTTCTTTCTTCAAACTAACTCTTCTCCAAATCAAATGATTTTGCTAACAGAGGATTGGCTGTAGCCTCTCAATTAAAACCCCCAACTAAATCTGTCATGATAATTACTATATTGACTTATCGTATAATACATTACGGTTGGAACAGCAATTTTTGGGGGGTCAGTACTGGTATAATTTATGAGAACATTTTTTTGTACTAGTTTGTATTGTGGTTACTTTTTCTGCAATATAAGAAGATTTTAGCTGTCAAGGGTTATAACTAAAAACTATACAATCTAATTACTAAAGTTTGTGTATTCTCATGTATTTTAACAATAACAAGTTGTACTTTTTGAGGGATAATTCTGCTTTATCCATCCATCCATCTTCTCCCGCTTAATCCAGCTGGGTCGTGGGGGCAGTTTGCTGCCCAACCCTCATAGCACCTGCTACCCCCTATGAACCCCTCTGCAGGAGGGTGGACGTCATGGTCCTTGATGTTCATAGGGGTGCAGGCATGTTTTGGGTTGATGGGGGGAAACCGGAGTACCCGGAGGAAACCCACCCAGACACGGGGAGAACATGCAAACTCCACACAGAAAGGCCCGGGCGACCCGAGGATCGAACCCGCAACCTTCTTGCTGTGAGGCCTAGGTGTTGCCTCAGCCACCGTGCCGCCGTAATTCTGCTTTATGTTTTAGTATAATCGGTTGTCTATATTTTCTTCAGCAATATATTGTACTTCAAAATGTGTTATTGTGACAAGCCTGCCCCTGATATCATGGACAGTTAGATGTGTCTGAATCTTTATCTGTATTTGATGAATTTCTATTTTTCTATTTTCCTCACTTGTAACTTACAGGTGTGGGTGAATGCTGCTGCACAGATCTTCAACTCCATTGGCATTGGGTTTGGTTCATTATTGGCCATGGCAAGCTACAACTCCTTCAACAATAACATTCTCAAGTACTGAAAATAAACACAAGAAAGCCACAAAATTCATACAGATATAATATGATTGTGATGTTTCCTTTACAGAGACACACTGACTATAGCAATCATTAACTCCTTCACCAGCATCTTGGCTGGCTTTGTGATCTTCTCAGCCTTTGGATACATGTCGTACCTGCAGGGGATTCCTGTGAGCCAAATTGCAGTGGATGGTATGTACTCTTCATAACAGATAATAATAAATAATAAAATAATAGATAATAAAAAACATTACAGTGGAGGAGGATTTAGACAAACTGTAATGATCCAGAAGATATATCACTTGTACACAGCTCAAACAATACAATATAATAACAAAATAAGCAGCGACTCTACTCCAAGCGCCTCCCGTGTGACCGAGCTCCTCACCCTATCTCTAAAGGAGCGCCCGGCCACTCTGCGGAGGAAACTCATTTCGGCCGCTTGTATCCGCGATCTCGTCCTTTCAGTCACTACCCAGAGCTCATGACCATAGAGGAAAATTTAATGAAAAAAATCTAATTTAAAAATAATTAAAGCAGCAAAAGTAACTTAAAACATTCTGGATGCATATTTAAAGAACAATTGCTATAGTACTTTTGAAGTGCACTGTGTAACATTTCTGGTAGGAATCCTTCACTTGCTTTGCTTTGTGAAGATGTTATTGCTTTCACTGGAATGTTCCAAAGAATGGCATTAAACTCCACCAGCAAAGTTACACAGTGTACCTTTTTTCAGTAGCCTATGTATGTAAGGGTGGTTACATGTGCTATCTTCTGTTCCATGCATTGACCGTATATATGACGGTTCCATGGCTCTTTTTCAGTTCTAGGGTAGGCTTGCCCGAACAGGCTAGTTATTATGTTTAGTGGTAGTGGCAGACCTGTTCAAAATAAAATAAAACTTGTTCACAGGGCCTGGTTTGGTGTTTGTCGTTTACCCCCAAGCCTTTGCTCAGATGCCTTTGCCTCAGCTGTGGGCCGTATTGTTTTTCTTCATGTTACTTTGCCTTGGGCTGGACAGTGAGGTAAGTTGTGAGTTGTGAATGAGTGAGTAAATACAATGCAATATCTAAAACAGTTCTTACAGTTCTGTTTGAAGTAATGTTGCTGGTCTGATGTAGTTTGCGATGGTGGAGGTGATGGTGACCAGTCTCATGGATCAGTTTGACCAGAAGCTGATGATAATTTTCAAGAGAAAAGAACTGTTTGTTCTTGCACTTTGTGGTGCAGCAAGTCTTCTGGGAATCCCTTGTGTCATGCAGGTTTGTTTGTTTATTCTTTATTTGTCAGGAACAATGTACAAATTCATTAATCTTACAAAAGAAAAGATTATCTGTAAAAAGAAAGCTATTGCTGCTTTCCTTCTCCTAGGCCCTAGGCAGGGGAACAGACACAAAAAATACACATTACATTACAATTCCTTACATACATTGCATATAAAGGTTCAGTATGTAACTTTTAGAGGAGGCACGTTACCTGCATGATTCCATGTAAATAAAAATTTAAAACCATACTTGGATACAAACACATGGATATAGATACCTTTATGCCATTCGGTAGATTGCAGAAAAGGAACAACATTTCCATGGAGAAAATCAGGTGGAGTCAGGTTTGTGGAGATGCAAGTCATAATAGTGGAGCTGTTAAGGACCAAAATAGTTTGCTTTTATTGTATAAACATGAAACTTTGCCAGATTACTAACACCCCAGGACTAATATTTCTGGATATGAAATCTAATGATGATAGTTCATAATGAAAACATGGCTGGTATAAAAAATTGCATAATCCCTTTCTTACAGTCTTGGATTTTTGATAACAAAAAACATTAACCATCTTTAAAGATCTGTAAGTGCCATATCATATTTCTTAATGATAATTAAATGCTGCATGGAAGCAAGGCTTAACCATAAACACTGATCAAAGGGACGGTTAATCACACACACACATACTTACAAGCAAATGGCAACTTTGAAGAGGCAACGAGTAAGGCAAGACCTAAGAAGCCAGCTCAATGGCAAGAACAAGGCCCAGGCAATAAACAGCTTCACCCTGCCAGTGGTCAGATACCCAGCAGGAATAATAATCATGGCCAAAGGAGAAGATATAGACCAGGATGAAACATCCAAGCTCCACAAGTAAATCAGCGACAAGGCCCAGACTGATGACATGCTCAGAGAATGTCTTAGACAGTGGAGTTCAGAGGAAGAGGTGCTGGAGGGACCATCATGGCAGCACAAGGGCTGTGCAAAGGCTGAGGCTCCTGAGACAGTCCAGCACATAAATGCAGGGTGTAAGATGCTGGCAGGGAAAGCGTACATGGAGTGACATAACCAAGTGGTGGGCATAGTGTACAGAAATATCTGTGCAGAGTACGGGCTGGAGACCCCAGGGTTAAGGTGGGAAACACCTTCAAAGGTTGTGGAGAATGACCGAGCCAAGATCCTGTGGACTTCCAGATACAGACTGACAGAATGGTGATGGACCAACCAGACATAGCGGTTCTGGATAAGCAACAGAACAAAGCTGTGGTGGTGAACATTGCAATACCAAGCGATGGTAATATCAGGAAAAAGGAACACAGGAAGCTAGAGAAATACCAGGGGGTCAAGGAAGAGCTGGAGGATGCCTGGAAGGCATCAGTGGTGCTTGTGGTGATCGGAGCACTCGGGGCTGTGACTCCAAAACTGGAGGAGTGGTTATGCTTTTATGCTGTCTTGTCCAGTTGTAGTACAATCTTAAATGCTTTCTTTTAATCTCTTTCTATTTCTACCTTTTCACAATATCTATCCATTGTTCACCATATAGACCATATGTGTCAAGCATGCGGCCCGGGGGCCAGATCCGGCCCTCCAAGACCTTTAATCTGGCCCTCGGCTGATTTTTCTATTAAAATACTTAAAATTTTCAGATTTTTCTGTTAATTTTCTGCACCGTTTAGCATAGCAGCGTCTCCGGCGTTTCTGTATGTTGCGACTCCCACCAGAGCAGCACAAATGAAGACTTTCCTCTTTCCAAACGCTCTTAAAGGATGATCGTTTTGACTGTCGACCGTGACCCTCATCAGCAAAATGTCAAAAAATGAGAAAAGCAGATGCTGAGTTCAGAATTTCCCAAGAAAAATAGTCTAATTCTTATTTGTTGACAGAGGTGAATGGGAAATCTGTGCTCAGTGTGTTTGGAACAAGTGGCGTTGCTCGAGGAATATAATCTTAAACACCACTACGAGACACGGAGAAAAATACAATAACTTGAAGAGAGAACTGAGTTTTCTGATCCGGCCCTTTTGGGATCAAAGTAGGTTGCATACGGCCCCCGGACCAAAATGAGTTTGACACCCCTGATATAGACTGTAGCCTTCTAACAGTGCTATAAATAACCAATATAAGATTCCTGCTTATTTCCCAGTACCATACATACCATACATATAAGAGTCTTGGGTTACTCATACCTGCATAAGTGGAAGCATTAGTGATAAGGTGTGATAATTTAATATTATTTTCCAAAAAAGGCAGTTTAAGCAGTAATTTAGCTACCAGCCTCATTTCCATGTTAGCCATTTCGTGACATGCGCAGTACTCGGCTCGACTTAGGCTTGGTTCCATATCCAGAAATGTTGGTCCTAGGGATTTTAATAATCTGGCAAAGTTTCGTGCTGGTACCATAAAAGTGAACAATTGGGCACTTTTTTGATCCTTAACACCTCCACTATAAGGACATCAACAACATAGACTTAGACAAACTTTATTGATCCACAAGGGAAATTATTTGGACACAGTAGCTCACACATAACAAAGAGCAAAAATATAAATGTTAATAATAAATTCTAAATAAGTAACAAAAAAGATAGCATAATTATATAAATGTGTATGTACAAATCAAAATAAAATCGAAAGATAAGTAATAAAATATAAAATCACAGCTTTATACAAGAAGTCACAAGAAGGCCGTGCAAAAATAATATGATGATTGACAGGACATAGGGTTATCTGTTACATAAGGGTGAGTTGTTGCACAGTTGTATAGAGTACGGTATGAATGTAGTCCTGTATAATACAATAAAATGTCACCTTTTCAAATATTTTAGGTGGTTTCCTAAAATACCAGCAAATACTATAAATAAATTTGTGCTAGTCTTTTCATAGAATATTACACAAACAATTTAACTTAAAGCTGTCGCGGCAATGATGGCCCTCACCCTGGCACACATGCGACCACCGTGGACTTGCGACCGCCACATCATGCCATTCTCTCCTCCCTACAGCTGCCCAGGCCGACAGCTCATCCACTAAAAAAAATACATAATGTTTAAATGACCCTGCTGGCCACCTGTGAAAAATGACCCATGTCCATAATATATATTTTTTGCTTGTAATGATACATAGAATTTAATTCCCGAATTTGGTCCAAATCCGATAATGTTGACTTTTCATGTCTATACTAGGCGGCGCTATAGAGTTCACTTTCATTAGATTTCATATTTCATAACATTCAGACCTGGATCCCACAATTGTGGTTTGAATTTGAGCTCTCGAGGCCAATGCCTGTGGGCATGGGAGGTCATCAAAGAAACAGGAAATGAAGGTGTTATTCACCGGCGTGCTACGGGCAAACTATCAGGAGGCTTGCAAAGACCTATATTTTTGTGTGAAGCCATGTCTGTAGATGTGACATGTCAAATCTGAGCTCATTTGAACCTAAAACCAGCGACAAGATACATTTTGCAAACACGCAGTCAAAACAGTGGCAAATCTTTGATCCAATTTGGCCGACTCTTCTCTATCACTGTCCCGAAGAACAATACTGCTCGCCATAAAGTTCGTTACTGGCGAGGGCCCATTAACATCACTTTGTGTATGAGATAGTGAAAATTTGAACTCACTGCTTTGACCACTCTATTATTTCTATTATCAATGTACAGGTGGGGATCTATGTGTTTCAGTTGATGGACCATTATACTGCTATAGTCTCCATCATGTTCTTGGCATTCTTTGAGATTATAGCTATCTGCTGGTGTTATGGTACGTTTCACAAATGCTTTCTTTAATAGTACTCTGATTTTGCTTTATATTTGTTGCTATATATATTTGTTATATATTTTCTATAGGTGTAAATCGACTGTCGGACAACTTAAAGGAGATGACTGGAAGCAGAGCCAATATCTTCTTCAGGTTATGCTGGCTCATAATTGATCCTCTGCTCATAAGTGTATGTCGTTTTTTTTTTTTTTAGATCCCCATAAACTACTCAAACAAAACAGTTGCTATTCTTCCTGGGATTGCCATTGTCAAGTTGAGGTTAAGTAGTGTCAGTTACAATTGTACCTTTTGTTCCAGGTTATTCTGGTCTTCTCCGTGATCCAGTTCAAACCTGCACGGTACGAGAACTACGTTTTCCCTCCCTGGGCACAGGGGGTGGGATGGGTCATTGCTTTAGCCTCCATCATCTGGATCCCTCTGGCAGCTGTTCACACATTGTGGGTATTGTCTGGTTCATTCATTCAGGTAAAGACATAGTCCATATATATTAGGTTTGGTTCTGTCACTGTTGCTATGTGCTAATATTGTTTGTGTTTTTCTCCCCAGAAACTCAGGCTGTCCATCACACCAGGTACACTGGATGAAATGTCAAAGATGGCTTATTATGAGAGAGGAGGGGGTGCGTTTCCAGTGATAGCTGTCACCAGCTTGTCTCAGTATCCAACTGAAAAGCCTCCCATCGAAACAAACTTTTGATAGCTCATGAATCCATTCATAAGCCATTATCAATGGCATTAGTGTTAATGATCAATATTTTCTACTATTTAAATACTGAGTGTGTTTGTTCATTTGCTTGTTTGCTTGCTTACATTATATTAGTTGCTACTTATCTGCTATGCAGATAACCTGAAGTGGCCATGTTTGTGTGACATTTTCATGTTTATGAAAAAAATGCTGCTACATAGAGTAATACTGCCATCTACTGGTCATATAGAATGAAGCTCAAAATAACCAGTGTACTAAAACTGACAGAGACAAAGATTCACAGTGCATTTAGTGACTCATTTATTAGAGGTCATATGACATTCCCGATAGAGATAATATGTAGATGGTTAACAGGAGTACATGAATCATGCATGTTCAGGTCTAACGCTGGTCACAAAGTCCATAACGTGCATTGCTTTTCTTCAGTGACTACAGTAACACAGAAGCAGAAAGCATCCAGTTAATGACAGTACTCCTGGACAATAGTTTTAATTCATTTACCAAGAATTTTCCCCAAACTGTTACAAATCATCTCTCTTTTCATAACCTTCCTTAATTCAACGTGCAAGACTGAATCACATAAGATGATTAACAAGGTCTGAGTCTATTTTCCCCAATCTGTACAAAACTGATTAATATATCTATTATTTTATATCAACAGGTCATTCAGTGTTAAGACATATGGTAAATAAAGGTTGCAGAAGGGTGTGAACACATTACAGCTAGTGTTAGTGTTTTTGGTGTGGGACATCCAGTGTTAAAAGTTTAAAACAAATAATTTCATAAACAGCAATTACTCATCTGGTTGAATAGGAAAAAGATATGTAATCTGACCTAGAAAAAAACAACACCAAAATAATAAGGTAGAACATGTGCAATCAATGGCATACTATTCCCTCTACAGTCATGTATAGATGACCACATGATACACAGCAGCTCTCTCAAAGGTATACTGTGTGACTTTTCAGGGGGAGGTCCACTACATGCTTGCCTCCATAGATCGTATTTATTTTCCATGGAGTGTTAAACTAGTCTAACTTCAAGAATACGCCCAAGTTAAGAGGAAGGATTTTTTTTTTTTTTGTGATTGAACAAATGCAAGATAGAAATGTGTAAGACCATACTGACCATAAATGTGTAAGACCATACTGTGGAACATTCCAGGTAAAGCAAGACATCTCCATAGAGACAAGCGGGTGAGGGACATCCCACCAGAAAAGTTACATAGTGCACCTTTAAGCATTCCTAATGTTGACTGGAGTTAGCTCAGGTCATTGCTGGGCTATTACACCCACAAAAGAAGTTTGCGGCATTCAGTAGTAAAGTTGTAGTGGTTTCAAATGTCCAAGCCCTTCAGGACAATTCCCTGCACGGTCTCTTTAAGACTTCAGCACACTTTGTACTTTGTCCGTCCGTTGTCACAGTTGTAGTTAAATTGATACACTCCCCCCATTCGCCAGCAGAGGTCGCCAAGGATTGACAATGGGTGTGCCGGCTGCTCCTGTGGTCCTCTTGGTGCTCTCTGCTGCTTTGCTAAGACACCTGCTCCACCGGCCTCATCTGCACGTCTCCAATCTAGCAACACAAACACAGTTTATTACTAATAACTGTAAACAACTGTAGAACCAAGCAGTGTTTGGAAGAATACATGGTCCAATCTGAGTACTGCATTCTGAATATTTAAAATACTTTCACATTGAGTTGCCTAATATAATAGTGTGAAAATGTGACATAGGATTTAAAATAGCAGCTTTATGTTTATTATGCATTTATTTACCACTAATTAGAGAAAGAAAAGTTGCACATACACTCCACAAGAGCAGTGTTTTCTATTTTTCATGCTAATGACATGCAGTTCAAAACCTAAAATACATGATAAAGTACAGTAATTTATTTGTTTTGATTTTAATAAAGTAACTGCAATCTACATATTACTAATTGAATGAGTACAGCACTACATTTACTCAAAATTAGTTTCATTTCTGTTCCTTTATATGTATTTTTGGTACATGTATTTAGTTACTTCATAGAACTGGAAGCAAGGTGGGGCACGGCAGGCATTAGTGGATGTCAGACAATGGACTGAAATGAATTACATCATAGCTATCTCACTGGTGAGCACAATGAGGAATGCGGTAAAGAGAAGAGCAAATAGTGTACCTGCACATGAGGAGGGGCACTGAGGACATAGGTCACAGCGCTGGCTATGTCTTCTGGTTTTAAACACTGCAGAAACAGAAATAGGAAATATCCGTCATTGTGTTTTTGTTAAGGTTTATAAAAATAAGTGGAAATGTACATACCTTTATACTTGCATACACAGCTGCTGCTTTCTCTGGGTCACTGTTCAGGTGCCGGAAAGCAAACTCTGTTTCTACTATTCCAGGAGAAATACACTACAAAAACAAAACAATATTTCAACTATAGCAAACTGTAAGACTGCATACAGCGTTGGGAAGAAAACTTTAAAACTCTTATTCCTGAATAGTGAATACCTGCATTAAGATGTATTTTTTATATATATTCTGTTACATTGTCCTGTACAATATTCTGAATATTTATACTTCCATTTTGAGTTGCATTATATTATAGTGTAAAAAACAGCTTTATGTTTATACTAATTTATTTTACACCGGTTAATGAAGAAAAAATCCCACATGAATGCACCACAAGAGTGGTTTTCCATTTTTCTCACAAATATCGTGCAGTTTGAAGCCTAAATTACATGCTGCCATGATGTATTTTTTATTTTATTTTAGGAAAGTAACTATATTCTGACAATGACTAACTAAAAGAGTAACTGTAACTTAATAGAATTGCTCATTTTGAATAATATGAATGCATATTTTCAGTACATATATTTAGTTACTTATTAACACTGCATCATGTACATGGTGGTGACCAAATGGTAAATTGACCAGAAAGTCATTGAACATCATTTGCAACTGTACATACTAAACTGCCTCTACTTGGCTTTTGTATTGAATTCTGTTGGAAACTTAAAATTTAAAGTCCCCTGCTTGCATACATCCTCAATACACGTGATAGAACTACTCATCTGCAGTATACTGCGTATGTGTGGGGTGACGTACAGTTACTCTGATGTGGCTGTTGGCTTCTCGGAGCTCTTGTCGGAGCCCCTCACTCAGAGCGGTCACGGCGTATTTAGTGGCACAGTAGAAGTGCTCATCAGCACTTGGCACGACTCTGTGTCCTCCCATACTGCAGGCCAACACATCACCATATTAATTTACAAAGCAAGACTGAAACTTAATAAATAAGAAATCATGTTAATGGTATTGAAAATGGGATTAAAAGTATCATCCTTGATACAGACTGAGGTCATGATGGCACTACAAGTTTTGCTAAATGTGCATTATGTAACTTTTCTGGAGGAAGGTCTGTCATGAATAAGATATTGGAATTGAACATATCTGCTTTAATTTATTTAAATACATGTGTTATGAAACTGCTGTGAAACATTCCACGCAAAGCAATAACATTTCCATGAACACAAGTAGGTTCTTGACTCTCCACCAGAGAAGTTACATAGTGCGCCTTTAACCAGAAAGGATACATGTAACAGATACTGAAAAAATAACAAAATTAAGTCTTTTTATCTTCGTTTAGTATAATAGTAGGATGCAGTGTGTCTGAAAAAGTGAGAAAGGTGAGAAGTGGTTGCTTTAACACTTTCTGATAGGGGTGCTCGTGCTGACGAGTCCTCAGAGCTGTGAGTCTTACCTGTTTATATTTATAATGTGACCGTCATCTACATTTCTCTCCTTCATGGATTTGTATGCCTCACGAGTGCAGATCGACAGGGCCACAACATTCACCTGCAAAACAAGCAAAACATAAAAAATAACAGGAAACAAATGAATCACAATCTCTCATTTCATAAAGAGGAGGAGGAGCTATTGGCTTAATCTAACTCTGGAACCTAAAATTTATACAGTTATTTTTATCTGGTATGTAGAAAATGAAAATGATTGCACTAAGATTGTTGAAATTTGTTTAACTATGATGTAGACTTGGTTTAGTCCTGGTCTAGTCCTGATCTAGTCCTTGTTTAGTCCTGGTCTAATCTAATTTTTTCTGTGGTCTCTGTGTGGGTGTTTGATTGCTGCTTTTATTAATTTGAACTCTCAAACTTACTTAAATCTGGTTATCACTAATTACAAATTTCCTGTAATTAAAACTATTACATTACAACAACTTCCATACTGTACCAAAGTGGCACTGTTTAAAACAACTTTATTGGAGCTATTGAAGTTGCACTTTTTAATAGTTTTCATGGTAGACAGTCCATCTCCTCACTGTTTCCATGAAGATGTTATTGCTATACCAACAATATTAGTATGGCATATACCGTATCGATCTCCCTGTTGATAAACAGGTGACACCACACAATGCATCACTTTAGCTATAAAAACACTTAATATGTTCAATGCCACAGTGACAGTCACAAAAACATCTCCATAGAGACAAGTAGGTCAGGAAAGTTACATAGCACATCACTGGTTCAGTGTGCTGATCCTTTTAGGCCTGCTCCCATATTCATAATGATAGACAACATGTTCATAGAAGTAGTGAGTTAGGGGGCTGACCAAACATAATAGGGTCGGATTACAGATTACACAGGCTAAAAATATGCTGCTTTACACATGACAGGGCTGCTATGACAACAGATGGATGTTTCCTTTGAACGCAGAGGAGACCGAGTACCACGAGGGTGTGGAGGAGGTTGATTTTAATGAATCTCAATGTAAAGCTTTAGGAAGAGAAGTGACTGTGAGTTCAAGAATGGGCCTTATAGAAGCTACCGCTATGTCCTGGGTATTATTTATTCTACCCAAGTCTTAGTAAGATGTCAAAAACTTGCTGGACCTGTATTTTACAATTTTATAATGATTCTTTACAATTTAGGTAAACCAGTAGTCTGAATCTCTCAATTATAACGCAATACACACAGCATATTCAAAGTTGCTGGTGTGTCTAATGTTGGGTTCAATATTTGCAGGTTTAGGGTCTAGTCCTGGTCTATTGCAGGTTTAGTTGTGCTCTAGTCCTGGTCTTTCCACAGGCTTAGTTGATGTTTCTAGTTTATTTATCTACAGTTTAGTCCAAATGTTGCTGTGGTGTGCCCAGTGCCCACCCACATCGATCATGTTCCTCCAGCCTGCAGTCTGTCCGCTCAGGAGGGGCTCGTTGTGGGCCACTCCAGCGTTGTTGATGCACACGTCCACTCCTTTGTGCTGCGTCTTTATGGCTGAAAACATGGACAGGATCTCGTCTTCATTGGACAGGTCACATTTGTACGGGATCAATGTGCCACTGTAACCAGCACTCTGACACTCAGCTGCCAGTTTCTGTAAAACACAAACAGAATAACTCTTGAATTACTCAAAATGGCACATATTACGCTATTTTCTGATCTATATTGTTTCCTCATCAAAACATACCCGGAGTTGTGCTTTGCTTCATTCACACGTTTATCACTAATAATAAAGGGTTACTAAAACATGTGTGAATGAAATTAACACAACTGCTGATGTGTTTTTAATGAGGTAACAGCAGTCTAACATGGCTCACAAGAAGAGATAAAGAGTAGAGATGATCACAAAGAGATTATACAGACAAGTTTAATACCATACTGTGGGATATATCTTGCAGCTCTAAAATAGTAACAAAATATTTTTGATGAAATGTGACTCTACTGTTTAAAACAGGTCATGCGAAAAGCACCGCTGTTATTGCCCGAACAGAGCGACACAGTTCTGCCAGGCACAGCTGCACTAGTCACCTGACCAGGGGGTGTGGCCTGATAAAGACTGCCAGTTATCAGTAATCCTGTTTAAGAAATATCAAGTTGAGGCTTTATGATATATGATATATTTATGATATTAGCATTAGAGGTAGTTGCTTTTCCAACTAGACACCAGTGAAGTCTCTTGATTATTTTTGCTACTAGAATTTATTATTACCATTTATATTTTTTCCTCTTTGTTATTATAATATATTGTGATGTGTGGGTTACGGTGTCCAAGTAATTTTCCTTGTGGATTAATAACGTGTGTCTAAGTCTAAGTCTAAGAATAAGTTACTTCACTGAATGACAGTTTAGTGCTTTGAGAGCATTTGACGAGCCCATAAAGTGCATTACAAGTGTACGGCATTATTCTTATTATTATTAATAAGCACCACAGTTGTTTCCAAACCCTGAGTCCATCTGGAAGACACTAGTCACATGCCTGAAGAGTGCTCCTACAGCTTCTTGGTGACAATGCAGCTGGAGTCTTTCACAGTGAAATAAAAGTCAGAGCTCCAGCCTTTCCCACTGTCTAATCCCAGTCCAACAGGAAGTGCCCGTCTGTTTGTGTGTGGGTGAAGAACTACTGCAGTGGTCAGTGCCAAACCTACACAGTACAGTGAACCATGCCAGTGATAAGCTCCAGTGCCAAAAATAAACAGTTAATTCAGCAAAATCTAAACTGAGCATCTCTGGTCTGCAGCACTCCATCTAGAATTAGACAGGTAATCGGAATATGGATAGTGTCATGAAAATTGTTTTGAAGATATAGAAAATTTCATTATCAAGTATTTTATTACTTCATTTTCAATATCATTATAATACAAAAAATGCAGCAAAAAAATTACCAATGAAAATGGCAATACACTGTATGTAATGCTGTAAACTTCCAAGGGTCTAAGTTGCTCTAATGTGTGTAATTTTACATCTGTCAGGTATTTAAATCTCAACAAATACATTTAAAGACACATTTCATCACAGTCAAATTAAAACACCAGTGACTAAAGATACCAAACAGGCATGCCAGTATTCAATAAAAAATCAAATTGAAAATGTCAAAGTTGATGTAACTGTAAATAGGAGCAAATGACTGTACCGACTTGGAAAAAACTCAGAGCTGATGAACAACTGTAGGGAGATAATTAATGTTAAGTTTTATTATGCTCCATTGAAAAATTAAAACAAATGAGGAAACATAAAGACTCATCATGTAAGACAGGTAACAAAACCTTTATCAATACTCTAAAACCATACAAGCCCAATACAGAGCTTCTATAAAAGAATAGGAGAGCTCTCATCATGTTTATCAATCATTCACTGTGTCACCAAGACTGTAAATGGACTGACGTGAAGGGGCAAGTTGAGAGGAACAGGATAAAAATAAAAGGCAGTGAAGTGCTGAAAGCCTTAAGTGGAGAGCTCCATCGATCTCGCCAGCGCAGCTACGAGCACAGAGATCAGAAATAAGATTTGTCTCTGCCTGACTCGGAGGCTTTCAGATGAGAGGAGTGGTATTATGGGTACCTGGAGTTTACTGAATATATCAAATAAGCATAAAAATGTCTTTTGGCATTTCAGGCAGCAAGCAAATCTTTGGTCCTCTAAGTGATCAGAAGAAACAGTAATGAAAACAGAGGTGTCTTGAAGGGCGTTTCTAGTCTTATAACTATAACAAATGATGCTCTGAGTTGGGTATGTACTACATCCCTGAGTCAGAATTTCGTTACGCTTCTATACAAAATAGTCAGGTTAGTGGGGCTAGTTTGTGAGCGAGCCATTCATCAGAGCGATATTGTCTAACTCAGCAGGGAAAGGATGGCCGCTTGGTGCAGGGGGATTCCCTTGAGGTGTCATTGGCGGCTGATTCCACAGCCCTGGGAAACAGTGAGATCCAGACGAAAGGAGCTGTAAAGGGCGCAGCTGCCTGCACCTCACTGCAGCCCTGGGAAACAGCAAGCTGCAGGTGGTTTCGTGCCAGCCCGTAGGATCAGCTGCCCCAGGTCTGAACCAGGACTGAACCAGGACTGAGCAAGGTCAGAACCAGGTACATACCGAAATGTGATTTTGTGTACACCTCTCTCTATAGTGATAAGTGATCATTTATGCCACTGACACCAATCCTAAAGTAGAATTATCCCCAAAAAACTACAATACGGTAAAAAACAAAAAACGGTAAAAAACAAACTGCAATATAATCAGTCATAGAAGTTATTTATTCAACCGTTTTAAATTTTTCATAGAACAGGAAAAATAACAAAAGCTTCCCATCTAGTACTAAGAAACGTACCTATGTGTACCGATATGGACCCCCAAAATTATTGTTCCATCAAACATGTATTGAATGATAATATAGTTATTATATTAGGCCTAGGTGTTGCTGATCAGTAGTTGTCTGGCCAGCCCAGAATATGTACTTCTCCAACACTCATACTTTAAGATGTGAGTCACAGGTTATATTTCAGTTCTCAGAGTACAGATGGGGGTGCTTGACAGGTGGATTAGCCAATCATGGTCATTTGCCTGTATCACAACAAATATGAATCAATGTGCAAAGCACAAAATGCTGTTAATCTGAGGTGAAAGAAGTTATTTTGTTCTAATCTAAATGATAGATGACCTAGGAACTGATCTGAGTTTGACGTGAGACACTGTGGAGGAGGTGGAGACCAGACTAAGAAGACGTTATACAGAGAGAAGTTGTCTGCATCCCAGGCGAGATCAGCAGTGGTCAAACCTGCATTAGGCATATAATACCAGTTTATAATTATTGTAAATGTCTGTCTTGTAAATGTATTGTAAAGTGTCTGCTTTATGCAGAAAACAAGTTCATTTTGGTTAAGAAAAGGTATAAAAGTAAAAAGTATTTTTTGTTAAACATTATTATAATTCATATGGGAAAATGTTTTTATTTTGCATAGGATGCCATTATAAGTTGTATTACAGCTATGTAGTAGAAATTTCATTTGGTTTGGTGCCACTATTATGACAAAACTTTATGAGAACTTGAGAGAATATCGTAGGTAGGCCCTCAAAGACCTTTAAAGCGAGAGCCATGATTTCAGCAACTAACCAGCTGTACAAGGTCTCTTTTTATTTTATTTTATATTTGTAACGATTGTAATTGTAAAATGTATGTTCTAATAGTGCAGTATGTATGCTGTGTACAGACAAAAAATGCACCACTCGCACAGTTTTCCTTTTGCCTAAAGACCTCCGATGTGACAGGAGGCCACAAGGTAGCTAATTAGGCCTGAGCGCCAGAGGTTGGCAAAGGGCCTATTAGTACCGCATAGCCATGCTCATAGGGGGCGGGAACTAAAATGACGCGACGTGACTCGCCCGTAGTGACCAGGGACCCTTGCCATGATGTAGCAATGCGCCAGAGGTTTCCGAAAATATATAGTTTGTCGGCCAAAATAAAGCGGAACATTGTTCTCGTATCAGAATATTCTTTTTATTTTTCTCCTAACGCACTCACCCATTTTTCACCCAGTGAACAATGACGAAAAGTCACGAAATTTGGCCACGTGTTAGAGACTCCGGATGTCTAACTTTTGGCTATTTCCATTTTCAAAAAATAAATAAAATGACTCGTCAGCGCCCCCTAACGAGACAAAAATGCATTAGGGAATACGAATGACACCAAAAAAAATTTGCATGTAGAATCATGAAATTTAACACAGAAGTTGATCATGAAAAGACGAATAAAAAATATTATTATGGCCACGCCTCCTGACAAACCAGAAGACGACCATCTTGGATTAAAGTTTGTGAAGCTGAAATGCACTCCTCCGCGGGCGTCACCCAAATGGCCTCACATTTGGTCCACATTATCTCCTGGGGCGGAACATCAAAAATATCCACATATCCCAAATCCGGCGACAAAAAATTAGCACAATTTTTGGATATTTACAAATTTGCTCAAACAAACTCTGATTTCAATAAAATTTGACACTTTTTAAACTCTCTACCCTAAAGCTACTGAAAGTGAAAAAAAATAATAATTTGGTGCATTAGCCCCCCCTACAGATTGAAATAAAACGTGACCCCGCAAACACGTTCAAAAATCTTTGAAATCTTCAAAATGCAGTCCGCATTTTGGCTCATGTTGCGTTTGAACGCACTCCTCTGAAGGCGCTTCACCCACAGGGCTGAAAATCACCATACATCATCTAGAGAAGCAGCTTCAAACAATACCTCCATTTAAAAAAAAAACTGTCACGGTTTACGTGTGGCGAAATCACAAAGTTCAATCAAAATTTAGACAAGCTTCAATGTCAAGATTTGCTCCCATTGGCACAGATTTCGTCCGATCGTGCTGAAATTTGAGTCACTGATGCTGATCTCGGCCTGAATATAAAACACTATAAAGCATATGGGAAATTACACTATAACTAGACATGAAACATCAACATTATCGGATTTGTACCAAGTTTGGGAATTAAATTCTATGCATGACTACGAGCAAAAAAAAATATTATGGACATGGGGAATTTTTCACTGTTGGCCAGGAGGGGGCGCAAAGTCTCCTCAAAAATCATTTAAAGGTGCACTATGTAATTTTTCTGATGGAGGATGTGTTGGCCTGGGAAATTTGAATCACTAATACGTGATCTTGGCCTGAATATAACACACTGTAAAGCATATGAAAAGTGTGGTTGGGGTTTATGGTTATTAGGGTTAGTGTGGGGTAGGGGTGTGTTCAAAAAATCGATACGGGGATACATCGTCGTGGGCCTCTTGGCGATACACGTATCGATATGGAGGTGTCAGTATCGATATTTTACATGCAACAAACATTATTTATCAAGCTTCAGCAAACTGCGTCTGATAAGTTATCCTTGCTTGCAATGCGCATTTCGTATTGTCAAAGGCAGCATTCCTTCTGCAACTCCATCCTCATTTATCATCCTTTTGGACATTTAATTTGCTCTTTGTTTTCTGTGAATGCCTCTACTGTTGTTAATGATATTGTTCTTTGCTATCTGCTGACCACTATGATACTTAGATGCTCAAATAAAAAGAGAGACTCATGCGGATCATGTGGCTCATGTGGCCATACCGGTTTGTCAAAGCCTGATCCCGTCAGATCTCAGAAGCTAAGCAGGGCCGGGCCTGGTTAGTACTTGGATGGGAGACCACTGGAAATTTCAGGTGCCACAGGGGGGCACCAGTCACAAAAACTATCGTTGTGTCCTTAGGCAAGACACCACCCACATTGCCTAGTATGAAAGTGGTGTGTGTGTGTGTGTGTGTGTGAGTGGTGGTGGTGGCCGGAGGGGCTGATGGCGCAGACTGGCAGCCTCGCTTCTGTCAGTCTGCCCCAGGGCAGCTATGGCTACAATAGTAGCACCACCACCACCAGGTATGGAATGAATGAATCATGCTCTGTAAAGCGTCTTTGAGTGTCCTAAAACAATTATTATTATTATTATTATTATTATTATTATTATTATTATTATTATTATTATTATTATTATTATTATTATTATTATTATTATTATTATTATTATTATTATTATTATTATCATGACTGTGCAGGGGAGGTGGAGTAGGGGTGGGGCTGGAACAGATGGACAGCAAACACGAAACTAACAAATACAATGTCACCTTTTTATACAAAGAAAGCACAAAGAAGTTTACCCTTAAATATCTCAATTCATGGATATTTGTGGTTTAATTAAGGACACAACTCAAAAGACTGGGATTAAACAACCTCATAACATATCATTTAAAGGCCATGTACCCATTTGTTCCCCATTTGTGAGCAAACTTTTTTTCTTTTTTTCTTGCCCCAGTACAGATATATTTTAAGCAGCACTGCACTGTCTGTATTTTTTATTTTATTTTAGGGGTGGGCGATATCTCAATATTTAAAATATATCGAGATATTTTTGAAACTCGATATGAATTCTGACATATCGATATATCGCTATAATGCTTACGTTTATTTCTGGTTTCGCCGCTTCGCTTGTTTTGCCTTCTCTGTGCCGCGCTCGCCTCCGCCTCCTCGCGTTTGTCCGCTGAGCTCCTCCACGGAGCCCGGGCCTGGCCTCGGACTAAACCAGGACTAGGAGTAAACCAGGACTAAACGTGGCCGCAGAGCCCGGGACTCGGTCGCGGACTAAACCAAGACTGGGACCAGGGCTCTACAGTGCGTCCATTTCACTGCATTTGCGAATAAATATTTCGTTGTGCGAACGAGGAAAACAAACAGCATCTGTGTGAGTGCTTCTGCAGCCACAATAAGAACTGCGCACAGACGTAACATGACGAGTTAAACTTTCTAAATGCACCTGCCCAGCGCAAGCGCAACCGAACTGTCCCCGGGCACGACACCTCCGACCGCGCACGACTCCAGCATACGAGCTCCGCGTGTGGCTGATATCACTCATACGAACAAACTCCGCTTCAAAACACACCCACACTCCCCTTACACGAGGAGCGCCCCGCAGCAGGACCCACACCTGCCCCACCACTCATTAGACACCCCCACACCGCTGGACTTCCTTCTCTAAAGCGAGCGCATTTGGACTCGGTCTTGTCTCGGACTCAAGGTCTGAATACTGAGTGTGATCATATTTGTCACAATGTGCGTTTGGTTTGGTAAATGTGCAGAGACTAAATATCACTTTAAAACAAGAGAATGTGACTCCAGTTAGGAATGTCAAAATACAGGTTTAAAAATCCTACACACTTTTTTCACTTTGAAGTAGTTTTCTTTAAAGTACCAGTGGAAGTTCTCTTAAAGAAGAGGTTCTTAAACTGTGGGTGAGGGTCCCAAAAGGGGCACAGAGTGTTTAAGTGCAGAACTAAATGAATATTAATCAGATAAAATTTGTTTGTTGTTTTTGCAGTAGTTTGAGAGGGGGTTATTTTTCCTGTAAAGATATCGAGATATATATCATATATCGAGATATAGCAAAAATATATCGAGATATATTTTTTCATATCGCCCAGCCTTATTTTATTTATTTATTTTTTAAAGGGGGACCATGTACAAACATAAATGTTACCATTTGATGCATTGTACCTAAGGCTAATTTACATCTGCAGTCCCCTGGCAGGGAAACAACCCCTTTTAAAAGCTAAACACTTTAGTCACAGACTACTAAGGGTTGACCACCACATTACATATAAACATACACTATTTACACATAAAATTCACTACAACCTTACATACACATACAGGAACACATTCATACAGAGCCAGTACCAATAGAGCACAAGACTAATGGTTACAACATTGAGTGCTCTTTAGATGTTTTTTTAGTTCTGTTTTAAAGCTTCTGAGTGTAACACAGGATTTAATAGAATCAGGCAGCATATTCCACTGTGTTGTGGCCTTCAATCAAAATGCAGACTGCCCAAAAGCAGAGCGGTGAAAAGGTACAACACAGTCATGAAGTGACGCTATTCTTGTGGATCGTACAGAACCTGCAGCACGAGCACCCACAAAATCATTCAAGCAGTCAGGAGCCAAGCCATTTAGAATTTTGCTTTAAGTTTTCAAAACTCAAAAGATTGTGTTTGGCCAAGATGTTACAATGATGGTGCATTAGAGGCTTTTTATCAAAAATCTTTAAAGCTTGTTTATACACTGACTCTTAAGGTCTAATTGCAGTTTCCTCGATTGTCCCCAACGTGTAATACAATAGGAAAAATGGGAAAAAATAAGCATGCATAAAAGTCCTGGCTGCGTCTAAAGAGAGACAAGGTCGAATGTGTCTAAAGTTAGCCATGCTATATTTGATTGTTTTTATTGTATTCTTAATAGGTTTTTAAAAATTTAGATTTGAGTCTAATGTGACCCCGAGATATTTAAATTCAGACACACTGACAATCTTCTCTTTCTTTATGAAAACGTCTTGAAAACGTATATTAGTTTTGGAAAAAAATATGGCTTTGGTTTTACTGATATTTAGGCAAAGACAGGATCGCTCGAGCCATTCAGTCACATCTTCCAAAGCCTTGGAAAGTTTTTCAGCTGCCAGGTGACTGGTTTTAGCATGAGTATATAATACTGTGTCATCAGCGTATAGCTGTGTACGCTCTGACAGTACTGTGGGAGGTCATTAATATAGAGGCTGAAGAAGCATCTAATTGAAGCATTTTATTGTCAGGTTAGCACTGTTAGCATTGTCATTAACACAAAATCACAGTGTATAATTAGGATGCTTGGAATGCATTTGGACAACTTTGGACCACTGCAAACAGTTTAAAGTAACGTTTAACTTTTCTGCTGGTCTATCAAGTACAACAAGAAACAAGAAAGTTACACACACCCCCAGTTTTTAAGAGTAAAAATTAAGTAGAGCGCATTTAATCACCCTTCTTTAATGTGATATAGAAATAGAAGAGTGGTGCTGTGTGTGGGGTCAAAGGTTACACCAGGCTGTATAATAGGATTGTGGTGGAGCAGAAGGGAGGGATGTTTGAGTGATTATCTCCGAGCGCCTCCGAAAGACCGCCACTAAAAGGTCTAAAGGTTGGACTGGGTGGTTTTACTGCCCCGGCTCAGGATGGTCTAATCTAGATGGAGAGATAAAAGCAACAAGCAAAGCACCACACCTCAAGACCGGCTAGGGCAATTTCTACTGATTTTAAAACGATTATTATAGCAGTTTTATAAGGAAAGTGCAAACACAAGTACTGGAGCAATGTTGTTATGTTATTGTGTTGATTTGATTTTAATATTAAACACTTTGGTCACCTTGTGTTGTAAAGGGCTCTATAAATAAAGTTTGATTGATTGAATACATTTTTTAATATTTTGGGACTCAATATATATATCATATGTACATATTTTCTTTGCAATAATGAGGAGATTTCTGCTTTATGTATCCTAGCTTCCATATTATTGTTTATCATGACATTTCTCTGAGGCTATATATTGTCCAGCACCACGGCTTTGTTCTGTTGCTTATCCACCACTGCTATGTCTGGTTGGTTCGCCATCACCATTCTGTCAGTCTGTATCTGGAAGTCCTACAGGATCTTGGCTTGGTCATTCTCCACTACCTTTGAAGGTGTTTCCCACCTTGACCTTGGGATCTGCAGCCCGTACTCTGCACAGATGTTTCTGTACACTATGCCCAGTGCCCACCACTTGGATATCTATCCATGTATGCTTTGCCAGCATCTTACATCCAGCAATTATGTGCTGGACTGTTTCAGGTGCCTCTTTGCACAGCCTACACCTTGGGTCTGGTGTGGTAGATCTGAGCCTCTATTGCCGAGGTGCTCAAGGCTCCTGTGCAGCCAGGATGAGTGTCTTCATGCTGTCCTTCAGACCAGCCCAAGCCATTGGTAGGATTTGGTAGGAGGTCCCTCCAGCACCTCTTCCTCTGCGCCCCACTGTCTGAGACATTCTCTGAGCACAAAATCAGTCTGGGCCTTGTCACTGATGTACTTGTAGAGCTTGGATGTTTCATCCTGGACAGTGGTTCCCACACTCATTAGTCCTCGGCCTCCTTCCTTTTGGCTTCTTAGGACTTGTCTTACTTATTGCAGGTATTTGGCCGTAGCCGCTTTCCTTGTTACCTCTTCAAGGTTGCCATTTGCCTGTGGGATACCAAGGTACTTGTAACTGTCCTCAGTGTGACAATGTGACACCCCCTCTGTATGTATAAAGAGCTGATATGAAATACCTGCTTGTCATCGCCTGATCTTATCAAATCTCGGAAGGTCAGCTAAGGCTGAGCCTGGTTAGTACTTGGGAGTAATGAGACACCACTGGGAATAACAGGTGCCACAGTGGGGCAGCAGCAGCTCTGGTATAAACTGTTGTTGTCCTTGGGCAAGACACTTCACCAACCTGTGGGCAGGATATCCACTTGGTGTTTGCCCTTTAATCAATCAGAACACAAACTAGATGTTTGCATTTACCACATATTTAATTAGTAACCCACCAAGTTTATATTGCAAGTTTATATTTACCTGCAATATAAAAGATTACAAGAGGAAAATATTTTAACCCTAGCATTAGCACCATTACCTTGTTGTAGGACTTGTGTTGTAGCACTCAGAAGCAGATTTGTATGTTCAATTAGTTTTTCACATGGGAACAGCGCTAACCTATATTTACTTTGTTTATAGTTAAAACAAGCCTAGAGTTGTTTCTGTTGAGCCAGCTTGAATCTCATGTCTCCTCATGTCTCCACATCATGTGATACCAGCAGTCATTGAACACAACTCCCAACAGCAGTTAATCAGTGGCACATACAATAACACAGGGCTATGCTATACTCCACTTTCTGTGGATATTTACCTGAAACTGTTGTAGGAAGAGTCATATTTATGGTCTCTAAGCCTGAAGGAAAAAATAAAAATACTGTATGTATTGTATTGTGAGCGCTATAGATAGTAGGGCAGACCAATTTTGGAATTTTCCTGAAGTATTGCGATTTGATTTACAAAGGATTGAGTGCTTATTGTAAAAACCTGGAGTAGTTGTTTACATTACATAAGCATTAAGAAGTATCTGATATGATGACTTACACAGATACATGGATGGATGGATATGTACTTGTCATTGTTGGTGTAACATAAACAGGGCTGAGTCTGAGTTTGTTGCCACCACTTAAATTTCAAGCCAAAAACAAATACTCCGAAAGCGTTACCAAGACCACCAACAGTCAACGAACGCACCATGGTAACTAAATGGAGATGATATGTAAAAAGGATTCTAAACCAAGAGGACCCTAAAGTGCTTGCCAAACAAAACAAAAAAAAAAAATCAAACAAGCGCCCAGCAACAAATCCAATGTGGCGGCTATTAAAGTGACAACAACCTGGACTGCATTCTTCATCAAACCCCTTGACCTTCTATTTTCTGCACAATACACTCAGTGAACCCATGTTATGTAATGTCATTTTTTTTCCCTCTGTGCCATATTTATGCACACAGAATCTCCCATCATAGCTCAAAAGAACAAAGCAAAAATTACTTAAAATGTGAATTATGAAACTTTGCTAGAAGAGGGCCCACCACCTGCACTATACAGATGTTACTGCTTTCCCTAGAATGTTCCAGAGTATGGCTTTAAAACATGCATTTCCACTGTGCCTAGACTGAGTTACATGTCAGATCTATCTGAGCGGTAACGCTATTCACCATAAGAATGCATTGTTTTTGAAAATATTTCTTTAGCATTAATAATACCTAACTGAGCAGCCCAAAGAAAATACACACATTTAATGCCATACAGTGAGACATTACAAGTAAACCAATAGCATCCCTCAGTTATATAGTCCACCTTTAATGAGCTGATTGTTTCAAGGACTACAAGGTCCAATTACCAGGAAAGGATGTAAAAAAAAAAAAAGAGGTAAAACCTTGCTTCCATCATAAGTTTACTATCTGTTCCAGGACTAGGGCGTTTGTCAGTAATGGGTCAGGTGGAAAATGGAAGTGGAAAAAGGCTCTGCATGAATGACAACACAACAAACAGCAGGTAACACGATGACCCCAGCAGAAATTCAACACAGGAAATAAGATGGCTGAATAAGTTTTTTTAAGGATAAGCAGTATTAGAAATGTGATCCTGCAGACGGAGATTATGCACGCAATTATTAATTAAAAATTAAATCACATCTGAAGGAGCAGAGCTAAACACGCTGTCAGTCTGGGTTTGGCTGTGAACTGGATTCCACTCAAAATAATAAGGCAGTTTAACTTTTAGCCATTTGTTATTAGAAGGGGAGAAAAATTACTCAAATAAATGTAAATAGTATTTCCCAGAGGTTTATACTAAGACAATGTGGCACAAGTGATCCAACCAATTCATGGAAAAATACAATACTACAAACAAAGTATAAATTGCTTTACAAGTTTTTGGTCGGCTTATAGTATTCTTGGGAAACACTATGTAACTGAATAAATGTAACAGAACTACCCGCCTCGTACTGTATTCAGATTCATAATATAATTCCTACAGTAAAAGCCAACCCAGACAAAGGGACTAAAGCTGCCTGACCTGACCCACTTCATCCCTCTGTATTAGTGTGCATGAGGGCTCACAGATTTTCAAAGAGCAACAAGTGACTAAACCTAAAAAAAAAGTCCAAAAAAGCAACCGTGTCTCACAAAAATATGCCCAAAAAGAAGCTACTTTTAAAACATTTGCCACTGAACAATGAGAAGCACATAATGTAGATAAATAATAGCTTTAAAACTATGAAATTATTATCACTATTTATATTTTTACTGTTTATTATTACATTTATTGTTATGTATGAGCTACTGTGTCCAAATAATTTCCCTTGTCAATCAATCAAGTGTACGTAAGTCTATTTCAGTCACTACTGCGTTTCTTAACAGCTAAAATGAAAAAGCACAACATACATTGATTGTCATACATTTGCAATACATTTCCCCCCCCAGAAAAGCAGCCCAGCATTGCTATAAAAAGTGGACTTGGCAACTCTGGTGTGTATTCACTGTGAAATGCCGGACAGGCCTAGCTAAACTCTGCATGGTGTTCTGTGGGGATGATGGGAGGAGGCACTGACAGGAGCAAGGAGAGGCTGACATGAGGAGGGAGAGGCAGAGTGACTTTTATTATAACACCTCTGCTCTGTTTGATGCATGACTGGGCACATTGTGTGGAGGGCTCCGGACTCACGCTGGTCCACACTCTGCTGTTGCTGCTGGGGAGGGCTTGGGCAGGCAGAACAGTGGGGTTCTAATGGGAAACACTGCAGAGAGCAAATACGAATCCTTTACTATGTGCATATTTACCCTTTGTTCAGCAACAGTTTGGCTTAAAGCTTGGACAAAGTGCATTTTTTGGTAGGGTTACTTAGTCCTGTCACGATAATTACTATATTGACTTATTGTTATATATGACACAAAGAACAATACTTTTCATAGTTTTTCAATATTTTTTTTCTTATTTTGTGGTAATGTTAAGCCTATTTGAGTTTGTAGTTGGTCAAATAATTAACATCTAGGATCCTATAGATTCTAAAATTAACTACTAAAATGTTTAATTGTGCTATTTATTTAATTTTCTTTTAGAATTGGGTTCACACAGAAAAGGTTTACAGGAGAATCATGTTTCAGGTTTACTGCTTCAGTCAAACAAGTAGTTTCAAATTCAATATTATCGTTTATTGTGATATTTTTCTACAGCAATATATCCTACTTCAAAATGTGCTATTCTGACAGGCCTAGGGCTCCTCAACTAAAATCATGTTTTTAAAAAACTTGCTGTGATTCAAACAATGATTTGCTTAGAGAGAAGGTAGTTCATCATCAAATAAAGAAAATTAAATATAAGCAGGTGACGTATCTCTGTGAGCAACTCAACACATGCGCATTGAAAGCACTTACTATTAGATTTGAATTGAAATTTGATTAAATTGCAGTCCTGTTCACCCAGAACATCTTTATGCAAAACACATTACACAGGTTTAACTTAATTATAGAGTTGATTGCATTAGCTAACACTTTATTAGTGGTTCCCAGTAAAGCGGTAATTCAAGAAGCTATCATACAGTCAGATGATAGGTGTGAAATGCGCAGCCAAAGTATAGACACTTTGATACAACACATGGAAAAGGATGTGCAAAGTAGTATGCAGTATCCAGTTTGTTATGTGTTGGTGCTCTGTGTATATTTCCCTAAATGTTTAAAAATAAGAAGATTATACTATATGTTAAATGAGATGCTACGAGATGCTCTCATTAGGCCTGGATGTGTCATTTGAGCCTCATTATCCCATCCTCTAATGATTTTTCATCAGGACCTGTGGAGAGTTAAAGTAGTGTGACAATGCTTCCCGTTGATTTTTACAAATGACTGTAAGTTTTTGTAAGTGATCCTGTTTATATGGGCGTTATAGTGCCTTTTATGGTTGTGTGGTTTACAGTACAATACCTTAAGGCTATTGTTTCTATGTAGGAACTAATAAAGAAGTTTATTAGAAATCCAGTATCTTATCTTGAGGAAATATTAGTTGCAATGTTCCAGATAAAGACTGATTTGTTACAGATACAGGTCTGTGAAGAGGCAACCCCGCTCACAGTCAGAATGCCTGTTTTTCTAGTTTGTTTTTTTTTTGAGCTATAAAACCACCTGTAATTGAATAAATGTAAGGTAGATCTGTTTAGTGTCATATTGTGGAACATTCTAAGCAGAGCAATGACACATCCATGGAAACAAAAAGTGACGGACCCCCAACCGAAAAGTTACACAGTTTAAATGTATCTTAAAATAATCAGGTTTGTCAATGATATGCTTAGGGCTTTTTACTTTAGATGTCTATAGCCAATCTGTCAGTAAAAGCGTGTGATTTGGTGGAAGAAATGTCACTATTTTTATTTGTTTTAATTAGACAAAAAAGTCTGTATTCAAAATAGTTACTGATCAATGTGAAAGAAAAAAAAGTGATCATATTTTTAATTTAATCTGCCTCAGTGGTTTGAGTTTACTGAGTGTTGGGGCTATTTGGATGTGGTCTTGTGGACTCCATTCCAGTCCACAGCCCTTGGTGACCACACGTTTTCAGTGCTCCCCCTCCACTCCACAACCTTAGACACTACACAATACCACAACACAACTCTCCACAACTCTCTACACTTTGTTAGACACATGAAAAAGAAAAAACTCACAATTGGAACTGAAAAGACATTTCACTCTTCTCTGTAACAGAATGTGAAGAAACTATTGAACAGATTTGGCAATGTTTAACTTATTGAAACAAGTCAAGAACAGTTGGTGATGGAGGCTCTCATCCCCCATAAGGAGCAGGCCAACCTTGGCATCAGTACAGCAAGAGCCCAGTTTACAAAGCACAGAGGACAATACTGGCTTTGTGCCTCCACACACAGATGTATCTTTGAGGTCTCACATGTGATGAAATCTGAAGACAATGAAGGAAATCAGATAATATGCTATGGTATTATATCATGTTGCATGATAAACAGTAAGGAATTATCTTGCCTCAAGTGGTAAAATGTGGAAGAATGTTTGTGTTGTCCCCAAGGCTGGAAAATAATGAAAAATAATGGCATGTGATGGACATCCACTGTAACAAGGGACGTCATGATATCAAATTTTAGGTTACAACACAAGAAAATTATTCACAAGTACTGTGCATGACCAAACAACAGTGAAATACTACTGGATCCTACCTGGACAAATGAGAGATTATACAGATTAGAAATTAAGGTGTATTTTCTAGACAATAGTTTGAATATTGAAAAAATGCTTCTAAAGATCCCACGATTATGGGATTTTAGGTTACAACACAAGAAAATTATTCACAAGTACTGTGCATGACCAAACAACAGTGAAATACTACTGGATCCTACCTGGACAAATGAGAGATTATACAGATTAGAAATTAAGGTGTATTTTCTAGACAATAGTTTGAATATTGAAAAAATGCTTCTAAAGATCCCACGATTATGATTCTTTAGTTCTTAGGATTATGTTGTGACCTGAATAATCACAAGTTATTAATTATAAATTATTATAAATATTAACCTATTAGTCTTGAGAACTCTACCCATAACAAAGATTATGAATGATATGATTTTCCAGTACAATACCACGTCACTGATTCAACAATGAAGGCCACAATTTCAACAATGTGTATAAAAAATGCCATTTGCTATTAATTAATTAATAAGACATGAAGTACTGGTAGTGCCGAAGCCATCCAACCATAAAACAAGCCTTTGTATTTGATATGCTTTACAGTGGGACTTCAAAGCAGCACTGACCTTGTTTGAGGCTTATACAAGTCACACTAAACAGAGGCGAGCTAGTGCAGTTAACTATTGACAGCGGACCCATGTGACCAGAGTATGAATGGAGGGTGCCATTGCACAACACTGAGGGGTGTGGGTGTGTAGACATGCAGCAAAAATATGTTGTAGCACTGTTGGACTTTATCAAAACAAATTTTTAAAAGAAAGAGAAGATTAGATAGAGTAAATACGGTATCTGAGGAGGAATGACAGGGTTATTTGTCCACTAGCTCAGAGAGGACGCAGATCTTTGCTTAAGATGAATAACAAATTTCAGCTCTGTGGACAATGGAGATTGAGAACATCTTCTGCAAGCCCCTAGCTGTAAAAAAGGAGACTGGCTTAATTATTGGCTCTTTAGATAAGGAAAGTTCAGTGTCTTATGGATTAAGGAAAGGCCCTGAAGAGGTGTGCCCTTTCAGTCAATACTGTGGGAAAATATTTCATGCAATAATTCACAGAAACAACCACGTATCCAAGTATTTTTCACTGTGTTAAATTAAATAATATATATTTTTGTTAATTGTTGAATTGAAACTCACAATTTCATATCTATAATGGGGTTAAATCTGACCAAAAATTATGAAAAGATTTATCACTGTAAAGCTAGGAAAGCAAGACTTATGTTGTAAGCGGTTATCTTCTGTCAATCAATGGTAAATGCGCTCCCATTACAGTATAATGAATAACAGGATAAAGGAAGGTGGTGACGCTGATTATCAGGCGTTACACATTAATAAGAAGCTAATGATATTATAAAATTCAATCTATGAAGTGCTCTTATAAGTGTAAATTTTTGTCCCCTGTGTCTCGTGCTTTGTCAAGTTTCGTAATTAGAAGCTGCATATAAAACAAACACGATTATGTCCACCAGGCAATTTATACAGGATGAAATGTTTAAAAGCTTTAAAAACTATTACGATCCCATATGACATTGAAGACCAGATAAAGCTAGCGTTTGTTATGCTAGTTAAGCTACTGTTAGCCAGACTGTTGTGTAGTGAGAGAGCTAGCCGTTCAGTCGCAGTGATTCATTCATAGCGGCCAGTGATACTCTGTAAACTTACCTCTATTTTGTCGACATTCCTGGCGCAGCCCACCACTCTCATTCCCTGCTGGACCAGTGCCCGAGCGATCGCTGCTCCGATCCCCACAGAGGCACCGGTGACCAGGGCCACTCTGCCCTTCCAGCGCTCCATCCCCGCCGCACCGGCTCTAGCTGCACCAGCCCGGATTTACAGCCCCGTTTCCCTGAGCGTCTCCGACCCGCTCCACTCACGAGGTGCCTTGAGAGTATCTGGTGTTGGGAGCAGTGTGATAAAGAGGGAAATGTGGTCCAGTTTCAATCGCATCCAGATAATCCAGGGAAGAGGCGGTCAGAGCGCCACAGCCCAGTCCATCCGCTCACAGTGATCCAAACGGAGTACAGTAGTGCTGCTCGGGTCGCTTCACCTCCTACTTTCTGTTTGAGCTTGTAAATTGGTGTTCACGATCCTCTAGTTTAAGTGGATGTCTGCTGCCATCTATAGGTAATATGTAAAATTTATATTCAAATCCATATACGGACACTTATAATAAAGATTCTTTATTCAGTAAATTATTTTAATCACATTACACCCACATCCCTATCACAAATATATTTAATGTCTGTAAAATCTTCATATTCAATCATTTCTGTACAGTGTACACTTAATCTATCACCAATACATAGGCGTGTCACCAAATTTAACAAACATTAAAAAGTCACAATAAGACTAAAGGTCACAGCTTGTAAAGCTGATGAACAAGTGCACTGTGCTCCTAATCAGCAGTTCTACACAGAACCAACAAGCTAGGCCAGGTCAGAGAATTATTGAGTTGAGTGTTATACGAGATGAGAAAAGTGTGTGAAAAGTGCAAGTTAAACATGACTAAACATAAACACATTTCACTAGAGAGCAACTTTAATGCAGCTATTGACACTAGCTGTGGCCAACCACTTTCCTCCTTGTAGCGGCATGGCAATAGTCAAAGAATCTTTTCTTAATGCGCTGGCGGAATAGATGGCGTTCTTGGAGGAATGTTGGATGTTTTTCATAGAATGACTGGATTTCCTCTTTGGTTAAGCCATTCTCTTCATTTGAATAAACCGCTGACTCCTGTGTCAACACAGAACTGTTCAAGATCTCAACATATCTTTATACTTTGTATATACGCATAACAACATGCAGTCAGTGGTGTAAACATTTAGACACCAACCTGTAGTTCCAAAAGAGTAATTTTGAACCCACAGTCAGGTTTATGTGCAATCCAAGGCCAATGTAAGGTGCTGTTGGCCAAAGTATTTCCACACGAAAGGGTTTCATTGTTTGGGCACAAGTGCAATAGTTGTTGTTCATCCTTATGTCCCTGTAACAATTGTAAATAAGTTCATTCAGACAATTCAGAAGAACAGGAGTCCGTAAATGTGCTCCACGATCCTGTACCTCATTGTTGCATAGATCAGAGCATGTTCCTTTTTTACTTGTGCATTGCTCTTCATTCTGCCAACAGTCCAAACAACAGTCCGCTCCATCCTCAGTACAAATGGGGATATTACTGTTATCACCTTTGAGATGAACAAAGCACAGTGTTAAACATGCCAATGACTGTCTATAGTGGGTTTTCTCATCAGTCCTGATCAGACCTGTTTCATCATGGTTGCAAATTCCATCTGAGCAGGCAACATCTGAACCTTCTCGTGAGCAAATTTCACTGCTTGATGAGTAACCACAGTCACTACCGTTGCTGCGCATGGACAGATCTTTAGAAAAATATGAATAAATATCAGTTAGTGATATAAATGTAAAACTATTGTATTATAACATTCTGGCAGTTACCTTGTTTGGTGTTGCCTGAGCATGTGCAGGACATGTTTATGTTTGTAGTGATTGGGTCTTGACAGACATTTTCATCTTCATAATGGCTTTCACAGCCATGGCAGCAGCTCTCCACAGACTCAACAGATCCCTGAATTAAGGCATAAACAATACACTTAAATAACGCTAAACGCAGAATCCCAATGCCAGTGTTACAACAAATTACCACGTCAGGGACTCTCTTCTCAATCTCCGCTTCCTGTTCAGCCATCTCATTGCCACACTTATTTTTGCGACGGTTTTTCTTCTTTTGTCTTTTTTTCTCCAGTTTTAGCTCTTTAGCCCTCTCCTCTTCAGACAACTCCTCAAAAAACTGCTCTAGTCGACTGATGCCCTCCAACTTCTCCACTGCAATCTTGAATTTTAGAACAAACATGCTTAAAGACCAATCATAATAATTAACCTTTTACTCTAACATGATTCTTACTAAACATACCTCAAAACTTTTACGTAGTGCATCAATTCCCAAATGAAATAAAACCTGCCACGTCTGCTCTTCGGCTCGTAATTTCTGCCAGATTCTGTGCAGTCGTTCATAAAGGTGAATACCTATACAGGTAAGGACCTCTTCTTGTGCAATATCAATAGTCTTGGCATGTCTCTCTCTTCGTCTGTGAATAAAATGTTTTGTCAAACATATTCTTTAAATTTATTTTCAACTAAAATTCTACTTAAAAATATACTTACTCATAGCCCCCAGAAAGCTCAGGTTCAGCCCGACCAAGAAGGTGAGCAATGAAGTCAGTCTTAGAGTACACATGTATGTGGCGTTCATGTGGACAGCAGCACAAACCCTCAAACAGAGAAGCACAGTAGCCCTTCTCTTTACTGCTGTCCAAGTCCCCTACAAGGATGTTGTATGCTCTTAGCACTTTATTTTTACAGTCAGCGCAAAATCTGCAAATGGGTACACATTTTGAATTACAATTGGGTGGTTACAGATAAAAATGTATTTTCAAATGCTGATTAAAAGCCATATTAGTTATAATTACTTGTGTTTACGCAAGTATTCCTCTAGTGTCTCTAGGAGACATGTGCTATCGATGACCACCACCTCATCCCTACATTCTTGTGACATGAGCTCCCACACATCCATCCAGCTTCCCCTGCAATCAAGTACACACAGTTTAAAAAATAAATAAAAATCAGGACCAAAAGATGATTTAGCATAACAATGTAGGTTTTATTTTGCTGTGTATCACGTACCCTAAAGGCTTGGGTTTGTGTGTATCTAAGGAGTGTAACTGACATCGTTTATTTTTTTTGCTTTTTGGAATGGCATCAATCAAATCATTTAACTTTGACCTATTTAGAAAAACAAAGAGGATTATTAGGAATATAAAGTTGACAGAAAGTGACTGACATTCCCCTTGTCCCACCAGTTTAGCTTGAACATTTTCCTGAATAAGATGTTTTATATTTTAGTAGCATTACTATAAAACACAGTAAGTATCCAAAATAAACTTACCCATGAATGTAGAAGAGAGTGTAAAGCTTCTTCAAATCTGACATGCAGGACTTTGTTACAGAAAGCATGCCTGTAGATTTCACAGTGAGGGGTTCCAAAGCTGGGCTCCCTGATTCAACAAGATGAGAAAAGAGGCGCTCCACACTCCTCCTACACCCCACACATGGAACAAACTGTGACAGAGCACTGTAGACCTCTCTTGATGTCACCATTAGAGCAATATTCAAGTCCTGATGTGTCAATTTGGAGTAATACTGAAAGATAAACACAAACTTGTAAAAATAAAATCCACAAGTTAGCAGTATATTTCAAGAGGTATGCTTCTCTTCACTAACCTTAGAAAACTGTTTAAAAGAGGGGGAATTGATATCATTGCCATCAACATCAGCAACACTGTCAGGAAATTCTATAACCATCTGAAAAAAACGTGCATATTGAGGAATGGAATTTATCAAGCCTCACCATTAATAGGCTCCATATTTTTTTTAATTCTACATTTAAAATACTGCATTTGGTTACTTACAGTTAAGCTGTCATCAATGTACAGTGGGATCTGTCTGGCAAGAAATGGGTATTCTTCTTCCCCGTCCCGACATATTGCAACCAAACGTGCCATAATTTATGGCCTCCACCGAAAGTCACCTACAGGGTTTAAACAATAAGATCAATATCTAACCAAAGTTTATTTTAACACAAGTTACGATTACTTTGTTGTTTCGAATGCTTATGGACCCAAGTGACTGAAGAAAAGCAACAGGAGACAGATTCAGAAACTATTTGCAAATAAAATGTTTTGTCTAAACCAATACCTAGAAACATAAAAAGCATGGGATTATTGTTATAAAAGTATGAAATAACGTGCACTTATGATAAATCTATATTCCTATGAAGCTCAATGCCAATCCGAATGCTAGTTTGCTAGCTAACGTTAGCACCAATAGCACGAACCAAATTTGACAGTGTAACTTTGAATTAGCCAAGAGTTAACTGAAAATGCTATTGCGGCATGTATTTTCTTCTTTTATCACTAACACAATCACGCCAATATTTTACTACAGATTCAAACAAACCTTTTGAGACACAGTCTACAACCGGTCTTTACCCATGTCCAAACTTGAGTGTGACTGCCTACATTAGCATTGTTGTCCTACTTAGCTTCAGTTAGCAAGCTAATATAAAGTAACCAACGCAAGTTAAAGACAACTTTTAGAAGCAGAGTAATTATCAGTATCCACAACCAGGTTTAGCATAAAAACAACAATAACATTACATGCACTCCATTTCCTTCTTACCTCCAATACAATTTTAAAAACAAAAACAAGTGCGGCTGCTCAGGACGGAACCTTCATCACTACTGTGACCTTTGCCCCCAGCCCAGGTTGCCAGATCTGCTACGCGGTTTTTAGCATTACTATCACGTCCCAAATAATTTCATCCATGACTATGATTTCATGCAGTATCTAAATCTTGTTGCTATCCATCTTTAAAATAAAATATATACATACACAAACTGTTTTTCATAGTAAATAAGCACAAGAATCCTACAATGTATCAATCCTTGAACCATAGACTATATACAGTCTATGTCTTGAACCTACATAGTTGTACATTACTCAGTAAAAATACAAAATTTGATGACGTTAAAAAGGCATTTTTATTTTTACATGCACTTGATGAGTATAACAACACAAACATTCACAAAGTTTCAACTATGCATTTATTAAAATTAGTTTACCAGAACTTTATTGTAATTCCAAAGATATGTAGAACATATATTATAAAACAATTCAGAAACATGTAAGACAGCAAAACACACAAAGAGAACTCCTTAGTACAATTTAGTGTATCCACTACTGAGTTTGTCACTCCTGTGATGACATTAGCAAGCAGGAAAAATATCAGCAGATTTCTGTTGACAGCTTGAAAAAGGCAAAGTCTTTTCAAATCATCTTTATTTTTCAGCGGTGAAAGGTCTTCCTTTTTTCTGCACAGACTCCATGAAGATGGCACACAATCAACACTGAATGCCTTTTTAGATAACACAAGAAGCAAATCAGCCAAACCAAGAGAACTTAAAAAGAAGAGGGACTGGGCAATGCTCCAAAAATAAAAAGGTAAATTAACCAAGCGCCGGGAAACAGGCTCTAGGTGTACCTGACATAAACACACAGCAGCATACAGACCCAGACTTGACATCAAAAAATAAATAAGTGCACGTAGCCACTCTTTTACAGTCACACGCTGATGCATAATGTACACTCCCACATGTACACCTGCAAGGTAGATGGCCACATATCCCACTGCAGAGAATACACCCTCTTTGTTGGCGTGAAGAAAGCCCAAATCTCTGTCATTGTTTAGGACAATAAATTCTTTCAGTCCAGTTGTGTCTAGAATAAACTGATACATTATAGCAATCATCAAAGAAAAAATCAAACACAGGTTTATTGGCATAATGGCTAAAAATATCGATGCAGACACTCTGACTAGGGCTAGTGTGAAGAAGAAATTCCAGTGGACACCGTATTCAGTCACATGCTCGTGATAACCAGTCATTTTTACACTTATTAGCCTCCCCATACCAAGTGCAACCAGAGGCCAGACAGATACCAGCTGTTTTGTGATGTAATCGAACTTCGATCCCGTGATGCCTTTTCTCCGAGCTTCTGAACAGACAAGGGCATTTGCAAAGACAAACCCTCCAACGCCATAATCCATGACCCCTGTGCCATAGGTCTCAGTTTTGGCAAATCTCCTGGGGAAGACTGCAAAATCTACGGCCAATATGCTAATGGCCGTTTTCAAAATGACAAAAACTCGGAAGTTGGTGACAAATGGAACTCTTTCAAACTGAAGGTGACTTTCAAGAAAAGCCTTTGGTTGCTGGTCAATCAGGCGTGTGCTAGAAAGACTGATATAGACAAGCAGACACACAGAAATGAGGGATAGACTAATGACAACTTGGAAGAGAATGTCACTTAAAATTGTGCATGAAAGGACAAGGGGGGCTATCACCACAGTATAATCAAAAAGAAGACGTAAAATGGATTGCGTTGGTTTTGGCAGAGCTTCTGAACCTTTATGGCACAGGATTAGAAGCAGTCCTCTGTTGAGGAAGCACAGTGGAGCAAGGGAAGAACCAAGTGTCACCTCCATCAAACTGGTACCATTGAGATGACTGACAAAAGCTTCCTTGAGTTCCTTCTGAGACATGGCCTGCAAATATTCAAAGTACTCACATTAAAACAAACAAACAAACAAACAAACCAAAATATCAAATACATTTCAGATTTTTCATTTCCAATATAAGTACTTGTTATTAGTAATAGTAACAGTAATTTAGACAAAGTTTATAATACACTACAATAAAAGGCCTATATTATGCACAATTGATTCTTGTGAGTTTTAAGATATATTATAATGACATTACCTCCTCAAAAACATACCTGGAGTTTTGTTTCATTCACACGTTTCAGTAATTCTTTATTATTAGTGTGTCTACATCCCCAAAACTCATGTAGAGGGAGTTTTCAAGTTAACAGCTACCTTTTACCTTTAGTTCAATAGAGAAGGGATATTCCAAGGTTGAAATTATCCAAATGATTCTAGTGAAAGTTCATGGTGTTTAAAAACACAGTGTTGCACTTCCTGTATTACCACATGAAATCACAAGGTGGAAGTGTTTAAGATTAGAACTCAGCCTAAATATGCAAGGTTTGCGTGTTAAACATGTGTGAATGAAACAAAACACAATTCCGGGTATGTTTTCGATGAGGAAACAACATTACGGCATAACAAAAAATAGCGTAATTTAATATATGCTAGGCTAGCACAAAACGCGCCAATAATTTTATAGCACAAAATGGAATACGTTGGTCCAGAAAATAATGTAAAACCTTACCAAATTTATCAGAAAGACGTAAGAGAGTCTCAAAAAATACCTGGCTGACAGCTTTCAGTCTTTCAGCAGGTATGGCCAGTTCTGTGCGAGCCAAGCGCTTTCAAAATAAGAGTATTTCCGCTCACACTCAGCCTCATGTGACGTTCAAGGGACCTTGTTTTATGACTTAATCCAGATTTAAACATATTTAGTTTGATCATTTAATATTAATGAATAATGTTGTTTGATACACTGAAAACCAAAGTACGATATTATTCAACGCGCGCTCAAACTAGATATGCTGAGAGTAGTACACTAAAACAGATTTCTTTATGTCTGTGTCCTAAAGTATTAGAAAGAGGGCGGGAATAACAGGATTGTGGAGCTGGAAAACCCGTGGACAGCCGGCTGACTGCCTGAAGTTGTCCTTGAGGAATGTAAGACAGAGAGGGGAAAAATGAACGCTCAGACTCCGCGGTAACAAGCGAACAGCGAAATCAACTTAAATAGCTTTAATATTCTGTCAGGTCTGGAGGCTTGGAGTAATCTAAATGAACTCTGTGGACACTCGTGGAAATGGAATGGAAACGGTGCGTAAACGGTATCTGCCCTGTTGCTTAATGTTTCTTCTAGTTAAACGTGTAGTGTCATAAAAGTCATTCACAGGGAGGTCTCTAAATGTTATCAAATGTCATTTCTGATGTATCGGCAACTCTTTGCAAACCCCCAACTGTTCTAAAAGCGAGGAAAATCATGTAATGTACAGTGTGTGTGCAAGAATGAATGTGTGTGTGTTTGTTTTAATAAAAATGAAACAATTACTACCTGCTTTGTAACAATATATAGTGGTTAGTGACAGATTAAAATTGTGCACTATTTAAGCCCTTATGTGTGTGTTGGTAGTAGATGTTGGTTAAGCCATATGACATGCATTTCCAGTGAGGTTATAACAGTTCTAATATTATTTAATTTTGAGTTAGGCTAAATTTTATTTCTATTACACCATAATGAAATAAATAGTTTTATAGTATATGTATAGCATAAGTTGTATGCAAAGTGTTTTATAGAAGAAGAAGTCCATAAAAACATATACTGTTAATCTTTTCAAAACATGGTTTCAAATTTACATGGTTTCATAATGTAAATAGCATTGCTCTTTACAGGTACAAGAATCTTCCAAAATGATCCATCTACCCCCTCAAGCCCTGAACGATTCTTTGGATGAAGATGTTCGGTTGTTCCTCACAGATGAGGACCAGCTTCATACTTATGACGACCTCACCAAAGTAAACCCAGTGACACCTTCAACAGGTACAAAAGTCTCAAATCTGAAATGTTTAATAGAATTTGAGTCACTGTTTACATGATTAGCACTGCTAGTATGTCACACAGGTTTTGTTTTATGTCACCTTGAACCATGATATTTACTCGGTGTTATTGTCCTGCATTAAAGGCTTGGGCATAACAGTAATGATACTATACTGCAGCTCACATAAACACATTACAGTAAAACATTACCACTGGTGTGCAACTGTTGTGTAGAACAGTCTACAATGGATACAAATAAATGTTTCTTCAAAAAGAGCAAAACATTTTGAACATATTTCAGTGTTTTAAATATCTGATTTCCTTAATGTTTTCTGTGCCAGTGCTGAAATGCCTGCAGGCTAGGTACAGTGCAAAGGTGTTTTACACTCATGCAGGCTGCACCTTAGTGGCGTTGAACCCTTTCCAGCCCATCCCATACCTGTACTCCCTGGATGTGATGAGAGAGTATCATTGCACTCCTCAGCCTCAGGTAAGGCCTCTCTGTAAGAGGTCACCTTGTGTGTGTGTGTTTGCACAGAGTAATAAGAGTGTCTTCAACATATTAGGAATCCAAACCACATATCTTTATTGTGGCTGAAGAAGCCTACAGGAATGTGAAGGGTCAGCTGGAACCTGTGAACCAATCGCTGGTGGTCAGTGGTGAAAGTGGGGCTGGAAAGGTAAACTTTCATGTAGTGATGTAAGACACATTTGCTTATCTGTGTCTACTGTATTCATCCTTATCTTGTCAAGTCATGATGCATTGTGTTTTGTTTTACTCTGTGCAGACATGGACCTCTCGATGTCTCATGAAATATTATGCCACTGTGGCTGCATCTTCATCTGTTGCAAAGAGTCAGAGCACAGTGGAAAGGATTGAGAGGAGGGTGTTGGACTCCAACCCAATTATGGAAGCCTTTGGTAAGAATGGAAATCATTAAATATAATTACATATAATTACATGTGAAAATTACCTGACTGTTCTTTGCTGTAGGAAATGCTTGTACACTACGAAACAACAACAGCAGTCGCTTTGGGAAGTACATCCAGCTTCAGCTGGACAGGTACTTAGAGCAGGCACTCATCACATTCTGTTGTATTTATTATTTACCTGACAAACACTATCTACCCTAATCTGTTAATACGATATTGTTATGTAAAGGTGTCACCTGTTAGTGGGAGGGTCTGTACAAACATATTTGCTGGAGAAGACTAGAGTGGCCTTTCAACCAACTGGTGAAAGAAACTTTCATATATTTTACCAGGTGTGTGTACAACCTTTATTAAATCAATTTTATACAGCCAGTTTTGCAGTACACATTATGCTGTGTTATTTTACACAGATGATGAAAGGAGCGACCACTGAGCAAAGGAAAGAGTGGAAAATGCCCAATGGTCAAGTTTTTGCCTGGCTTCCAAATGCAGATAAAACTTTGGAGGGTCTGTATCACTGATTTGTAAAAGGAAATAAAAAAAATTCTGACATTGACTTGAACTGTTGTCTGTCACCTTTAAAGAGGATTGTTTCGAGGAGACGCTTGAGGCCATGGGGCATCTGGGCATTAACACTGAACGACAAAGGGAAATATTTTGGGTAATTTTTATCTTTATAAATATACTTGATCAAGACCAATGTAATAACACATCTGTTTATTTAATTTGATAGTGTCTTTAAAATCAATGTAATAATGGTCAGACTATGTGTTAATTTATGTCTTTCAGATATTAGCAGGGATTTTGCACCTGGGAAATGTTCACTTTTCCTCTTCTGCAGATTATTCACAACCATGTGACCTCAAGGCACAGTCTAAAGGTGATTTAGCTTTAATTTGAACAATAACTGCTAATAATACTAATACTATTAAACTAATGAAATCTTATTTTTCACCAGACTACCTCCAAAATGCTGCTGAGCTTTTGGGAGTCACTGCTGAAGAGCTAGAGGCCTGTTTGAGAGTAAGAACACTGAAGGCAGGGAGGCAGAGTGTGCTAAAGCCATGCTCCCAGACTGAGTGCACTGTCAGGAGAGACTGCTTGGCTAAAGTCATCTATGCCGAGTAAGGACTAAATATTCAACAATTCAACATTGATGAAAGATAAGATAAGAAAAGATAAGATAATGCTGTATTTGTCTTCCCCAGGTTATTTGAATGGCTGGTTACATTCATCAATAAGAGCATATGCACAGGCAGTAATATTTGGTCCAACTTCATAGGTAAGTATTGGATCTTTAAGTGTATACATGCTTTATTACAGTAATTATAAATATAAATACAGTATAAATAGTATCCTTTTCTCTCAAGGGGTCCTTGATGTGTATGGCTTTGAATGTTTCCAAATGAATAATCTTGAACAGCTTTGCATCAACTATGCCAATGAGAAATTACAACAGCACTTTGTCAGCCATTACCTCAAAGCTCAACAGGTAACAACAACCAGTCAACATGTCTTATGTGAATAAAACTAACTGGACCTAAAGCTGAAAGTTACAAGCTAGTGTAGCCAGCTTTTCAGTTAGATTTTGTTTAAAATCAAATTCCTGAACGGGGACCATGAACTGTAGTGATCACAAGCTCCATGCAAGTTGTTGTTTAAATTTATTTTGCTTTTTTTTTCTTGAGTTTTCAAACCATCTAAAAACTTATCTGGCTGTGCATTGTGTCACCACAGAGTGACTATCACCTTCCAGTGTGATGTCATTGAAAAACATCAATATGATTTTTGACTTGATCACAGGAAGAATATGTATCAGAGGGACTGGAATGGTCTTTTGTAAAATACCAGGATAACCAGGGCTGTCTCGATCTCATTGAAGGTTCACCAATGAGCGTATTTTCTCTGCTTAACGAGGTGAGGGCTCATCCTGATTTGATACATTCTCTTGTGACATAATGGCCTTGTCTAAAATGCTTTCTGTTATTGTACTTTAGGAGAGCCGTCTTAATCGTGCTTCAGATGCCCAAATGTTTCGTGTTCGATTAGAGAACGAGCTCTCGGAAAATGGAAGCATCAGCTGGGACAGGTTCAGCAAAGAGGCACACTTCACTGTGGCCCACTACGCTGGCAAGGTGAACTACCAGATACAAGGCATGGTGGAGAAAAACAAGGTATGTGTGTATAGAAGGGCAGGGAGATGGACTAAAATTTGTATCACAATAGAAAAAAATTCACATGTGGCTAGACGATATCAGAAATGAGAATTATTGTCTACCGTAATTTAAAAGAATACGAAATTTGCTCAACAGTTCCATGAAATGGCTGTGTTAGAGGAGAGGGAGCAGCCCAAGAACATAGAGAAAAAAATCCCGCACGTGTTACTTGCAAAATGTGAGATTTATTAGTTGCAGGTTCTAATAAATCTGAGACTTTGCAAGTAAGACGGTGTGTGGGATTTTTTTTCTCTCTGTCTCTGTCATTTGAAAATTCACACTGTATGCGCACACTTTTTTTTTTTTTATCTATGCATGTTTAATACGTTCCAATGTATTTTGGGTCTACGTTTGGATCTGTTGTTTACTTTTTTGTTACAAATGAGCTCCGCACAATAAATAAATAAATACAATACAGTACATAACTTAGGCTGCTTAAAAGTGACCATTACAATATTGGGAGCCACTGCAAAGCCTCCACAGTCAGTGTCTTAAATCACTCTAGGGTTTAAGCAATAGAAATTAGCCATATTCCCTGCGGAACTCAGGAGAAAATCAGCTGTATTACATGCACAATTCTATCCCAATATTCCAAATTTCATCCCCATGTACAGTATATCACCAGCGATACTAATACTAGTCTCAGCTCTAGTGTAAAGTCATCAGTAATCAGTAACTACAGTGTCAAACTGTAATCAGTTGATTAATCTTGGTGACTGTTGCATCTTACATTGCAGGACCCAGTGCCATCGGAGCTCATCGACATGCTTCAGAAATCCAACAACAGTTTGCTCCACCAGATTTTTGCTGAAGTTGAAGATGAGCAGCAAACTTCTAAAGGACTGAGTAAAGTGACTGTAGTCTCCAAGTTTAAGGTGAGAGCTGCCCCTTTGAGCCCATTGTCTACTGCACACGAGACAGTTAGGTTTTGTTCATATGATTATAACATGATTATAACATTCATGAATGCCTCTAGTTTGAAACTGAGCTGGTGGACACATCAGAAACATATGTTGGAATTTGCTGTGTAACTATCAGATTGCATCTGTTGACCTGGTTTAAAGTTAATGTCTAATTACTGGGCCTATCCACATCAAACAAAAACTGGCATAAAGTTCAGAATCTTTATTGATTCTGCAACAAAAGTGAAATGACTTTTTTCAGAATAGCTTCAGATAGTGGTACCAGTTATATCCAAGATTGTTGTCAGTTGAAAGGACTAATATGTCAAATTTTCTGTTTGTGTATTTCTTGCAAAAGCAGTGAATCTCCTATAGCAGGGGTGTCAAACTCATTTTGGTCCGGGGGCCGTATGCAACCTACTTTGATCCCAAAAGGGCCGGATCAGAAAACTCAGTTCTCTCTTCAAGTTATTGTATTTTTCTCCGTGTCTCGTAGTGGTGTTTAAGATTATATTCCTCGAGCAACGCCACTTGTTCCAAACACACTGAGCACAGATTTCCCATTCACCTCTGTCAACAAATAAGAATTAGACTAATTTTTTTTGGGAAATCCTGAACTCAGCATCTGCTTTTCTCATTTTTTGACATTTTGCTGATGAGGGTCACGGTCGACAGTCAAAACGATCGTCCTTTAAGAGCGTTTGGAAAGAGGAAAGTCTTCATTTGTGCTGCTCTGGTGGGAGTCGCAACGTACAGAAACACCGGAGACGCTGCTGTGCTAAACGGTGCAGAAAATTAACAGAAAAATCTGAAAATTTTAAGTATTTTAATAGAAAAATCAGCCGAGGGCCAGATTAAAGGTCTTGGAGGGCCGGATCTGGCCCCCGGGCCGCATGTTTGACACATGTGTCCTATAGTATAGTATATATATAGCAGTTGCCTTCCATTTGAAATGATAGCCTATGAACCCAACATATTCCTACTTGCAGAACTCTCTTGAAAGCCTCATGAGAATCTTGCACAGCACTACCCCTCACTACACTCGCTGCATTAAACCGAACCAGGATTGCAAGCCTTTGACATTCAAGAAGGAAGAAGTAGGTTTTGATTCTCCACACCAAGAAGACATACTATGGTAGCAAACCATGTAAACAATATTTTTTCAATTTCACAGGTGATAATGCAGCTAGAGGCATGTGGCATTGTAGAGACCATTCATATTAGTGCTGCTGGCTTTCCAGTAAGGTAAATTTTGAAAATAAGTTTGTTTGTTAGCTAATTTTAAAAGTTTCATTGTTTATTGATCATATTGTGACTTCTTTCATAGAATTCCCTTTGAAAGCTTTACTCAGCGGTACAGTCTACTTTTAAAACATTCAAAGTTAAAACCAGCGCAAATTCTTGGTAAGTCAAATGTGGACAAATTTCCGAATGTTATTTATCTCTTTTTCATCTACTGGCCTGTCTTCTCTTTCCTCCTCTTATACTGGTTCATCCTGTATTTCCTATTTTATTCAGGGCTTCTATTTGGTGTAAAAAAATTTCTTAACATACGTGAAAGGTAAATGCAAGGCTGTTCAAGTTTGTTTTGCATGGTATTTATGTGTAACTCATCAATATTTAGATACTTATCACTTTGTATCAATCAGAATGTGTTTTCTTTCATGTGCATTATAAAAATTGCTTGATATGTAATCATACGCTGTTAAACATTGCATGCTTCATCATAACTCTAGTTGTTTAGTAGCTTTACTTTACTAATGTACCACATTATGCTTTTCTGAATTTGTTTCAGACCTGGCAGGTGGGAACATAAAGGAAGATGTGGAGAGGCTCCTTCATGTGGTTTTGGAGCAGGACGGTTTGTTGCACCAATTCAGAGGTGACAAACAGACGACTCTGGTGCATTGTGGGAAGACTAAAGTATTCCTCACCCAATCGATGGTCAGTCATGTTAAAGACCTGTGATTATAGGAGGACAGTTTACATCCACTGACCTTCCACTGACCTTTCTCTTTGGGTCCTACAGCTTGATTTTCTAGAGGATCGGCGGAGGAGGGTCCTATCTCAATGTGCTTTTACCATTCAGTGCTGTTGGCTTCGGTATCAGCGCCGCAAACTCATTACCAGGCAACAGTCTGCCACTCTGATCCAAGCAGGTAAACCTTAATGCTCTGACCCCATTGTCTGGCCAAAAGGCGGCAGCTGCAAGTGCCCCTAATCTGTTCCTATCAGAGGTGACAGTTGTATGTCCAATTTGAACCATCAATATGTTGTGTGTCTGCATAGTTGTGCGGTCTTGGCTGGTGAGGAGGCAAGTACGTCAGTGGAACAGGGCTGCTGCAGTTATCCAGAAGACATGGAGGAAGTGGAGGGTCAGTATTTGAGCATCTAATCTATGACCAATATGTTTATAATATACTTACGCTGTTATTGTTGTCATAGGACCTACTGAAATCTCTGGCTGACTTAGAGCTGGATGAAGCAGCGGATGTTGTGACAGAAGAATTATTCGAGCTGAACCCTCTTATTAGGGAGAGAGGCTCAGTCCACCTTTCCAGTATCCCAGAGCCGGTCACTGTACGGGGATGGCCCATGGGCCTGGCTCTGGCCTCAGTTTCGTCTATCACTGTGTCTTTCACCGCCACTGGCTTTCACAAAATGGTGTCTCTCGTGGCCTCCCTCAAACTGCCATCCAGGAGAGGGCAGTACACGGTGGAGACCAACCAGTGCACAGAGGGACTGGCCTCCATCAGAGCTCAACCAAAGGTGAGACGTCAAATAAAAACTTGGATCTTGGATTGTTATTATAGTACAAAATAAAACATATTTTTATATGATCTTGTTTAGGGATCTACAAAGCTTCACTATCAGCGATCGCCACTTCTTTATGCAGACAGACACCCAGACCTGCAAACTCACATGACGGGGTTCAATGAGATTCTGCTAGAGAAAACTTTATAATTGTTTTTAGGGAACATAGCCTAGCACTGCGCTAAATGCAATCAACCTCTAACCAAAAAGAGTTAATTTGTGATGCCAAAGTTGCTTTTGTGCTGTTTAAAAAGGGAGCAAGGTGATGATTAACCTGAATTGTATTTGTATTTAAACAAAAACTAGTTCAGACAGTTCAGAAGTGCCAAGGTTCTCAAATATTCTATTGCATTTGCATTTGGGTGATTCTCTTTTTGCATCAACATTTTATGTCCGCATGTTTTGCTTGGCCTGATTTTTGCCTGAACTGTCCCAAATATTAAAAGTAAGGTAAATCAATGGTGTATCAACTGTTTTTCATACATTAGATTCAATTCAAATGCATTTGAAATATTATTTCATAATTAATACACCTTTTTGGTAACACACGCACTTAATTTTATTGTGTCCCACAGTGCAAGTAATCAGCTTCATCTAGAGGAATGAGTTAGAAAATTATATATATTAAAAAAATCCCTTTCACTGTTAAATAGGCTACACTAAATTTCATTTAATCATGTAATTTAATATGATAAAATTCTATTTTTTATTTATCGTTTCATTCCTACTTTACATGTCCCAGTAGTGATTTTCCCCCCTGTTAGAATGTTTGTTATTGAGGTGCAATAAAAAAAACTACAATTCCAGACAAGCCATTTACAGGAAGTGACATCATTTTGGAAGGCATTTCAAACTGTGGAAACTGAGGTAAGCTTCTACTGAGACTCCCTCCTTACTATTTTTGATCTTAAACATGTCACTCCCTTCTGGGTCACGCTTAAAGTTCCACCCTGTTAGGGTAACTTATGAGGAATGTTAATTCAGTTTATTTAAAAAAAAAAAAAACATATTTGATTTAGTTATTAAAGTAGTGTTAATCTACTGTAGGTCAGAGAGCTAAAAGGTCATTTGGTAAAGAGCTAGCATGAGATTAGCGAAAAAATTCCACCCTGCCGGGTTCCCCCTGTTAGACCTATGAGCCTAACAGGAGGGAATGGGATCCTTCCAGGGTGGAAATAATAATAATAATAATAAATAATAATAATTATTATTATTATTATTATTATTATTATTATTATTATTAATATAATAACAATTCATCTTTAACTAGGTTTGACAAATTCTAACTTAATTCTATATACAATAATTCAAAGTACGGGCGTATTTTGCCCCGCTGGCGGAGCTCTTGTTATTATTATTATTCAAATACATCTGAGTACACATGGACATGCATCATTAAAGGTGTGTGTGGACTACGTACCCTGAAACGCTGTGTGTTGAACTCCTGGCTGTAGAGGAGTTTGTCGTCTTCAGACGTGTAATCTTTGTTTCTGCGAGTTGCGTAGTTGTGTATCAGTCGAAGGTCTGAGTTGAAGTGAGTTTCTCAGGACCTGTGTCGCCCTTATATACTTATAGAACCCTTTATAAGAGACTCTTGATGATGTCACAAAGAAATAGAATGTCTGACGGAACGTGTTGCCAGGTGACGCCAGGTGAATCTTTCCTTATATGGACATGAGTGCGTTGCCATAGTTACACAATGCTGAATGTCAATAATTACATTGGAAGTGTCTGAATGTCCATCCTAGGCCCTAAACCCCAAACACTACACTGACCTGCACTCTTTAGTGAACTCTATAGAACCTCATTCACTGAGGTCCAGACGCAGTTCACGACTTTGAGGTCACATGTGTATTAGACCTCAATTAGTCTTGATTTAGACCTTATTTAAAACTGGTGTAGACCTGGTTTAGACCTAGTTTAGTCCTGGTTTACTTTTGGTTTAGATCTGGGTCAGACTTTTAGTAATTAGACATGGTTTAGCCCTCTATTAGTCCTGGTTTAGACCTGGATTAGTCCTGGCTTAGACCTGTCACCTTTGTCACTGTATTTCTCCAGGTTTAGTCCTGTACAGTATATTAGACCTGATTTAGTCCTGGTTAAGACTTAAACAATGGTTTTGTCCTCTAGTGGTCCTGTTTTAGACCTGGTTCAGATCGGGTTTAGACCTAGTTTAGACCTGATTTAGTTTTGGTATAGACCTAGTTCAGATCTGGCTTAGCCCTATATTAGTCCTGGTTTAGACCTGGTTTAAATCTGGTTTAGACCTGGTTTAGCCCTGTATTAGTCCTGTATTAGAACCCCTCGGAGGAATAAGATGGACTCGCAGCCCCGACTTTGAACTACACTAAATGTGAACTGTGCCTGAGTGAACTGTGGTAGTAGTTATTACCCCACAGAAGTAAAATTCCCCCCTCTTTAAGCAGGGCTCTACAGTGCGCACATTTCACTCGCATTTGCGAGTAAATAGTTCGTCGTGCGAACGTGGTAAACAAAACAGGCGCACATGTGGGGTTCATGGGGGGGGGTCAGGTGCTATGAGTATTGGGCAGCACGCTGCCCCCGCGACAGAAGAAGAAGAAGCAACAAGAAGAAGAAGAAGAAGAAGAAGAAGAAGAAGCAACAGAAGAAGAAGAAGAAGAAGCAACAAGAAGAAGAAGAAGCAACAAGAAGAAGAAGAAGAAGCAACAAGAAGAAGAAGAAGAAGCAACAAGAAGAAGAAGAAGAAGCAAGAAGAAGAAGCAACAAGAAGAAGAAGAAGCAACAAGAAGAAACAACACTGGAATACTGCTCAGATTTTAAATACTGAAACACTGACTTCCACCCTGTCATGTTCTGTTCCACCCTGTTATGTTCCGTTCCACCCTTTTAAGTTAAATGTTTTTAAAAATATTTTGACATAGTCAGTAAATTTTGTTAAAATGTTTGTGCTACGTTGGAAGGTCAGGAACATTAAATGGACATATATGGGTATATTTGTAGAGATGATTATTTGTTCAGTGCTGTCAGTAAAAAAGGATGGTTAAAATGTCATTTCATATAGGATACAACCATATACCTCTTTATTATTAAATAACCTTTAACAGTTTCAAACTAAAGCATATTATGGCATCAAAATGGACAAATTCTCTCTAGGAAAATGTTGTTATTCAACAATATTAACATGTTTAACTATGTGCAATTTAAATGTAAATGTCCCTAACAGGGTGGAACACTTTCAGCAACAACATTTAATAAAACTACCTGTAATTATTACTATATTCATCCTTGAGCTTGACCATTATGCATTTCTTATAGTTAAACATGTCAGTATTAAAAAAACAACATGAAAAATATATTCCATTACCATTTTTTACCTCCAACTTTACAAACCCAAAATGTTGCCGCAAAAAGAGAATCACCCACTTACATTTGCGTTTTGAGTAAGTAGAAAAAATAGTGAGATGAATAAATTAACTGCATATGCATAGCATATATTGCAATTTGCACATGTAATATTCACAGACATCAGTATAGTTTGCCATACACATGATGACACATGGTTTTACGCATAAATTAGTATTTGTATTTTAAAACTGACAGTCTTTTTTGAATGATCAAGTCTAAATGTGTGTTAAGTTAAAATATCTCACTGTGGTTATGTTACAGTAATCCTGAGGAACACTATTAGCTGCATTGACCAAAGTGATTGGACATTTGTGGCATTTGTTGCAGTGTGAAATCTGTACAATAAGTCATGTTCAGTCTGTTTGTGGTACCAAAAACTTAAATTATGCCAATATCTTTAACAGAGCTATTGAAATAAACAAAACATGCAATTAAATCTTTACATTGTATTTATATTTGCATGGCATTGCATATTATTTACAAAATTGCCAGTAAATTATGGCTCTTGACATGTATATATATATATAAATAAAAAACAGTGTCCTAGATTTTATCATATTTACTCATCATCATCATCAAAGTTGTCATCTTGATCTACAGTTTTCAAGCAGCAATCAGAGAATTCAACAAACAGAGGCTCCTGCATAGCGGCTTTCATCGCCTGGTCTTTGCTCTCAGCATTATCAATGGAGCGCAGCAACTGTCTTAGGTGAGGGTTACACAGAAGGTCCTGCAACTCTTTGGACTGACCTATGGAGAAAGCAATACACACATTAAAACATTTTAACAGTAGTAAAATGTGTAACACACTGACTCAACCAGGGTTCACTGTATAAGTTGGGTTGTAAGGAAATATTATTAGACATAATCAATACCCAGCAACTGTAGTCGATCCATAGGTACTTTATCAATTATGTCATCTTCATGTAGAAGATCATCAACAGTCCATGGGTCTGCAAAATAAATTAGTAAAACAAAGGTTCAGCGTAGTGGTTGGATGCTTTGTGGCTATCTGGCTCACAAAGTGAACAGTTTTGTTTTTTTTAACTTTTTGAGCTCAGTTTTTAAACATCATGGAATTTTGACCAGCTAAGAAATGCAGCATGTGCAGTTCAAAGGACACAAGAAGGGGACCGTTGGATTTTGTGAAATGAGCCATTTTTCCTGGATCCAGAGACCATGCAAGAGGCTAGCTAAGAAGCTAGCTATGGACATTTGAGATGCTATGGGTTTTTTACTCTGTATGTGGCAGCAAATGTGGCAGAAGATCTTCCAAAGGAAACATTTTGAGGAAATTAACTTTTGTCATCAACTGAAACACCAGAGCAGTGTAAGAGCGAAGTTGTGTTCACCTGCTGCTGTGACACTGCAGCACACAGAGGGGTCACACTTTTGGCTCTTCCTCTCCTCAAACTGCCCAGACAGATCTGCTGACCCTACCTGACCAGTCCTCCCGCTAAACTGCACTGGCACCTTTGAGTGAGACACAAAAGCGACTGAGAAGCGCAGTAAATATATTGCAGCAAAACTGCAATATATTTGCTGCAGCAAACCTTGAATTCCCATCAGGATCAATAAAGTATCTCTCTCTCTCACTTTGAGTCAAAGCTCATTGCAACAGACTGTACCTGCGCTGATGGTGGTTGTGCTTCCAGAAACTGTGGGTGCAGGCGGTGAAGGAACAGGAAGGCAAGTATCTACAAGTGAGAACATGTACTATTAAAGGATACATTGTTCAAATTCAGTTTCCATCCACAAAGAGACTATTTGAAAGGCACATATTCAACAGATATTCAAACATATTTACAAAGAATGTAGAAAAATTGTGTTACCTTTATGCTTCTTGTAACAAATTAGTGAGCAGCTGAAAGAAAATATTTTTAAAAACACGTCAAAATATTTAAAGGTGCTCTATGGAATTTTTCTAGCAAAGGGTTCGCCACCTGCTTGTCGCCTTGGAGACGTTACTACTTAGCTAGGAATGCACAACACACAGTATGACTTTTTAAACTGGTCTATCATGCATTTATTCAATTATGGGTGGCTTTTATTTCTAGAAATAGATGCATTCTTATTGTACGCACTCCTGGTGGTGGTGTCATGTCAACACTACACTACTGTAAATTATAGACAAAGCAATAACAAACGGAGACAAACTTACGGTAGACCCTTTACCAGAAAAGTTACGTTGTACACCTTACATCTAACGTGTACAGTTAGAATGCAGTAAAAGAACTGTCCAGCATCTGATCCATCTTGTCCAACTACTACGTTCATGATTAAAACTAGCACTGGTTGTAACCGTAAACTCAAGTCAAGAAAAAAATATATACTTACTATCTTATCTTGCAGGCTGGACATCTGTATTTAGGCGTTTGCTCGGTACATACACTGCAGAGAGGCATTTTCTTGATGTTTGGGTTTTTTCACGTGTTGCCTCTGTTGTTGTGACCTTCCGGAACGTGTCGCTTCCGGGTTAGTAAATGCACCTTCAAAATAAAAGTACGGGATCTCACTTAAAAAAGGGATATAAAACATGTTCTTCTATATGAGTAAAGAAAGAGTAGAGTAAGAAAGACTTCTAAAATGTGCAGTCAGGTAAATGTTACTGTTGCTGTTGCGTATTATATAATGACAATTTACTAAACTAAATATAATGATCCAGATTTTTATTAACTTAATCCATGTTTGAGTAATTACCATAGACTGTATAAAAATAGAAGATGTATATACAGTCTATGGTAATTACAGCAATACAGTGTTTTAGGAAGAGTTGACAGGCTAACACTTTAAATTAACTGGAACACATTACAATAATAATCCTTTTATTAATAAATTCATAAAATTGGTTGCAAAGCAAATGTAAGACAACATATGCCACACTTTGGACATAAAATAATATTATAAGACATCAGCCAAAAATACAAACTAAATAAAAGCATGATATTGGAGTAAAATACCCTGAATAATATATATCCTTACTGTGAGCATCCTTACATTTTCACAGCCCTGACTCGTAACTACAAGCATGGCGAATGCTTGTAGCTACGATGCAAAATGTATCGTCTCTATGGAGAAACTTCCCTAGTTTGGGTTTACTGTGCTACCTTCATTTGTGAGTACTGAACTAAATGAATGAGTATAGAAAGTATAGAAACTATAGAAACAACAACTCATTAATGTTTTTTTTATTTATTTAAACATGATAATAACTTTCTACTTTATTCATTAAAATACAATATATCTCACACATCCACATCCACAAATAGCTATATATTTATACACACTCACTCATCAACTTCTACAGAGAGCAACAAAAACTATTCCTGCTTCACTGTAACAGAAGAGAACTAGGTCTTGTTACAGATACAGTACTGGAGAGCGTGTCCTGGGTGTGATTCCTGAATGTTCTTGCTGTTACCACACTCCAGTCACTGGGTCAGGGAAAGGCATTTGGCTTGGTCAACGTCTGAAATCCAACCTGTTCGCATCTGTGGAGGAGAATTTAACAGTCACCAAAACAACTATTAACTCAGGGGAAAGTCGTATTCATCAGAGAACCTATAATTACTATGTAGGCCTATGTATAATCCACAGTTTATTTAGGAACAGATGTTTTGGGGGTGTGGTGATTTAAGCCACACCTGTTTTATATACAGAACACAGTGTACTCTGACAAAACATGCTTACATTTCATAAAAGTGCCTTCCAAAGTGGTACAAAAATAGATAGAAGAAACAATTGCATTTAATAGTTTTGCAGGTTAAGTCTGCAAGTTTTTTTCACCTAGACAAGCCTTGCAACCTGTGGGGGATGTGCAGGTTTTCCGTCACAGTGCCCCTATAAAATTACGTTCAAAAAACAACCGAAAATGTATTATTTGTAGAAAGTACCACCTTCTTACCTTCTTTGTCGTTAGGAGGATGAACTCTTGGTTCGTCTACGCTTCATTTCACTATTGTGGTATTTCTCTGCAATTTTCCTCTCATGGCCTGCGGGACTATGGCGGTTGGTGTTGAGCTCGATCTCTCTCTTGGTGCGTCCTTTACCTCCAGCGTGACACGGGTATTCGCGCAGGTTGTAGTATTCGTATTGGTCATAGTAGGCCTCCTCAAAAGAAGCGAGTCTTTCGATATCTGTTGCCATTTTGTGGAGAGGAGTATGCAGCAGGAGGATCTCTCTGTCCGCGAGCCTAACAGCAAGTAAACAGATGATGTCACTGTGTGTTTTTATATGCGTGGCCACGTGACAATGACTGCGCCACAGAGAAGGATAGATCCATGAGGAGATCCACAAGACCGCAAATCTTAAGATAACATAAATACACATTCGGTTTTAAAGGGAGATGTCATAATTAGTGCATGGTATGTATTTCTCCAAACCTAACTGTTTTATTTAAATTAGAATCCACAAGATATAAAGATGACAAAGGCATTCTGTCGGTTGCATTATGTTTTCTGCAGATTGTTTTTTGTTTTGTTTTTGTTATTTCCATTACCAATTGCTTATAGCCAATAAAATTGCTCCAGTCTCTGTGACCTTTAACTTATCAGTTATCCAACTGCTAGATCTACCTGTATGTTCATATTGCCTGTGCAGTCAAATTCAGGGAATTTAATAATTAAACGCAGTATATTTTAATGTTTTGTCAGCAAACAAATATCAGCAAACTGTGGCTCCGCCCTGATGCTGTGGAGCGTCGTGACGCACCTCCTCGTCCCTCCTCCGCCGCTCAGAGGCAGCTCTGCGTCTGTGTGCGTCTGTGTGCGTGTCTCCACAGCTAGGCCAGAGAGATGGCGGCGCCCGTCCTGAGAGTGTCCACCCCTCGGTGGGAAAGAATAGCCAGGCTTCTCGTCTGCTTAATAGGGATCCTGCTGTCTCTATACGCCTTTCACGTGGAGAGGGAAAAGGCTCAGGATCCCAGTTACTCGGCGATGTGCGACCTGAGCAGTTCGGTCAGCTGCTCCAAAGTGTTCAGCTCAAGGTAATTTTGAATTGAGCAAAGAGCGCTCAATGAAGCGGCTGCTGCTTTGTGGCAAACAGGGAAGGGCTGCGCGCTCTCACTGTCACTTCTGATCACATTTACCTGTAGCCTGCTAGTACTAATACAGCCAAACCTATGCGAACGAGGCCATTCTGCTTTCAATTACTCATGATTCTGGTGTTTGTATTCTTGTGCTATGGGCAGATGTAATGAGCACATCATTAGCTATGTAGCTTATCAAAGCTAACTTTGCTATCTTAGCTAATGTTTGATGCACACTAGATCTACTACTTAATTATACTGTGTCAAATACGATCTACAGTAGAATTCTCTGACTTTTCTTGATCTTAAGCTTTGGCTTTGGACCTGTAAATATGATATACATTGTAAAAAATAATAATAAAAAAACTTGTCGAATATTGGCATATTGATAAAGAATGAGCAGTCACTTTTTAGTAGTAGTTTACTATTGATTGTTTTCTTTTGCGAACAAAGTCTGCTACATATTGAATAGTATCTGTCATGCTCCTATCATTAGCCTGGGCTAAAGTTGAAAGTTTGCAGTCAATAGTCTGGGGTTGTTCACACTACCCAGAGGCGGAGCAAGGTCCTCAGTAACTTTGTGAAGACTACAATTTTGTGATATATTTTAATATATGCTAGATAAACACTGAAAACCCAGAATCTGATAAGGGTCTGAACAGTATGGATAAATAGCAGCATTAGTTGAAGTAAGGTAGTTTCGTTAATAACTGGGTTAACTCATACTGGAGACATGCACCCTTTAAAGTCCCAAAGAAGTTGCTAATCCTGCTCTGTTGTGGGCATGTCACATCTAGGCTACCCCACCTATTTGTCTTCCTGTGTTACACCTGTAGCAAGAGGAATGTTCTGGAAAAATAATCTTAGTTCTGTGTTGAAATATGGCAATAATTAATCAGCCTGCAGCTAATGTTAAATGCATGTTATATACTCAATGCAGTGGAAGTGGATGCTACACTGATCCTCTATTAAAGCATTTGTGCATTTTTAATTAGTTTCACCTTCAGCCCAATTATCCCATGTGTCTGTATTAAATGTTGTTTTTATATTTCAGGTGGGGCCGTGGTTTTGGACTGTTGGGTTCCATTTTTGGAAATGATAGTGCACTGAACCAACCAAACAGTGTCTACGGGGTGGTCTTTTATGCTTTTCAGCTCTTACTAGGTAAGCTGTTATGTTTGCCCTCTCTCACATGGTTCATGTCACCTTTAGTAGCATGGAATTAGTGTTTGCTAAGTAATTATAAATACGTTTACGAGTACATTGCCAATTAATAAAATGTACTCTGTAATTATCCAACAGAAACAGGAGAATGTACTATGTACTACAAAGAATATTTCACATTCAAATACATTCATATAAAAAATATTACCACTTCTCTTTTAAATCTGAAACCATTCATTAATTTCAGTGTCCCATTATTAAATATTTATAGCACCAAGCTCTGAGTCTGCAACAACCTTAAAAAGAACCTTCTTCTCTAAAACACAAAAATGCATCTTTTAGAAATACAGTCAGTCGTGTGTCAAAGAAGTGTGTTTCACACATTGGTTTGTAATGCTTCATTAATGAGGGATTACAAAATTTGGACTGGCTACATGAGAGCATTCCTGTTGCAATTGAATTAAGTACATGTTTTCTATTTATAGAGTCTTGCTGCCAGTGTGACATTGACATTCTGTACAGTCTCGATGTATATTTGACAGTATATCCAGCGCGTCGCCTCTGCCATGCCACTGGTCATGCCACTGGTCATGCTGTTCGGACATGTTGCCAGTAGGGTGGCCTGTGGGCTCGCCTGGCCACCTGGTGCTGGCACAGAACAAGTGGTCCTTTTAGCCACAGCAGTTAGTGCTCATTGACTAACACAATAGAGGCACAGTTAAGCCAAACTGCTACAGCGGGTCAAGATCTCCATATTAAAGAAAATGTCAGTTAGGGTCAAAACTGTCGAATGTTGCAATGTTTGTGGCAGCATGACTCCACAATCCTCTACACAAATCAGGGGCTTGCTGCCTTACTCAACGACAAAGGGCTTGATATTTAGTAATCTGAAAGATCAAATCACTGCTTTCACCAATGACTACACCTCATGTGACAAAGTATGACCCGTATAATGGTATTTCAGTCACGGTGAAGGGAGGGATCCTACAAAGGAGAACTGTCCAAGGCTCGGAGAATCGCAGACTCATCATTTCGCTTGTGTTTAAAAGACTTTCACTTCTTTGCCTAAGCTTTACTGTGTGTTTCTTTGCTGTAGGACTAACTGTGAGCGCAATGGCCGCCCTGTTTCTCATGACGACCTCCATCCTGTCAGTGATGGGCTCCCTCTACTTGGGCTATATCCTCTACTTTGTCCTAAAGGACTTCTGTGTCATCTGCATTACCACATACGCTCTGAACTTCATTCTCTTTATTCTCAACTATAAGCGACTAGTTTACTTGAATGAGGCCTGGAAGCAGCAGCTCCAGACGAAGCAGGACTAAGCTGTGGAAAAACTGCAAGAAAACAAAACACAAAAATTGAGACAAAAAAGAAATGTGACCTCTGAACATTTGACTTGCCACAAGGAGACCTTGCTTCCAAATGTTTATTCTGCTGTGTGTTCAAACAAAAAATGAAGAAATTTAACTGGGCCTGACACCTCAATCTTGATTGCGAACGCTGAAGGATTACAAAGTTTAAGAATTCTGTCTTTTAAAATTCCTTTCCCATGGTTTAACATTGTACTCTCGGACTGGATGGCTTTGCAGCTGTGGGGGAATCATGTCAACCTGAGAAAAGCAGAGGCACATTAAAGGATCAATGGAGGATGGATCTCACTGAACAAACAGATCACAAAATGGAAGAAAGTGGGATGTTGCATTTAAGAGAGGGAGCACTTGAAATGCTAAAACTGCACAGTGGGTCTACATTAAAAGGAAGGAAGGATTGGCAGGTCCCTGATGTAGAGTTCAATCGGTTAAGAAACAGTTTTGCAATTGTGTGGCAGGGTGTGGGGGATAAAACCAATAACATTAAAAGTAGGCTTTTTCATGTTTACACTCATAATGAGGAGGACCACTAAACAGCAATGTGATATATTGTCTTTAGATCATTTAGTTTTATTTTGCATTACTGTAAATAGCTAATGAGCAATATTCCAGCCTAGATTGTACTTTGTGTAGTTGGCACAGATGTTTAAAGGAATACAATCTGGAACAAAAAACACTTGAGTCAATGGTAAGGCGAATAAGCAACAGTACTTCTGTAAACCCGGTCAGGCAGTTCAAAGTAGCGTAGACTTCAGCGTGGATGTCAATGGAGCCAGTGAATATATTTCCGGTATCGTTTGGCCATGTGAAAACCATTCCTGACCACCTCACATGTGGGATCTAAGACTTATGTGCCTAAAGGAGTCAAAAACAATTAGTTACTTTTTTATTTCAGAGATGCAGATGAGGTGAGGGCATGTCATGTTAACATGTTTTATTCCTTTTTGTCTGAGGTTTAATTTTTTGTCTTTGTAAATGACAGTACCAGTAAAGTGTTTCCTTCTTCCTAGCAGAGTATATGAGGTAGCAAAGGCTGCTACACTGTGATGGTCTTGAGTGTCATGGTGGCAGGGGCATCTCCAATATTTATGTCTTGCTTATCTGGTTAGTCAGTGTCAGAGCCTGCGTACATGTGATGTCAATTGAACAGCTACAGTGATCTTGTACGCCTGGAGTTCATTGTAGGAACAAAACTAATGCAGCATATAACAGTTAATAAAGGGGTTTTAATAATAATCACACAGTGGTATCCAGGTGGTTGTGATGAGATCCTAGATGGGGCGGCGGGGCAAGAAGCAGTTTTTCTAATAGATTACATTGTACTTTATCACGGAATATCCAATAGATAAATACACAACTGTTGAAGCAGATCATATCTATTAGTAATGTGACCCTAGTACTTGCTAATAACAAAATAATAATTTTAACAAAATCCATTTTGGCTGCCCGTGATCTGTATTAAGCATTAGGCTATAGAATGATCTTATCTGAAACCCAGCAATAACCATACCAATACCAGAAGCCCACAGTATTTAAAATATTTGGTGCAAATGGCATAATAAAGTTTTCCTCTATCAGATATATGGTTTATGAATTGGATGGCCCCTGAGTCTCATTTAGATAACACTAATGGAAGTTATCAGGGTGGTTCAGAACAGTGCAGACATGTCACCTCTTGTCACAATACTCATAACTCTTCTGTAAGAAGAGTTGGTTTTTTGCATATTGGTGAAGAGCTTCCTTTAATTACTAGTACATGTATAGAAACTGATTGTGTATGACCATTGTTGTTGCCATTTACTATGAATCAAATAATATAATACAAAGTCAGACCATTTCTGTATATCTTTGGTCCAACATTGAGAATATGACCTCAACTTGTTTTATCTTAAAGCAATATTTGCAAATATGCTGCTACATGAGTGAACCCTGACCAAAAAGTACTGCAGATCACTCCAAGGCTAAAGCAACTGAATCTGTACCACAATACATAGAACCTGGTCAATTAACAACACGGTATTTATGTGATTGTACTGTATTTGTATGATGATTTGGGGGTTGCATTGTGTTTTGGCTCAATGAGACTGTTTTTGTGTTTTCCTAAAGAAAATACATCATCTGTAGACTTGTCTATACTAGTCTAGATGATGATGGGACCTTCTGTTTTTTTGTCTGTTCTACCACCTCAAATGTATGCAGGAGATGAAGTCTGAAGGTTCAAACTGGTATCAAAATAATTTGTCTAAATATATGTTGAAATACTGAGCACTGGAGCTTCTTTAACATCTGTCAGACCCTGAGGTATAACTGCCATGTTAATTGCATCACCAATGCCAACAAAAGTGCCTTCTGAGGGATCACTAGGCCTTGAGCCAAAGATGAGCAACAGAGCCTTGTAAAATAATGAATGGTTACTGCAATAGGCCCATTGCCTTCTCAAAATTTACTGATGAATTTGTCATTCCCAACAAGTCAATAAGTGATATTAATGTACAACCAGTCCAAAAAGGTGCCCTGTCAAATAAGGCTGTTTTCCACGTTGTAAACTTTTTTGTCTAGCTAGGACATGTTTGTTAGCAAAGATACACTCTGTACCAATTTCAAGATTGTAATGTTCTTTTTCATCATTAATTATGCCCTTTAGCTGTATAGACTGTTAATGTTGGGTTATTTTAGTAAAAAAAAAAAAAAGAGTTTGGGGGGGGCTTGGAATCCGTGTGTCAGCATAGACCATTAATTAAATTTCTTTGTGGAGAAAACTTGGTTTGCTTCTGTATTGCCAAATATGTTTTAAAATGCTGTATTTTCTTAAACAGAAAAGTGTTACTGGAATTAAGAGGGGACAACAAGGAAAGCAGCTCTAATCAACTGTAACAGTAAAGAGGTGGCATTTTTAATTGTCATTGTCACATGGAAATAACCTATCATTAAAACATTCCCTCTGAAACAGCCTCGCAACTTTACTTTTAATCAAATCCTGATTCCTGCCAAATGAAAAATCTACAGTACACATGTGGTTCAATAATGTGGACAATCAAAGCATATTTAAGTTTACAGACTTGAGACAAGAAACAGTCAATAATTAAAGTCCCGGAGTAAAGCAGTAGCTCTACAGACTTAGAAGTGCAAATAAAATTTATGGCTGTCTGGCTGAACTGGACGAGCAAGGAAAAGCTGCTCAAACATTTAAAACGTAACTACATTTTTCATTTGACTTAATGTATCATTTACATTCAGTGCAAAGATAAAATTGTATTCTTTATTTTCACGCATAATGTGAATGTGTGGTATTGCATGCATAAAAGATAATCAGGTGATGAGATTAAAAGTCAAGGAACTGATAAAACGAATGAGATTGCAGTTACTCATAAGATCTATCCACTCTTGTCCAGTTGTCCACCAAGAACAGCCTTACGTAATCTAGACTAAAGTTTGCATGTTTCTCCCTGGCTCTGGGCAGATTCCCTTTAGGCAGCTTTCCCCTAAAAACCTAAAACATTCACAATAAAGAAAAAAGGATAAATGAATAAGGATTAGGCAAATACAGAGGACAAATTTCTCAATGGGGCAATAAAATGTACCTTAATCCTTAAATATTAGACAAACAACTCATTATAATAGATTGACCATTTATTCTTTAAAGTAATTTCTCATTTTCTTGCATATAAAAATAGTTTTGTACAGGCAACAGTACACAATACTCAGACTTTAGTGCATAGACCACTCAAATTATAAAACTAAATTGTAACATAAAACAGGAACATGATGACATCTTAGTTTGATAACCTGATACAGTAAAAATATTTATGATGACTAACCGCCTCACACACAGTATCTATGTATGCAGATATGAAATAGGAAAATAAGCACTTGATAAGGTGTTCTAGAGCTGCTGCAGAAGTGTCTCACAACCAGTGGTGAATGAAATACTCAATTTTGTTACTTAAGTAAAAATACAGATGCAAAGGTAAAAAAGTTACTCAAGTAGAAGCATCACAGTAAACAATCTATTTTTAAAAAGTATTTTGCGAAGATTTTTAAAATAATTAAAGGTTGAAATATAGTGATTTTGAAAATTAAAAGGTTGAAATATAGTGATTTTGAAAAAGAATTTTGCTGATTTTAAGTGATTCAATTGATTTCTTAATTTTTCTAGTTGCTTTTATGTACTTGGTTTGCTCAAAGTTGGGACAGAAACTCAAATGTCTCCATTTCAGCAGGTCTCACACTATATAGTAAAGTGCTTTTTACTTTTCAGTCTAGATCTAAAATGTAGTGGAGCAGGAAGAACAGATACTGCTCTCAGAAGTAAAGTACAGATATGTAAAATGTGTACTTCAGTATTGTACTTTTACTTTTGTGCTTCATTAGATTCCACCACTGCTCATAACCATAAAACACCGGCAGCGTCCCTCTGAGCTCAGTACATGCAAATCTCATTACAGGTCTGATCCTGATTTGATCAGAGGGAGCAGGGATATCTGGTCCATGGAGGCAACTTCCCTGTCGCATTTGCCAACCTCCAGTACCTCTCCCTCAGGAGGAAGGCTGCAGATTTGGGCTGTCTCTGCCGTGTGAAGATCCCCTTTTTATTCCCCACCACTCGAGTGATGCCTGCAAACAAAAATATGATAATTATGAGTCTCGAGGTTGTACTAATTATGAACATATACATGTAAAGGGCCTATATTACACTTTTTTCTGATCCATGTTGTAATGTTGGTTCCTCTTAAAAACATACCTCTGTTCTGTTTCATTCACATGTTTAACACATAAACCCTGTATATTTAGACATATTCTCTGTTCCACCTTGTGATGTCATGTGGTAAAACAGGAAGTGCTCCACGGTGCACTTTAAACTCCCTACACCTTCACTGGAATCATTTGGATGATTTCAGTCCTGGAATTGCCTGTCTCTATGAAACAAAAGGTAAACGGTAGCAGGTAACTTGAAAACTACCACTACATGACATCACAAGGTGGAACAGAGCATTCTTAGCTTTGGAGATGTAGACAGGCTAATAATAAAGGGTTACTGAAGCGTGTGTGTGAATGCGAGCCTTTGACACATAGTTCTGGTGTACCTAACACTTTGTATTTTAATAACTGCTCATTGTTTATTCGTTTTTATTTGTTTTATGTGAAGCACCATTTAGGTCACCTGGAAGGCGCTGTATAAATAAACTGCCATACTTGGATTCTGGAAGATTCTGAAGACAAGTTGGTGACAGACCCTCCACTAGAAAAGTTCCAAAGTGCACCTTTAAAGTAGAAATTATTTTGTGGTGCTGTCAGTGGTACCTTGAGCAGTCATGAAATCTGCAAAGTTCCAGATGAGTTCTCCGATCACGTACTGTTTCCTCTTCTCATCAAATACTCTGTGGTAACTCTGCAGTACGTCCCTCTGGTACTCCTCAGTAAACATCATAGGAGGATCCTACCAGGATGAAATTAAATAACACTATTAGGATACATTAAACTCATTACTGTGTAGAGATGGGGAGTACTTTGTCTATAATTGATTGTTTCATGTAATTTTATGTTGACAATATTAAATTATTCAAAATGATTTTGCTCCTTTTTTCTCATTTTTGTGTGTACCTTGAAAATACCAAATTTTGTGCACCCATTTAAGGGTTTGTCCTTCCAGTTTAAATCAATGTCAAATTATAAATCAGATGTTATCTTCAGACAGTTATTCTTACAGTTACTTTTATTTGAGCATTAGTTTCACCATGTACTTCTTGGGCTACTACTTTGTACTTCTACTTGAGTAACATAATTTTGAAGTATCGTTATTCTTACATGAATACATTACATGGATTTTTGGCTACTCCTTCCACCTCTGGCCTTATAAATTACAACATATTCTTACACTGTGAAGTCCTGGGACTGCATCTGCTCCATATTCACTCTGGATGATGGGCCTCTTGTATTTCCCATACCAGTTTTCAAACTGTGTGTTGAGTTGGATGGAGATCACCTCCATATGGCCTGGATCATGGTACCAGGAGAAGTAACTGTTTACACAGATGACGTCTACGTACGGGGCCTAAAAACGATACAACCCCTTTCATTAAATGTGAAATACACCATGCACTTAATTAAAGTTAGCTGAATAAGAAATCTAATGTAGTACTTTAATTTGAATAAATAAATCAAACTTACCCCTTTGTCTCTGGCATAGTTACTGTCAGTGATGAAAGTAACAGGGCGGGTGGGGTCCAGCGTTTTGGTGTGCTTTATTAATGTGCTATAAACAGGAAAAATCGAGTACCTATTAAATTGAGTATTTACAAAAGTTACACTATGTAATTTTTTGATGGAGGGTCCACCACCTGCTTTTCTCCATGGGGATGTCATTGCATTGTTCCACAATAAAGCAAAAACTGAAATGAACAGAACTTTGCATTGATGAGGCAGTAGTCTGAAAAAGTTTGAATAAATATGAGGAAGTCTGGAAGTTTGTGTGATGTACATACACTTGTAAAGTTTTATTAATGAGACCCCAAATCTGTGGAGGAGAGGCAATGCTCACAGTAAGAACGCTTATTTATCAAGGTATTGTTGCACTAAAAACACTGAAAGTATTTAAATGCGCGGTATAATGCCATACTATGGAACATTCAAGAAAACCAATAACACATTGTGGGAAACAAGCAGGTGGTGGACTTCTAACCAGAAAAATGACATGAATGAATCTTTTTTTTTAAAGAAATGGACAACACAGAAGCATTTATGGCTTAAACAAACAGGAGCTTGACATTGTTTATGGTTTGTAGCTTCTAGTTACGTGCAATATTTTGAGGACCTTTCAAAACATATTTTGTTTTAAATTGTTAATCGCTATGGCAACAATAATCATTTTGGAACCCATAGATAGGACAAATGCCATTCCCTATCTCTTTACTCCTACGTGAACAGAACACATAAAAAAAATATATTAAGATTTGCGTTCTCAGAAATTAAACTAAGGCTGTTTACTAGGAGCTGGGCATGTCCTGTAGTTGTAGTGTTTGTGTTCAGGCAGATTCATGGGACTACTCTGACTGCATTCCTCAAACATGAGTACAGGGAAAGACCTTTGTCAACACTCCTGTCTACAACACTTAACACATAACGCTTTTGAACAATACTGGGAATATTTGTCAAGCTTTCAGTCAGCTATAGACTTAAATCCAAAAGAATTTAAAGACAGTCAAATGTGACGTATGTGTTAACTGGAGGCTCTGCTCTGTCTGAAACTCTTTAGTTTAGACTTTAATCTGTGCTTTATTTTAACACAGTCTGGCCAGAAATAGCTGACACAGTTGAAGCTACAAAAGGTGAAATGAATTTTGCACTTAAAAAGTCTCTCACGTGTAAAATTACAGTCACACGCTAGCTAGCGTTAGCCAACAGGTTTTTTCAGTTAGTCACTCTCACCATTTTTGTTGAAAATCACCTAAAACAGGACATGCATGAATGTTCGTATTAATCACAGGCTCTTGGAAATGTGTTTTTAAATCAATTTTGTATTTTTTCCTTGCACTTTCAGACTAGCTTAAAATGTTGGTAGTTATTGCTAATGTGTGCATTGCGTCACCATGGTAACTGATAAACATTACACCATAGAAATACATAGAAATTCACCCCCAGCCCGATGTCACTGCAAAGTATCAATTGTTGTCACATCTAACAGTTCCTGAAAAATTGAGATAATTATACTTGACAGGCCCATCTGTGCCAAGGTTTGTTTAGAAACAGTCATGGAGGAGGTTAGACTCACCTAAAATAATAGTCAGCAGGCGGCATCTCAGCAGCCGGCTCATTGGCCACAGACCACATGACCACAGACGGGTGATTTTTGTCCCGACCCACAAGTTCATCCATAACGGAAAGGTGATGGGCCAGAGAGGCATTCCCAAAACTTCGGCTAGACCATAGGAAAAGGAGGTTTATTTTTAGAGCACAAGTAATTCAAAGTGCAGGACAAGAAAAATGCATTAAAATCACAATACAAACAAATAAAAATGCAAACGCTAATTAAATAAAAATAGTACAATGGCAAATGTTTACTTTTACTTACATGTCCTTAATGCCAACTCCTGGACACTCGTCTATGACCACGATGCCATGGCGGTCGCACATCTGCATGATCTCCTCCGCATATGGGTAGTGACTGGTGCGGAAGGAATTGGCTCCTAACCACTTTATTAAATTAAAATCTTTGACAATCAGGGACCAGTCCAAGCCCTTGCCTCTAATCTGCAATATTAAGTATGGATTAGTGTGGTCTTGTTAAAAGTGTACCCAATAACTATTTGGGTGCGGGTCCACTACCAGCTGGTCTCCATAGAGATTTTATTGCTTTACCCAGGATGTTGCATAGTATGGCATAAAACTGCTATTGTAGATTTATTTCATTACACGTTATTGCTAAAAATAAAATGCAATCTGACTGTAAGCAGGGTTGCTTTTCCTAACTTGACCTGGCTGCATCACCTGCTTGTCTCCAGAGAGAGATTAGATTCTAGGCAAAGCAAGAACCAATCTCCAAGGCACCAAACAGGGGACAGACCATCCGCCGTAAACATTGCACCTTACACCTTTAAATGTTCTTGCATGATCTCAATAGACTCAATTTTGAGTAGTATGTATCCCTCTAGTGGTACTTACATCAGAGTCCTCGTGCTTGTTGACTCCATGGAAGTAAAAAGGGTTGTTGTTTATAAGGAACTGTGTAGTGGTCACATTCACAGTGCGAATGCCCACAGGTAATGCATATACATCCTCAAATGTAAACTGTCCATCTGATGCAGACAATTGAACCTAGAGGTAAAAAGACAATTTAACAACAATTTTACAAATACACAAGAGCATCCCAAAATGTGCAATCACATAGTAAGCGCTAAGGGAGGGCGATATATCAGAAAATATTATCATGGTTTTATACATTTCGATTTTATCATGATTCATGTAGACTTAGTATTCTTTTCACTATGATTAGTTAATTCAATAATACAGTCACTTATGCTCGTTTGAGCTTGAGCATTAAATAGGGAATCACGATCTTACATAATCAACAAAACTGCATTTCATTAAAAGCTCACAATTAAATTTTTATCGCCATGTCGCCCAGCCCTACAAAGGACATTTTTCTTTTACCTCCATAGAGTAAAGATATCCTGGATTATCATGCATCAGGTATGGCCACCACAGCTTGACATCAGCCACTTTGAGCACTCCAGATGGCCCGCTGGACGTGGCGACGCAGTGACCGTCTTTGTCCATCAAAGTGACCTTCAGTTTACCGGATGATGCTCCCTTCACAGACACCTCGTATTTAACTAAACCTGCGCAAAAGAGGCAACAGTGTCTAAAAAAAATAACATAAATAAGATGTAAGACTCTTCTGATGGAAGATAAAATGTAAATAATACATTCCTCCATCTTATTTTTTTGCAGATGTATGAAAGATGTAAAAATATCAGGCAAATGTTGACTGTAGATTGAAGTCTTTGAAGTAGTGACACAAGCTTAGTGTATGATGTTTTGAATACATTCAATCATAAACAGGTGAACTATTGGCAGCTCAAATCACATTAAAACCATCATGACAATGCCTGATCTTGTCTAACCTCTGAAGCTAAGCAGGGTTGGGCCTGGTTAGTACCAGGATGAGAGAACGCTCTGAATACGAGGTGCACTAGTGTAGTGGCTATGGCACAGTGGTTAGAGCATTTCCCTTTCAGATCAGTATATACTGTTGTTGGGTCCTTGGGCAGGACCTTAACCCAACTTATATCCAGTGTACACCGGCGGTGTATGAATGTGAGAGCAAATGCAAGACAATGGATAGAAATTAGCCCAAGTCTACAATCCATCGTGTTTAAAACACGTATATCATATGTTCATTTCCGTGCACTGTCCCAACAGAAACAACAACAACAAAAAAAACAGACATTCAGTGTAATTACCGGTGCTGTCTGCAAAGTCTGTAATCACAGTGATGTCATCAACATAAACCTTCGGCGTAGTGTAGAGCAGCACAGGACGATGAATTCCAGCATAATTAAAGAAATCAAAGAAGATGTTTTGAACAAAATACCCATCAGGATATCTGTTTAAGGGATAAATTAACAAAGTAACATTTAATACATATTTCACTGTCTTAAATATTTCTTTAACTTACTTGGTGCGGTCATCCAGGTGTGTGATTGTTCCTGGCGGAAGAGTTGTTAGTGTGAGAGTGTTATTCACAGCGATGGTGATTCTGCAGGTCACATTCGGGCCATCTCTGATTACACTCCCAATATCAGCCTCAAAGGGAAGATGGCCGCCTTCATGCTCCACAACCTGGACTCCATTCACCCACTGCAAAACAATACAAGAACACTGTATAGCCCAATCTGAACTATAAACCAATTCATCAAACCCATGAATTTCAGAAAGAGGTCTAAACTACAGATAAAACAAGATTTTTTCAATAAAACAGCAGTATATTTTGTTGCATTTCCATTCTTTTTATCTAAATAATTGCAGGCTTTGCATTATGATGAATGTGCAAACTGTTAGGTTTCGACATATTGTGCAACACTACAAGGACACAAGGATTACAGAAAGAGGCTGGACAAGTGTAGTGTAAATGATACTCACCACAACTGAATAATAATGAGCACTTCCAATGCGAAGCACCAGTCGTGTTCCTTCATCTTGGACCCAGCGGGAGGGCACCACCACCTCTCGCTCATACCACACCCACCCTATGAAGTCTCTCAGCGTGGCATCCTGGGTTATGTCATTGTAGCTGGCAGGAACTGGCATTTCAAGGACAGGACCAGTCTACACAGAATATTAAAAAAAATAAGAAAAATTAACTCAAAGAGGTTGTTCAGCTCCATTGTCTGAAAAAAGGCGCAGATCATTATGCAGTCTCTTCCACTGAGGTGAGTAGAAAATGGGGTGTCCTTGTACTGTAGTAATTTTATAAACCCATCTGAACCATGTTGTTTTTTTCTCTGCATTATACACCATCCTGTTTTTGTTCTTAAAGATCTGTAGTAGATGTTGTGGTAAATTTTATAAAATGCACTTGTTTGAAATGTCCCCTTGTTTAAAAAAAACATTTTTAAATCATAGATGGAGAATATGAAACCTGTTTTCCCTCCTCTCACCTTTTCTTTGTTCAGTCTCACCTGTGCTCTCTGGTCTTCTTCCATCAGGCCTAAGCTGACACACTGTCAAACTGCAGCAATGTAGATAACACCTAGTGGTGATACGTCAGAATACAGTGCCAGGCAAGTCTAATTACAAATAAGCCTTAATATTTTAATCTGGACCGTATATCTAACAAACATTCTGCAGTCTCACCCATGATAGTTATCCAATACATCACAACACATTGAACTGTCCATTTCCAAGACATAAGAGCAACTGCTCCACTTCCATGAAGCAGCGCAAATAGAACAAACATAAAGTTATTACATAAACATCTACTGTGGTTCCACACAGTGAGTGTTTCCCCATTGCTGAACTGTGAACTGTAGATAAAACAAATACCTTTAGTTTCATGTGAGAGCAGAGCAATAACATATCCACAGAATCAAGCAGGTGACGGACTCCCAACAAAAAAGTTGTGGACCTTTAATATGAGACAGGCCATCAATAAGTCTGGTATGCCTAGCAGACTTCTACGTGAGTAAAAACATTATAACACATTTATTATAACTGCCATTGCACAACAGAAAGGAAGTTGGTTTCATGACTACAGCAAAACTAGGTTAAATGCGTTGGGCAACACGGCGCCTTATCTGCCTGGGCGTTCATATTTTGACGTTTTAACCCATACACTTTCGTTCTTTTTCAACAAGACCAAGTCAAAAGCTAAACAAACAGAAACACGTGCTACTCACAGTTGCCAGTGGACTTTTGTACCATGCCCTGTTAAAGCCCTCGTTCCTACTGGGAGACAGATCCGCTCTGAAGCTCCACAATCCGCTCAGCTCTTTCACCTCTCTGGAGGGGGTCTCCCGGGGGTACAGCATGCTCCCGGACCCCTGCAGACAAGTCACATCCAGCAATGCGCATAGGTACCAGACGCTGAGCCAGCCGAACCGTCTGCGTGCCGCCATGGTGGAGTTACGGCAGGAGGACGCACGCAAACGCTTCGATATTTCCGCGCTCCACAAAGTCACGTGAATAAAGTTATAATCACGTGACCGGGAACATTTAAGTATTGAGTATTTCTATCTCTGCTGATAAAGGCAATGTGGCAGTGTGTAAGTAGACTGAAGTCCCCTTTCTGCATGCCTTGCTGTCTAAGGACTACAACATATGGTGACTATATGGGTTTAAAAAAATAAGGGTGTGGAAAGGCAGTACTGAACTCATGTCAGACTGTAATTTTGTAATAATCCCATTCTAACCCCACGCCACCTTTGTTCTAAAATATAATTAATAGGCTAACAAATTGTCTGCCTCTTCCAACATTCCTCACACCAGTAATACTAACCTATTACCACTAGATGGCACCAAAGCATTGCTTGACTTCAGCGTTTTGTTTTTTCCCATCACCTGCGCAGCCACTGTTAAATGTCATGTTGAAATAAAGTGAAATACCTTAACATAAAGGAAACTTCGGTTTAGGCCAATAATTATTATTTCGGCAAAAAGGACAGAAGTTACACAAACATGTTGTGTTAAACCTACACTAAATTTTCTAGTGGGAATTCCACTAACATGGGGGTATTTTTACGTTGCCTGCAATATTTCTTGGGTCGTTTAAAATTTATCTAACATGCAATCCTCGTACTAGTGTTTCTGTTGCTTTGAAATACCTTGAAAAACGTGCGTCCTTACTGTAGGAGGGAAGACTACCTCTTCACAGATCTGACCTGTAACTTGGTCTGGTAGGATAACCGCTTGTCTCCATACTAAATGCAATACTATGGAACATTTTAGGCAAGCAAAACAGTAACATCTCCATACAACAGCAGATGACAGACCCTCCTCCTGAAAAGTTACATAGCGCACCTTTAATTCAGTCTGTGAATCATTATGTAAAAATCTGACATTGTGAGAATAACACTTGAAACCGGATAACATGCCAACAACTAACACAACTGCCATCAAACCAGCATAGCATTTGTATTGAGAAATGTAGAGAAATTTTAGGAGTTCAAAGTAACTGTCTTACACCAAACATTAAGTAAAATTTACAGACTGACTGAGACACTGACGCTTAAGTTTCTTCGTAATTAAATTGCCTAAACAACCCATAATACTGCCATCTGCCTGAAATGAACGAGAGGTCACAACTAAGTTCAGACGTAATATCCTGTGTGAAGTTTGCTCTCAGCCATGTTCCCACCAACATGTGAATGCAGAAGACTTTTATTTATTTTTAGAGTTTTTTGTTGCTGACATACAAGAGCCAAAAACATATTTAGTAATGTTTCGCATTATAGCTTTAATTATAAGTGAGTGCAATCTGATATGTATGACTGTTTATATCCTGCACGAAGGAAGCGTCTTCATTCCACCACACAAATTAGTAACGCATGTATTATTTATTTAATGACACATTTGTCCTCCCATGGGCCATAGAGCAACAAATGACTTGAGACTCTCTTGGCATTCAAACAGCACTATTCAGGAAGCTATTTCCTGTTCAGCTGTATGTTCCAACCGAGCATGTTTGTATTTTGATGTTTAGACCTTCTCCAAACATTAAAATAAGCAGAGGTGGAAAGTACCTAATTACAAATACTCAAATTACTGTAATCTGGATAGATTTTTGGGGAAATTGTACTTGTTTAAAACATGTACTTTTTATTACTATTATTAGGCCCGAGCGCCAGAGGCTGGCGAAGGGCCTATTAGTATCGCATAGCGATGCTCATAGGGGGCGGGAACTAAAATGACGCGACGTGACTCGCCCGTAGTAACCAAGGACCCTCGCCATGACGTAGCAATGCGCCAGAGGTTTCCGAAAATTTATATTTTTGTCGGACAAAAAAAAAAGCGGAACATTGTTCTCATATCAAAATATTCTTCTTCTTCTTATTTTTCTCCTAACGCACTCACCCATTTTTCACTCAGTGAACAATGATGAAAAATTTGGCCATGTGTTAAAAAGTCTGCCTCTCTACCTTTTGGCTATTTCCATTTTCAAAAAATAAATAAAATGACTTGTCAGTGCCCCCAAACGAGTAAAAAATATTATAACTTTTTTTTATTATGGCCACGCCCCCCTGACACACCAGAAGGCGACCATCTTGGATTAAAGTTTGTGAAGCTGAAACGCACTCCTCCGCCGGCGCTCACCCAAATGGCCTCACATTTGGTCCACATTATCTCCAGGGGCGGAACATCAAAAATATCCACATTTCCCAAATCCGTCTGACGGTCTCTGAGCAGTGAAGCGACAAAAAATTTGCACAATTTTTGGATATTTACAAATTGTTCCTATTTGCTCAAACAAACCCTGATTTCAATGAAATTCAACACTTTTTAAACTCTCTGCCCTAAAGCTACTGAAAGTGAAAAAATTTAATTTGGTGCATTAGCGCCCCCTACAGATTGAAATAAAATGTGACCCAGCAAACACATTCAAAAACTCATCAAACTTTGCCAAAAGTTCAGAAATGATTAGACATTCAAGAAAATATAGGCTTCATGTGTGGGGATCAAAAAATGGAAATAATATGCCACTTTGAATATTAGGCTCCGCCGACTACTATGGGAGCCGTCCAAGCTCAACTTTATCGTAGAGCCACGAAATTAGGTACATGCATTTGTCACGTGAAGACAAATGAAAAATATTATTATGCCCACGCCCCCTGACAAAGCAGAAAGGCCATCTTGGATTGAAATTTTCAAAATGCAGACTCGGCCTTTTTGCTCATGTTGAGTTTGAACGCACTCCTCTGAAGGCGCTTCACCCACAGGGCTGAAAATCACCATACATCATCTAGAGAAGTGCGGCTTCAATCGTTTCCTCCATTTTTTTGATATCTGTCACAGTTAATGTGCAATCGGTTTAAGTCTGATCATGCTGAAATTTGAGTCACTGATGCTGATCTCGGCCTGAATATAAAACACTAAAAAGCATATGGGAAATTACACTATAGCGCCCCCTAGACATCAAATGTCAACATTATTGGATTTGTACCAAATCTGGGAATTCAATTCTATGCATGACTATGAGCAAAAAAATATATTACGTACATGGGGAATTTTTCATTGTTGGCCACCAGGGGTGCAAAGACTCTTCTGATGGAAGATGTGTTGGCCTGGGAAATTTGAATCACTGATGCGTGATCTTGGCCTGAATATAATACAATGTAAAACATATGAAAAGTGTGGTTGGCGCTTATGGTTATTAGGGTTAGTGTGGGGCGCGGCGTATGCGGGGTGCGGCGTAGGCGCACGCGAGGGCCAATCATCGCCGCTTGCGGCTATATTTTGTTATATTTAATTACATTATATTTAGACACTGTGAATTCACTTATCTACACCAACAAGAAAAATGCATCACAGTACTGTACCATCTGTTCTGATTAGCCAGAGAATATGCAGATAAAATGCAAAAATAGATTTTTTTGTAATAAAAGTGTATGAAAATTGTATCAAAAAGTAACATTATGTATTCTGAGTAGTTTTTTTATGCATACTTTTTACTTTCACTTAAGTACAGCAAATTTGACAGCAGTTGTAGGCTCACTTCTCACTTTTCTCACCGTCACAAATAAGATATATATACAGTACATATATGTATGTATATATAGTGAGGTTTTGGGTACTGCAAGAAGTGAAAACAGCATGCTGAGAGGATCTGTGTGTTACAAAAAAAGTCAATATTCTCAACAGAAATAAAAAATAAAAGAGGTCAGGTCATACCAACACGGCCCTACAGTGAGGCAATGAGCAGCTAGCTTTTGGCAAACAAGTCAATCTTATCTCTAAGCTCTGTTGTCCAAAACCCCGCTTTGTCCCTTTTACGTTGCCCTATCGCCTCTATTCAATAGCACAACCACCACCTATTCAGACATGCTTTTTCAATGTTCATGCATCTCAGAAGTTTATAATATTAAGACCTGATCAAAATATGGGGTAAAATAATAGACCTTTATAATGCAATGTCATCAGGATGTTCAAAATTCAGAAACTGAGGCAAAATGAAGTAGACCATAGCACATTTTCAATCATTAACAGACATCAGATGGAACTCTTTATGACAAAAATAACCACTTTCAATTTGTTTTGTAGACTCAAAACAGTATTTGAGCTTCACAAAAAGTATCTAATTTGTTGCAAATATTTAACATATCTGTAGATAAAATGAAAAACTGTTATTGGATAACTGGATATTAGTATATTATCTCATGTTAAAGTGCATGTGACATATTAGACAACACTACATTTTAATAAATTCAGGTTGATTATACTTAAGATTAATGAAGATTTTACCTAGTTTTAGGATTTTAGTGAAGTTAATCATTTTACTTCCTGTTGAATTTGACAGATAGGCAATTCCAAACTGTTTCCTAGCAACCATAATGTACAAAGGCCAAACTTTAGCTACACCATATTTGGGATTAGGCTTATCACACTACAAAATAGATAATAGCACCTGTTGGTTAAATAAATGCTTAAACTGTTTCCTTGTTCCTTCCCTTTCCTCCATTTTGGATGGAAATTTCTGTACTGTCAAAGAGTTTCTCCACTGAAAGCACCTTATGTTCCCCTTCGCTTTTGCCTCCAGTTGGCTCCATGTATTTGTTTACAGACTTTTAAAATTGCTGCATGTGATGATGTAGGCATTATTGATAAGGTAAATAAAAAGGGCACAAACTAAGACGCAAAACAAACTAGTATGTTTTAAAGACGCACTTTGATAAGAATTTGAACAGTTAGAAATAGTCATGTCTGCCTCACTCCTGCATATTCATAGATATGATTAGACACTGATAATTTCCCTTTTAATTATTGGTAAGATTTCTGCTCATTACTGCTAAATTACATTCTGTTTTGTGACTTTGGACATGTTCTATGATAAAACAATGCATATAGGCCTACTTCATATCAGTAAGGTTCATACGGCAGCATGTTCAGAAAAGATAAGCTACAATTCTGAAGTGATTTATTTATCCAACAAAAGAGGTTTATTGACTTTAAAATCACCAACAATGAACATGACACCCCAATCTCCCATTCAAATAGTCTTATCTTTCTTACATATTGTTTAAGATATGTGTTTAGTATGGAGCCCCACACAGGACATGGGTGAGAAATTAAACAATCCTGAGACATTATCCCATGATACAGAGAAATTATCAGGCGATCCCATCTTCATGTCATAATGCTGTAAAAGTATGAAGTGATATCATGAAACTTTCTTGCACTGAATAAAGGGGGGACAAAAAAAGGGAGACAGGGAGGGAGTCCAGGTACAGTCCTAGGACAGCCTCAGATACAAGGAGCAGAACCAGTCCAAAGCTGGAGCGGTGTGGTGTGAACTAATCCAGTCCTTCACAAACATACATGTCCATATGACTTCAGCCTGCTCAGGTGTGGAGCATTAGTTTGTTTGTATATTGTTGTTTGTGCCCATTTTCCCACCTAGAGGTGATGCAGAGAAGCCGCCTCTGAAGCAACTGGAATGTGCATAGTAGTAGACAGGGTCCTTTTTTTCCTACATGGAAAATAGCAGAGGCCCTGAGTGCAAGGTGTTACAAAATTTTCCATTGTTCCTCCAATATAATAAGTTAATAACAGATTGTGCTATTGTGCCTTTGGCTGTTCAAGGACAGGTCAGCCTTTGGCATCTGCCTCGTCCTGATCACCGGCCACTGACATGCTCAGATCGGCCATACATTGGCCGTGGTGTTTGCAGAGTGGAAAGGAGGTTGAGTTTATTGGTGAGAGCACCCATGAAGCTGGTGCCTCCACTACCCTTTCATCACAGCACAGTTGGGGAGATCACATGAATAAAACTCTGCGATGGAACATTAGGCACAGCATTCTCCATCAGCCTGGAGCCTCACCTCCTCTGGACAGACTCGCACTTAGCACTAGGGCCCAAGAAGCATCACCTCTGGGTGGAAAAGGGGCACGACTGTATAAACAAACTCGTGCGCCACACCTGAACAAGCTGCCATGTGTACATGCATGTTTGTAGTGCTAGATTAGCCCACACTACACCGCTCTAGCCTTGGACCGGCTATGCGCTTGTCCGACAATTGAGTTGTGCGCCCAGAGACCCACCGTCTCCACTGCACAGAAAGGCTGCAGAGGTGGAGTTACAATGCGCTCTGCTTCCCTGTCTATCTCATCATTCATTCAATGCAAGAAAGTTAGACAAGATCATTTCATACATTTACAGCATCACATGATAATTTCTTTGGGATCACAAGATCATTCTCTGGATTTTATTTATTTAATTTCTCAGGTCAATAGTTGAATATAATAATAGTCTAAATTTACATGTAGTTGGAGTGCGCTGCGGATGTACTTGTGTGTTTCCTATATTGCTTACTGCATCCTGTCTTTTTTTCGTGGTCCCAACAGTCCACTCTTGTTAGACAAACATTTACATTTGCTTGTCGATGGCACTCCTGATAAGGACGCCAAATAAGAGCCAAGTGTCTATGAAGTGTATTGCTTAAATCCAAATTAAATCATAGTTTTTATTTGCAGATTGTAGTTACAATAATAGGGATGTCAAAAGCATTGAAAATCTAAATTTTACACAATCATCAATATTAAAAATAAATAAATAAACATGAGAATATTGGACCATTACAAAATTATTTTAAGAGGATCTTATGGTTTATTAGAGCTAGTATAAGACCACATATCTTGCAGATTTTCAAAGTATCAAATCTATTCCAAAATCAAGTTTGAAATGTTTGTATGTGAATGTCAGTGTACAGTGTATTCTCTAAATGCATGTTACAAGGTGACACTAAAGGGGAGCGGAGACCGCCGCATAATTTCTTGGTATCTCTGATAACATATTCCCATTAAGTTTCCATTGGGCCTCCAGTAAGTTAATAACAGATTGTGTTATTAGGGTAATGTGCCAGAGGCTGTTGGACTTTGGGCATGTGAAGAACAGGTCAGCCTTTGGAATTGTTGTTGTCTATGTAAAGAATTTGTCTGGTCCATGTCAGTTCAAGTTTGACCCTAAAGGATACAGATCAAACCATTGCAGCTGGACTGAAGTATAAACTGTAATAAACAGGTGCCATATAAAACTGTTTCTTTCCATTTACACTGTATATACACACACTGAATTTATGGATGTAATAAAACAATATTACATGAATAATGTCTTATCAGATCACAAGGCTGGGTGTGATAGATCATGGTTTAGAGAAGAGACATTTCAGATTATACTTAAAGGGCCCATATTACACTATTTTCTGATCTATATTATAATGTTGTTTCCTCATAAAAACATACCAGGAGTTGTGTTTTGTTTCATTCACACATGTTTAAACAACTCTGTATATTTAAACTAAGTTCTTCTTTCCAGGTGAAAACACTTCCACCTTGTAATGTTATGTGGTAACACAGGAAGCAGGAAGTGCACCACTGTGTTCAACTTCACTAGAAGCATTTGGATAATTTCAGCCCTGGGATGGCAAATCTCTACTGCACTTAATGTAAAAGCCCACACTACATGCTGCTAACATGAAAACGACTGCTTCATGACATCACAAGGTGGAACAGAGCATTTTGAACTTTGGAAATATAGACAATATAGAGTAATAATCCCAGATTACACAGACATATGTGGAGTCAACAGTATTATAACATGGTTTAAAGATCACTAGTAGAGTCAATTTGGGTCTTACTTCCCAAACTAACTAATTTTAAAGCCTAAAACTGATACATAAATGAATGTGAATATAGTTTGAATCAGTATGGCACATGCCAAGTTGTATGCACATCACATTCTCAACTCTACCAAGGCATTATGGGAAATGCAGTCTCACACCAGTGGCAGATTGGCTGTGTGGGCGCATGCATGGAGGATAGGAAGAGTCCCACTGCGCTTCTCTCTGTGCCAAGGATTCACACAGCCCACCCACTGAGAGCCAGAGCTGTCACCAGAGACATGTTCAACCAGCACCATACAGTACAATACAGAATAGTATCAATATTTCATCTATATTTATGCACAATATTGGGAAGTAACAGAATAAAAGTACATATCTAGCATCTTTGTCATGCACTGAGTCGGTCTTTTCCTGGGTGGCAGTCTGTGTGTCCAAGACTAATTTCCACTGGGACAAATAAAGCTATGTTAAATGTTGAATGTACTAAAAAATTCCTGTTAAGAATACTATACTAACTTTTATCCGACCCACCAGTCCCTTCTACATTCTGTCTGAATCTAGAAAGGCCTGGAATCGGACCACAGAGCTTGAGATGGTCCAACCACAGCCACTAATTTGTGGCATGTGTCTCTCAAATGTAGAAGACATTTCCTCTTGTATAATTAAGAACAAAATATATAAATAACGTCTTTTACCTAAAATAAGCAATAGTTTGCTGCTTCTATTGTTGATTCTGAGAAAATACACATGGTTTCACAGTCCTTTATGCCATTTTTCTCCTTTTTTTAAAAAAAACATGTAAGCAACCATGTCTGTTTTTGACTCTCTGACTGGTTAATCTACCTGTCAATACAGTACTCTGACTGAACCATGTAACAGAATAGGTTACAAAATACATACATAATAATTAGGGTATTCAGTATTGATACTTTGGGGGTAAGCACTGCTCTATTTGAAGCCCGGGGAATGTGATGCTAACTGTAAGGACTGCTCTATCTGTAGCTCTGTTACTCAAATTAGACTTTGATCTGAATTTTGCTTTTGTTTTTATGCTGTAAAACAAGTCTCTCGCACATAAATAACTACCTAGCATTAGCCAACAGATTTTCAGTTAGTCAATCTTTCTGTTGCAAATCATCACAGGGTCCTGAAAAAATCTCTTTTGTGTTTCCTCTTTTCTTAAAATGTTTTTGGCTGTGTTTACTAATGTGTGCATTTCATCACCATGATAGCTGCTAAACCTTCCACCAGTATAGATACATATAAAACACCCCCAGCGTGATGTCACTGCAAAGCATCAATACTGTAACTAACAGATACATTATCAGTACTCTCCCCAATACTCCCTTTTCATACATGCAATTGAAACAGGCCACATTTTCACACTTGTTTTCCAGTCATTGACTTCTATTGCCTCTTCCACATCTCCTCAAAGGGCAGTTTTTCTCATTTGCCTCCGGGGAATGACTGTAAAACAAGAAACTGAAAACGCCTTTTAATTAACACTCTACTGGATTCCATTATCTGCAGTGTTGTGTGTTGTAGCTTCAGTTTGGAGCAATTTGCTTTTTAATCAGTCAAGGCTTATGGGAATTTAGTTTTGGTACATACAATAGTGTTTCAAAGCGGTTCCTTCTTCAACAGTACAAAATTGCTGCTGCAAAACCGATCATTAGCATTAATTATAACCATGTATAGGCGGGCCTGTAGGCTATATTCATATTCTGCCCACGTAATGCTATGCTATGCCCTTCTCCCTACAGTATATGTGCCTATGATACAATGTGAATCAAAGAGGTTTATTTTATTTTATTTATTGTTTATTTGAATTGGGACAATTCAGTATTCTGATGCAAGTATCCCAGTGTTTATAGCCTAGACTAATTCACAACACCAGTCCCCAGAAGGGCCTTTAAACTGTTTACTAAAAAGCAGTGGAATTATTGGTAGAAAAAAAATAAATAGTGAATATGAGAGAATAAATAGTGAATAATAGAGAATCAAATATAATCAAAATATCACACATGTACAAATTCACACACTGACATTTCGCTCGTTCTCCGCTCCCTCTCTCCCCCTGCCCTCCCTCTCTCTTTCATACACCATTTTTTTGCTGCAGTTATGTTGTTATCACCATCTTCTTATCATTATGCTGGCATGAAATTAGAGATACATATATATATTGAGAGATAGATAGAGATATATTGGGTTGATATTTGCACTATAGCGTATCGGCTACCTGACTTAAACGTCCTGGGTTGCTCAGTATTTTGTTGGGCTGTCCACCTGTTTAAAGGAAGTTGCAAAAATAGCAAAAGATTAGAGTCAAATAAGGCACAAATCTATAGCATAATACTAAATATATTATACCAAAAGTTGCCTAATATTGTTTTCCTTTATTTATTTATTTATTTATTTTCCCTGATATGGACCATGTGTGATTGGGTAATCCACTTGCCAATCACTGCCATCTGAAAATGGGCAGATTTACAAGTTACCAGACTCACATCTTTGTAAGGTATTGAAGAGGTGTGTATTCTGAATCCCGGGCAAGCAAGACAATGCATTTTGTAGAGACTGTATTCGTTGTAGAGTTTGTATTCATGTTAAATCATATATTTTGAGGAAAATTATAAAAAATAGTTATATCAGTTAGTCATCTGCTGCTTTGTATTCTAAAATATTGGTATCTCTCATACAAAACATAATGTCTACCTCTCCATGTAAAGCATATGCTATCCTTTTCTTATTATGGACGACAGTATATAAATTACGCTTGGACAGCTCCCTAAATACGTTATAACACAGATACATGACAACAGCAATGGGGCCACAGCTGCTCTGCCACACAGGGATCCAAGCTCAATCGATTCCAATTCCCACCCGCAATGGTCCCCCTGTCCAATCCAAAGGGAAAAGGAAGACATACAACCCAATGGCATCACAGTGAAAAACAGGAGGCAGCATTTTCAATATCTCAGCACTATCTTGTTGAAATAAACTATTTGAACCTGTTAATGGCTACAGAGTCACGTGAGGGGGGCGCAGTAAGGGAGCAAAAGGCAATACCCTCCCTGTTATGGTTCAGTGAGAAAAAAGGTGTTACTGGTTTATAAATTATGAAGATTTACAAGGTGGAAACATGTCTACTCTGTACCAAGATAGGTACTGCCCATTCCCTGGTGTTTTGTATGTAAAAGTATCAATACAACCATTCAGTTTTAATAGCCACAGAGAGCTACTGCAACTAAGCAGATGGATGGATTTTTATGTTTTATCAGCTTTGTTAGGAGACTCCAAGGGATGAGAATTAAAGGGTGATAGGCATTTCTTGTATTCTCCCACTGTTCTCATGTTGAAATGTGAATAATTCAAACTCTGTGGGAGGTGACTATTGGATGTTTGAGTGAATAAAGTATGCATGGTGCCAAGCTAAAAACAGAAAGGGCTTCCCCCACTCAGCGATCGGTCACCTGCTCCCGAAGAGAAAACCCACACTGCAGCATTTCATTGAGTACAAAGTGTTCCAGGCTTTCCAATGAGTATTTTTGGATGCACTTGTATGCTCTCTGAAGATTTGTATTTTTGAATGCTATAAAAGTGTGTAATTGGAGTGAAAAGGAGAATCCATGTTTGAGGTTGGTGAATTATACATGACCGCAGGATCACGCACAGCTGTATCCGAAAGCCGGGGTTTCCTCCTGGCCTTTTTACATGTAAATGAATCTGTGGGTGCCCATGCAGGTCATGTGATTCCCGTGCTGTTGTTGTTTTCCCATGGGTCATTGCTCCTGCAGTTAGACCTCTCCATGCACTGCCACGGTTACACATCACTTCTAAATATACACCTCACATGTTCAGAATGTGAGGATGCTACAGAGCCCCGGGCAGGACAAAAGAGCACAGTGCACTTTACTTATTAAAGCCATAAGAGGGATGTACACATGTGCTGGGGTGCATCTCAGCATGTGGCATTCATAGATTTGTGTTTTTCATCCCCAAGTTGTGTATCTGTAAAACTGTATCAATCAATTGCTGTGTTTCAGATGACACCACAATATTCTGTAGATAGACCAGTATTTAATAATATTTAAAGGACCCATATTACGCTGTTTTCTGATATATGTTATAATGTTGTTTCCTCATCATAAACATACCGGGCTTGTTTTGATTCATTCACACATGTTTAACATGCAAATTTGGTGTATTTAGATAAAATGAGCTAAGATAAACTTTGTTGTCCCAAAGGGAAATTTGTCTTGGGCTCACTGCCCACAGCTTAAAAACACTCACACATACAGTACAGTCAAACAACAGTTGCAAGATACACGTGTCCATTGTTAATGTCCATTATCCATTTGTGCACTGCACAACCATAAAGTGTCCAAGTTATTGCACTCGCCCTGTTATTGCACCATTGAATAAAGTGACTTTAGACTGAGTTTAGGCTGAAAATGCTCTGTTCTACCTTGTGATATCATGTGGTTATACAGGAAGTGCTCCAGTGCATTTTTAAACCCCTTACAGTTAAAAGCCCTAAACATGATGCATATAACATATAAGGAGGCTGAAACCTATGAAGAGAAATGCTTTTGTTTTCCTTAGGCTATATTTACATCATGTTTTATGTTATTCATGCTAATTTTGTGCTAATTTTGTATTCTGTGCAGTGATATTTATTTTTCATTGTTCACTGCATCATTCACTGATTTTTATTTTCAGTTATATTTCATATTTTCTTTTCTCTTGCAAGACAGCTTGTTTGCCCGTGAATTTGAGCTTCACCAGGTTCAAGTCTATTATTCACATTATTCATTACTGCTTGCTTTGTTTTTACAGTTATAATGTTTATGCAATATTCGAGCATGTAGAAAAATGTTTTATTATTATTGACACTGTAATACTGGTTGCGGCAAAGCATGAACAGTTAACTTTTGGGTCAGTACAACTATACACAAAGTTTAAAAAACTTAAAGCACTAATCAGTGTATTGGTACTTTATTAAAGGACACATATTACGTTATTTTCTGATCTATGTTATAATGTTGTTTCCTCCTCAAAAACATACCCGGAGTTGTGTTTTGTTTGTAACACATAAACCTGCATATTTAGGCTGTTTTTCTCTCAAACAGAAAACCCTCTGTTCCACCTTGTGATGTCATGTGGTAATACAGGAAGTGCTTCACTGTGTTTTTAAACTCCATACATCTTCACGAGAATCATTTGGATAATTTTTTCCCTGGAATTTTTATACTGTTCAAATTTTATATAAAGCTAGTAAAAATATGCTACCTATCACTATTCAAAAGCTCTTTTCACAGAGAGAAGGAGGCTATAATCTGAGGGGGTTTGATAACTTTAAGATCCATGCAGTGAGAACCACCAGAAAGAGTTTGTGTGTGTCTGTGTTGGGCGTTAAACTTTGGAACAGATTGGGGTCAGATCTCAAGCAATGTCCAAATATTTATCAATTTAAATCAAAATACAAAAAAAATTATTTTGTTACAGTACATGAATGAGGACAGGAATGTTTGAACGTTACTTGAATTCTCAGGATCAATAATGTATTATTTGTACCTATGTAAGAGCTATAAAAAGATTATGTATTATTATTATTATAGAATGGGTCAGGAACTATAACTAAGTAAAGGATAAATATTAAGATATTATACTGTATATTAATTCATAGTATATTATCTATTAACCATATAATTCTTATATTGCTTTATGATAATTCATAGTGATTGTAGAAACAATATTATAACTTAGACGTAAGTATACCTGTGTAATATGGTACACAGATTAATATGGAAAGCACATGCCCCTATGGAAAACATGTTTCCTTACTTAATATTGAGGCTTGTGTTTTTGTCATTATTGTATTATTATTGCTATTACTATTATTGTCATTATTATTATTATATCAATATCTATCATATTGATAAATATAGAACAAATCAACTTCAGAAATAGGAAATGGTGCTAATAATGGTAATAAATTAATAAATTAAGTCCTGACAGAACATGTTACCAAACAAAATATCTTAAAATAAAACTATTTTCAACATACAACACAATCATCAGGGCTTTGGCAAGTGGTGGCTCTGTGGCGGGGAGATGATCCCCTTCTCGCAGCAGACCGTCAAACTCTTGTCACTTTTAATGCACAAAACAGGACACTTGGCAAAGGGTGGTCCTGTTGTTGGAGGGCTGCCCCTCTCTGGCAGCAGGTCCACAAAATACCTTGCCTCTTTTAATGCACAACACACATCATTCGAAAAAATATTACCATCATCATCAAAAACTCAACATGACCACAAAATGCATTTGTGATAACGAAAATTATATATAAATACAAAATGAGTAACGTATTGATATATGATGACGGTAATGTAGTAGTAGTAGTAGTACAGTAGTGGTATATTAATAGTTGAATGTACAAGAAAAAGTTATATAAATTAGTTCATGTGTGGATATAACTTTGTATAGGTATTCATCATGTATTGCAAGTTGAATATTATATATACACATGGATATATGTGTGTATGTGTGTGTATATATATATATATATATATATATATATATATATATATATATATATACACATGCATGTATGTATGTATGTATGTGTGTGTATATATGTGTGTGTATATGTATATTATGCATACAATTGGCTTAGTGTTGTACAAATAGACTAGACATTTTACGTTATAACAGCAACCAGCAAATGTTAGTATGAATAGGGTGTGGGAGTAAAAAAGTTCATCTTCTTCCCACTCCTTTTTGAGCCAATATTGTTCTCTGTTATCTGTGTAAATGAGCAAAGACGGTATGTATATTTTTTTGTATTAGATATCAATCATATATCATGTTTATTTCACCCAGTGTGGGTGCAGTATTGTACATAGTACTGTATATGATCATCTATTTTGTAAGGCTCAAAATAAAAGCAATCAAAGCAAAGCAAAGCAAAGAATTGCCCATCTCTGCTGAACTAAAGGTAAAAGGTAGGTGATAACTTGAGAACAGCCTCTTCACGATATTACATGATGGAACAGAGCGTTTTGAGCTTGAGGTGTGTGGAATATAATACAGGGTTACTCAAACATGCATGAAGGAAACAAAATACACCTCCAGGTATGTTTTTGAGGATGTAACAACTTCTAACATGACTTTAATTTTGACCTAACTATGACCTAATCAAATCCAAGGTTGGATAGCACATGTGATAACAATATCTCTAAATTACATTACATTCCCTATAACATTTTATTACGTTTTGCATCATTAACTGCACAAGGGCACCAATATATTACAAAACTACCAGTGGTCAGCACCCAGTACCTCGCTGTGGTCTGCTGGGGCAGCAGCACTAACAAGAGGAACGGATTGACATACTGATCAGTAAAGCTGGTCACGTGATCAGCTGTGAGCTGGAGACATTTGTCACAGTGAAGAACAGAAGGACACTGCACAAACTGTTCACCCGTCATGGACACTCCTGCTCACCCAGTGCACCAGACTATAGCTCATTCTCAAACAGGCTCCTACAGCTCCGCCCATACAGGGCTGCATTCATACAACAGCTCAGTCTTATGTAACAGATAACCTTATGTCCTGTCAATCATATCATCTTTGCACTGTTTCCCTCATGACCTCTTGTTTATAGCTGAGATATATTTATATACCTTTATTTCTATATTTTATTTTATTTTTAATTGTACATATACATTATGCCTTATTTATTATTTGACACCAGTCTCTTGCTATTTCTGCTACTTATTTAAAATTTGGTCATTTATATTTTTTTCTCTTTGTTGTTATTATATTGTGATGCTACTGTTTCCAAGTAATCTCTTGTGGACCAATATTTATCTAACTCTAAATCTAAACTCTTGCACTTATCCACCAATCTCCACATGAGGATGCAAAGGTGTGAGCATGTGAAAAGGACTTTGACAGTAAACATTTTTACAAGCACACTAAAAAGAACATCATTATCTGGTTTATGGTGTCATCAGATCATGTCAGGTCATAATATGTCACGTCATCTGTTTCGTTCACGATTTTGCAGGTTTTAACAAGGGGAATGGGCAAAAAGAGGGAAACTACTGTGGGTCCGACAAAATGTTAAACTCTGTGAAACTTTTTTTTTTTAATCCATTGTATTCTGTCTTCTAAATATCAGTAGCACTAACTCATCAGTGCTTTTAATAAGATTTATTTCGTACATAAATCTTATCTATTATTTATCAGGTTATCTGATGATTGTCCAATGTTTACTGGCCGTGTAAATGTATACAGAATTTAGACTAATTGTTTCTCGTTGGACAGATCAAAGGTCTGTCTCCTGCTGTGGTCTCATGAGTGGAGCAGTGACCCAAGACGCTCAGCTGGGAAAATATACCTCTTTTATCTTGAGATGCTGCAGCTGGTCACAAAGCTCCCTCAGTCACATTCCTCAACATGAACTTTGTAATAGACAGGGGAGGATCAGTTTATAATGGTGCCACTTTATGATAATAGCTAACCTTAATAAGTCTTAATTAATACTCTGACCTTGATTCCTAACCCTAACCCCATAATTAAGTTGGTACTAAGCCAGAATCAAACTATTTGTACATTATGAATTAAGTTTTTATTTATGCGTTATTAGTGGTGTAATACGTAACTTTTGCGTTTCGTACTTGAATGGGAGACCACTGGAAATTCTAGGTGTCACAGTGGGACGCCAGTGGCAAATAAACTGCTGTTGTTTCCTTAGGCAAAACACTTCGTCTACATTGCCTAGTAAGAAAGTGGAGCGTGTGTGTGAGTGTTGATGTTAGTCGGAAGGGTCAAGCAGAGTTTAAGAAGATATTTATGTGAACTTATTAAATTGTGCACTCACTGGCTCTCTTGTTTATTAGTATTGTGAGAAAACAATAGACTAAAGTCTTTTCCTTTCAAATCACCTTTTCTGTTAAATGGAAATGTAAAAATATAGAACGGATATCTGGATAACGGATTACATCAAGTTCTGTGAGGATACAGCCTTCCCCACATGCACTGTCCACTGTTATCCTAACAACAAGCTCTGGATCACCAGCCAGCTGAAGGATCTGCTCAACAAGAAGAAATGGGCCTTCAGCTCCTTTGACAAGGAGGAGGTGAAGAGGATATAGTGACAGCTGAAGGTCCAGCTCAGGCAGGGCCAGCAAGCATGGCTGGAAGTTGGAGGTAAAGCTCCCACAAAACAATAACTCCCACAAAACAACACCAGATACGTTTAGAAGTGGATGAAGGCCATCACAGATTTCAACCCCAAAACAAAGCAGCAGGACAAAAGCTCAGACAGGTCAAATCGTTTTTCATTCCCTGGCACCCCCGTTTCTACACCTTGCAGATGCCCAATCCACACCAAGTCAACCCCTGCGTGCTGAGGACATGTGCTGCAAAGCTCACTGAAATTCTGCATGTTCTCTTCACCCTGAGTCTGAAGCTTGAAAGGATACCGGTGATCATTAAAGCTGGTCCAGCTCACATCCATGTGTGATGTGTGCTGGAGACATTTGTCACAGTGAGCAACAGGAGGACACTGGATACTCTATCATGGACACTCCTGTTCACCCACTGCACCAGACTATACAGAGGAGCTCATTCTCCAACAGACTCCTGCAGCTCCGCTCAAACAGTGAGAGATACAGGACTACATTTATACTGTACTCCATACAGATGTACAACAATTCACACTTATGTAATAGATAACCTATGTCCTGTCAATCATCATATCATCTTTGCACATTTTCGATATAACTTAATGTACATTACTGTGATATTTTATTATTTTATTATTTTATTATCCCAGGTCCGCCTATCAGCTGAACTCTCCTCTCCAGTACCCTGGAATAGACCTTACTGGAGAGGCTGAGGAGTGTGATTCCCCTGTAGTTGGTCCCCCTTCTTAAACAGAGGGACCACCACCCCGGTCTGCCAGTCCAGAGGTACTGTCCTCGACCGCCATGTGATGGCTGTCAGCCAAGACAGCCCCACAACCTCCAGAGACTTAAGATACTCAGGACGGATCTCATCCACATCCGAAGCCTTGCCATTGAGAAGCTTGCCAACCACCTCAGTGATTTCAGCCAGGGTGATGGTTGAGTCCGCCTCTGAGACCCCAGTCTCTTTTTCCTCCTCAGAAGATGTGACGGTGGGATTGAGGAGATCCTCAAAGTATTCCTTCCACTGCCCGATAACATCCCCAGTCAAGGTCAACAGTTCTCCAACACTTCAACACTTCAACAGCACTAAACAGTGTTGGTGAAGCACTGCTTCCCCCTGCAGAAGCATTGGACGGTTTACCAGAATTTCTTCAAAGCCGACCTATACCCCTCTTCCATGGCCTCTCTGAACTTCTCCCAACTCCAAGTTTTAGTCTCTGCAACCACCCGGGCTGCAACACGCTTGGCCTGCCCTTACCCATCAGCCACCTCAGGAGTTCGACGAGCCAACAAGGCCTGATAGCACTCCTTAAACATTACAACCACAGCTACAAGCGGCTGCATTGACAACAGAGGCCGAGAACATAGCCCATTCCACACCATGTCCCCAGCCTCCCCTGAAATCTGGGAGAAGCTTGCCCGGAGGTGTGAGCTGAAGGTCCCCCTGACAGAGGGCTCTGCCAGACATTCCCAACAGATCCTAATGATACGCTTGGGCCTGCCATTTCTTTCCAGCTTCCTCCTCTGCCAGTGGACCCAACTCACCACCAGGTGTTATTGGTTGACAGCCCTGCCCCTCTCTTTACCTGAGTGACGCCAATCCAGGTGACGTAATTAGCCTTGATCTTGTACTCATCATAAGGGGCTTCTGAACCGCTCTTAGGCTGACCAGTCCCCCAGGACCTGTTTGCCTTGGGTGACCCTACCAGGGGCATAAAGCCCCCAACAACATAGCTTCTGGGATCATTCGGGCACTCCAACCCCTCCACCATGTTAAAGTAGCAGTTCAAGGAAAAAGATGAGAAGACTTTTGAGAGGAAAATGGGACTTTCAATTACCCATCTGACTCCTTTAAAATTACATTGATTTTCCACCTCTCGTTAGGACAGAACTAATTTTATTCCACATTTCTTTAAGAGCAGTACTAAAGCACACTTCTACTTAAAGACTGTACTAATTTTCCACTTTTCCTAAAGCAGTACTTAAATGTCAATTATTACCTGAACCCCTTTTCTCCGAATGCTCGTTGATGGAAAAGAACTCACAAACAAGAAGAATTCAATTCACTTCTATTTATTGAATACACCGCAAAAATACTCTTGAATATACAAAGAAGAGGGTTCAACTATCTGTCCCTGATCTAATACAAAACCTGGGCGCTCCGCTTCTCGCATCCCCTTTCTTTCCCTGAACCACTTTTTATTTACCATTTCATTCTCCTGATCTAATCATCAAATTATCTTATTGGTTGCAGCCAGTTGCTCTCTTCTCCCATTTGTCCAAAACAGTTCCTCAGTGTAGAATGTCACTTCTTCACCTCTCGCCCAGACATCTCTGCAGAAAGTGGCATAATTTTGACCGTTAATACCGTTAGTTTCATTTCCTTTCTCTGACTTTATAGACATCTCATGTGATTTTTAAAGCAATAAACAAGCAGAAAGTAGCCCTAAACCACAAGTGCATAGTAATAATCAAAATACATAATGTCTAACAGGAGTCAATACAAATATACAGCTCACTAGTGTCTGCACACCTTTACAAGGACTCTCTAGTACATTCCTATAGTAACGAAGTGGTTGGCTGCTTTTGTGGCTACCAGGCTAAAACACTGAACAGTTTTTGAAACTTTCTTTATTGACCTCAGTTTTCAATATCATATAATTTCAGATCAGAGTACATAAGTAAGGGACTGTGTGAATTATGTTTTTCTCATGTCCATGGAGGCTGGCAAAGGAACTAACTGTGGACATTTGAGATGTTGCAGGGTATTTACATCAAATTTGGTAGCAAATGTGGCAGTAGGCCTTCCAGAGGAAAGACTCCAAGACCTTACAGAGGAAATACTTAGAGAGAATGGCTCTGAAGAATGAATGAGGCTACCTGGGACACTGCTGTGATGCCTGGGCTGCAGGACACAGATCTGCTGACACAACCTGATCAGTCCACCTGTTAAAATGCACTGAGAACTTTGATTGAGACACAAAGGCCACTGAGACGCACAGTATCTCACTCTCTCTATTTCAACTGTATGTAGCCATAGTCAGCCTTCTTACTGGTGCTACAAGGTGCTACCATCACAACTGGACCTGTATTGCCAATGCTTTAATCTGCATATAAAGTACAAACACAAGTTTTTCTAGTGTCTGGACAGGACATGCTTCATGTGAAAGCTGTAGGGTTCCAGAATTCCCTCACTGAGCTGCAGAGGCTGCACTAGCACTGACTCATGATTGGATGCAGGTGCTGAGGCTTAGGTATCCCAAATGACCTGCTTTCTGATTGGATAATTCTCTTGAAAACACTAAATAATAACATAATACATTTTTTGACCATCATGTCCAATGGTTTAGATTGAACAAATAATGGTTTACAGTTGTCATCAGTAAAAGCTTTATTATATTATCTATTGCCATGTTTATGAAATTTAAAATGAAAATTGTTCATACTGTCTCTTTAAATATACAATATTTTTGTCACATTCTAAATCAACACAGTCGAATGCCCCTTAACAAAATACAACCTTTAAATGACATTACAGTTACATGTATGTGAAGAAATGTACCTAGTCATTTCCGGTGCAGAGCTGAACCACAGGTTGCACCATTACTCTTGTCCATCTACTTTTATCAGCTGAGGAAACCCCTGTCTATTATTATTTAATGCTGTAAGTAATATTCGTAGTTGTGTTGTTTTTTGAGAGGTCAGAAGTCTTGGCTATTAACGTAACAGTGAATCCTTTTATACTCAAATTCTACTCAATATTTAATCTCTGTGCTCTGAGCGGGAAATGTTTTTATTGCTGTTTCTTCTTTAAGAAACTTTGTATTTTCTCTTTCCACTACTGACCTTACATAACTGATCCAGATCAAAGTGAAATTCCCCATTTACATCACCAGGTAACTTCCCACATTTTACTTTGAAGGAGAAAAAGGTGTGGTAGTGTTGCATTGGGTCCAGCCATGACCAAACACACTAAAAAATTGATCCTTATCTCATTTCTGAAGTTATCAAATTATTGAAAAGTCAAACAGTTACATTTGATATAGTAATCTATAGTAATCTGGTTTCTTTGTAACTGTTTATGCCTGTAGATGTTTGGACAAAGAAAATTAGGCAAAAATGGCAAACAAACAAGATAAAAATGAAATAGAAACTGTTTGTGATTGAAAGAGTTAAAATACATTGTAATGTCCATCAAAAACAAGTTATTCTAAAAATATACAGATTAACTGACACATGTTGCCAGGTGTTTTTGATGATGAGAGTTTTTGTGTGCATGTAAATGCACATCAAAAATCAGATCTTAAAATTAGGTTATTTGAATATTCTAGTTATCCATTTTTACTGGCCATATAAATGTATCTACTGATAGATTAAGTGGTAATAATGCAAATTATTATATGTCATGACATGTTTTAATAAAGTTCTTTTCATTACAATTTACTGTGAAAAATATTCTTCACAGACACTTTGTACTGAATCACAGGAATAGATACGTTTCCTTACAAAATAAAAAGGATGACGGAATCCAACAGGAAATGCAGTATAACTTTGTGTGACGGGGTTGTTCCACCAAACAAACTGGTTACAAAGCATATTTGACTGCTTGCTTTTCTTTCTTCATTTCTTATTTAAGGCATCACACAATCCACGGGTCTTTTCTGTAGACATTATCAGTGTTTATGATCACTTGCATATCGTAGGGGCTGAACCTCAGAAGTGAAAGCCAAATCCCAGCAGGAACACCGGTCACTTGAGCGCGCAGTGTGAGTGCTGTTGCTGTGGGGAGGGTTGACTGAGCAGCAGACTCTGGGCCAGACTCCAGCTGCTGTGGTGACGTGACACTGGTCAGGCTCATTGTCTCAGTGAGGACATGGTGTCTGTACCTTTCCCCTGTATCAGGGGCTGACACATAAATGGCGCCTGCTTACTTTCCTGTGGTCTTCAGGCAGTTATTACATAATTTATTATTAATTATATTAGCAAGTAGCTTTTCTTTCACAAATCCCTGTAATATAGCCTATAGGTGGACATTTTTGTAAATAACTATACCAGTACAGATGCACTGACATTGATCAAGTACGATCCCCAAAATTTTACTGGAATGGTATTGTTGGTTCTCGACCAGAAAAAGGTGGCTTGCCCTCTCTGGGTGGGTGGGGAGTCCCTGCCTCAAGTGGAGGAGTTCAAGTATCTCGGGGTCTTGTTCAAGATGGAGCGTGAGATTGACAGGCGGATCAGTGCAGCATTGGCAGTGATGCGGTCACTGTATCAAACTGTTGTGGTGAAGAGGGAGCTGAGCTCAGTCTATGTTCCTACCCTCACTTATGGTCAAGAGCTCTGGGTAATGACCGATAGGACGAGATCACGGATACAAGCGGTTAAAATTTGTTTCCTCTGCAGAGTGGCTGGGCGCTCCCTTAGAGACAAGGTGAGGAGCTCTGTCACAGGACACTCTGGAGGGACTATGTCTCTCGCCTGGCCTGGGAACGCCTCGGGGGCCCTCTGGAAGAGCTGGAGGAAGTGTCTGGAGTGCGGGAAGTCTGGGAGTCCATGCTTAGACTGCTGCCTCCGCGACCCGGCCCCGGATAAGGAGAAGAAAATGGATGGATGGAAAATCGATGGATGGTATTGTTGGTTACAGGTGCACTGTGTAGCCCATTGTTACGACCCATGGCTCCAGAGCCGCAAAGTAAAGCAGAGAGACTGATTATATGGCTGACATCCTACGGAGAGGAAAGGATCAGGAATATGAATGATGGTCCCAGTTACGTGGAGCCAGGGACACCAGGCCCCATCCCACAACGGGACCGCGAGGGCTGTCACACCAATATTTAATAATGCCTTTGATGAAAGGTGCTCTTAAACCCCAAAACATTTTATTTGTGGTTTCAGCCTGCTACACGTTTCTGTTGTAAATACGGTAATCTAATTGTCAGCATGTAAAGAGTTAGCCTTTTCCTCATGTGATTGACATATTATAGGCATAAATGCAACAGAAAATGGGAATTCCAGAGTTGGAGGCTAAAGCGACTGAAGGCTTTGGACCCCACAGAGGACAGGCAGGCAGGAGGGACAGCCAAGAGGTTGGCAGAAGATGAGTGCAGGGAGCATGAGGGAGTGTAAAAGTAGAGGTAGTTGGAGGAAAGGAGGTAAGGAGGTGCAAAATTGTGAAGGGCTTTGTGTGTAAGAAGAAGGAGATTATAGTTGATGTGGGATTTAACAGGAAGCCAGTGAAGATGGTATAGGACAGGGGTGGAGCTTGAAAGTGTGGCTTTGGTACCAATGAAGAGGACTTCTGTTTTATTGCCATTTGGTTTGAAAAAGTTGTGGGAAAACCATGATGTCCAGGAGGCAATCAGTCAGGGAGGAAGGGA